>JAJMIA010000012.1:182596-298323 GCA_030583345.1 Schwanniomyces pseudopolymorphus | reverse complement strand
TTACTATAACTAGATCCTAATTTCCTTAGTTCTTATTCTTAAGACTCGAGGTTAAACTACTCCTATTTATAGTGTTCATATTCCAAATGTGTTAATTATTTGTATCCCACATGTGTATCTTTGTACCTTTCGATAGTATTCCTAATATGGTACAACTTTTGTACTTCACGTGTGTATCCTTGTGTTCTCTTACATACAAATATAATCGGTCCCTTGGCCCAGTTGGTTAAGGCGTGGTGCTAATAACGCCAAGATCAGCAGTTCGATCCTGCTAGGGACCACTTTACCTTACAGGGCGTGTGGCGTAGTTGGTAGCGCGTTCGCTTAGCATGCGAAAGGTCTCCGGTTCGACTCCGGACTCGTCCATTTTTTTAATTGAAACTTTATTTTTAGTATTATTATAAAATTTTTAATCAGTATTGCCTTATTTATAATATCAATATTTTTACCATAAAAGAAAATAGTATGCAGATGATAACTTAATTTAAAAAAATCTTACTTTTTAGCAATTTTTTACTTTTGATATTAAAATTTATTAATCAATACCATAAAAATAAATCAGTATCATTTAGAAAAGACCTATAACAATCGTTTAATAATTCAATTGTTCAAGTTGATATACATAGTCTAATGTGATATAGTCTAATGTGATGTACTATATTATCCACTGCTTCTATTGGATTGAGAATACACACAAAATTAGATGTGTTATGTCATTGACAGGAAGTTGTTGATAGGTCATCAACACAAATCGTCAATACAAGTCAAACCATAATCATATATTTGATTTGTTAGATTTTATTTTTTTCTCTCTGGGACCATATATACTACCTTATTTTGGTAGGCTCAAAAGGGATTGGGTGCAAATTGATCGCAATGCTCAGTCAATGACAATTACAGCCCAATAATAATAGTTATAAATATAAGTAATTTTACTAAGTTTACTAGAGCGATTGCTATTAATATTGTATTACAGGATACTATAGGAATTTAGTTACTATGTGGCATGTATAAAACGTAAAATAACCTTCAATATATTTGGCACACGAGTCTATTCCAAAAAATTATTATATGAAAAAAAAAGAGCCACCAGCTAATTTAAACTACATAAAATTATGGCTATAATGAGAGTCATAGACTAATAACAAACTGTTTCCAGCTTGCTTTGTTTTGAAGAGGTTTATAGTTCATAGGTTATAGTTATGCTATTGTAACATGTAAATCAATGACAATAACCTGTAAAAGTTTTAGCAGTTTTGAAATTTGGTAGTTGTCAATAAGATTGAATAATACTAAAACTAACATCATAATAACACTAGGAATGAGGGTTATCTATAAAAGGGAGCCTCGTACCATTGCTATTTATTCGGGGTCTCATACTTTGGCTTTCAGGCAACTAGAAGAAAGAAAGAGAGATCTTACAAAGCCACCTGCAGTAGCAGTTGAAATCATACCAAATGAAGAAGTATCCAAAGCACAAGGATATAAAACTCTTTTTAACAAGGTTGGAGGATGTCTTGGTTTAATATATGTTGATAATCAAGTGTTTTTAGCAATAATAACAGGCTCAATTCCTAAAGTAGCCTCTCCTGTGCACTATGAAACAGTGGACAAAATATACTCCGTTGATTTCATTTCACTTTCAAGTGATGAATGGGACTTTGTGAATTTAGATACAAATGGAATGCCTATTTTAACCACAAATTCCGAGGAGCATGATGATGGAAGCTACTCTAGGGTGATGCATCCATGTCACGAGTTGAAAAAGTTGTTATCTAATGGTTCTTTCTACTATTCAAATGATTTTGATTTGACTTCGGTGATTCAAAATAGAGGAATTTCTGTAGAAAAGTTGGCAAGCAAGGATATTATTCACTTAGGAAAAGTTGATTTGAAACACTATCTGCTGGAATATATGTGGAATTCATTCATGATGGAACAATTATTCAAAATTAGAAGTAATTTTGATGAATATTCTCAAACTATTATGGATGATAATAGATTTCTCACAACAGTTATTAGAGGTTTTGCAAAGACTGTGAATTTAAATAATCAAGGGGATGCATTAACAGTCATTTCTAAACAATCTTGGAAACGTGCTGGTACAAGATTTAACGCGAGAGGGATCGATGATGATGGAAACGTTGCAAACTATGTAGAAACAGAATGCATTTACAATTCTCAATCCCAATCAATGCTTTCATCATTTACACAAATAAGAGGTTCTGTTCCTACATTTTGGGAGCAAGACACAACTTTGATTAATCCAAAGATCACCATAACAAGATCTTTAGAAGCTACGCAACCTATCTTCAATAAGCATTTTAATGAAATTTGTGAAAAATATGGCGTGTGTCATATAGTTAATTTATTGTCTAAAACCAAACCAGCTGAAGTGGCCCTTCTGAATAATTATAAACAACTTTACAGAAACTCTAACCATAAGGAGGAAATTACGTTCAGTGAATTTGACTTTCATCATGAAACAAAAGGAGCCGGCTTTGCTGGTGCTACCAAAATTTTGCCATTATTGCGGGGGTCTTTGGAAAATTTTGGTTGGTTCGTTTTTGATATGGCACAAGGCGAAGTTGTCACTAGACAAGATGGTGTATTCAGGACAAATTGTTTGGATTGTTTAGATCGTACAAATTTAGTTCAGCAAGTTGTTTCTCTGAATATTTTAGAAGTGATCATGAATAATCAATCAATGTCACATGGAAACAGTTATAGAGATAGAGCTACAATTGAAGATACTCTTTCAAAACACAATTTCTTATGGGCTGATAACGGTGATGCGATTTCTCAAATTTATACTGGTACTAATGCATTAAAATCTTCGTTTTCAAGATCTGGTAAAATGAACTTTGCTGGTGCACTTTCAGATGTCACTAAATCTGTCTCAAGAATGTATCAAAATACATTTATGGATAATAAAAAACAATCCACAATGGATCTTCTCCTTGGTTATGATGCCAAGTACTCAAAGCCAGTTCAAATTTACGATCCTATAAATGACTATGTTCAAGAAAAAATTCAAGAAGAGAGTAGACAATTTACCAAATTTGACGATATAACGATATTTACTGGTACTTTTAATATCAGTGCTGCGTCATTCAACGCAAATATAGACTTCACTGAATGGTTATTTCCTCCAGAAAATGCTGATTCGGACTTACCAGCTATTTATGCAATTGGTATCCAAGAATTAATTGAGCTTAATGCGGGATCTATATTAAACGCCGACTCATCGAAACCACTTCAATGGGCTAATGTATTGGAAAAGGAACTAAATTCACAATCTGAGCAGTATTTATTGCTCAGAACTGAAGCGATTGCATCAATGGCAATTTTTTTGTTTGTTAAGAAATCATTAGTACAGAATGTTGCTCAAGTTTCTGGATCATCTAAAAAGACAGGCCTTGGTGGTATTTCTGCTAATAAAGGTGCATGTGCCGTTAGATTTGAATATGGTCTGACCTCATTTGTTATGTTAACCTCTCATTTGGCAGCAGGTGTCAATGCTACAACTGAAAGATATAATGACTATCAAACGATCATTCAAGGTTTAAAATTTACAAGAAACTATGGTATTAGGGATCATGACCACATCTTGTGGTTTGGTGATTTGAATTATAGAATTTCGATACCAAATGATCAATGTAGATATTTGATTGAGAATGGCGCCTTTGATGAATTATTCCAAGTTGATCAATTAAATCAAGAGTTTATCTCAAAAGGTGCTTTCTATGGATTTAAGGAAGGGTTAATTAAATTTTACCCTACTTATAAATATGATAAGAGAACTAATAACTACGATACCTCTGAGAAGCAAAGAGTGCCTTCGTGGACCGATAGGGTACTCTATAGAAGTAGCAAGAAGGTTGATCCTTTGAAGCAATTGAATTATAACTCGGTAATGAATATTACTTTAAGTGATCATAAGCCAGTTTATTCTACTTTTAAATGTAGAGTAAAATTTGTTGATGAGTCAAAGAAATTAGAAATGTCAAAGACTCTTTACAATAAGTACAAAGCAGAACATGGTGGAAAGGGAGAGGTTTCATTACTCGATGATTCCGCATCTATAGTTTCTAAATCTCTGTCCTCCTTAAATGACAGCTTTGCAACAAGTGCATTGTCGGAATTGAATTTACTTGATACCTTTGGATTGGATACACCGAAGTTACCAAACAGGCCTACCAGAGCAAACACCCTTCCAAGAAGAGTCCCACCTCCAGTAGTGCCTAGAAATACAAACACAGTACAAGATAAAGCTAATTTAACCAAAGAAAACACTCAAACTAATGCGCCAACTCCACCACCTGCAAGGAAAGTTGCTCCACATAAGGTACCTATCGGTTTCTCTAGCACACCACTTGTGCCTAGTAGATCAAACTCCGCTACACCATATAATGTGTCACCTATCGAATCTCCTGCTCTACAAAGTGCTCCTAGCTTATCACCATCGCGTCCATCAAGTTCTAACATAAACCCACCAGTCTCTTCAACTCCATTGCAAACTACGTCGACGTCAGATGCACCGTTAAAACCACTTGTCCCAACAAAACCTACTGCTTTATCACTTAAGACGACTAAATCTCCAGAACTGAACGGAGCTGCTTCGCCAGTTCCCAAACAAGAAAGTGACCGACCAACTGTCAATTCACCTTCAAAGCAGAATGTGAATCAAAGTCTTCTGAGCTGGAAACCTTTAATCCCAAAGTAGTAATATAGAAGTACATGCAACACGATATAGCAATAGCAGTAGCATAATTTTGAATAGATTGTTATTATTTTATTTTATACATTATTTATAATGGGCTCAAGAATATTTGATAATATTTTGAAGTAGAAACAGTTCATGAGCAAAATATGGGCAATGGATACTTAGCAAAACCACCGTACATTAGAACCAGATATTTGCTTATATTTTCTACAAACGTTTGTTAGGAGCAGGAAAAGTTGCAACTTAATCATTTTTGTTTTATAAACGCAAATAGATAAAGAGGGTTCCAATCATTATAACCAGATGATAAAAAGAATATCATTATTGAAAACCTCTGTCGAGTAAGAATGCCTTTAGTGAAGAGTTAAAGTTTTAGATGAATAAGATATACAAACTACACAATAGAAGGTTAATTATTTTCAGTACCATTTTATTTCGTATTAGAGTCCTTCCAAAAAGATAAATAAACTCTATTGAAAAATTACAAGTATCTGGTCATCAAACAGTCGCTATCGGTTTTCCTTACTGTTATCTGACACATGTGTATATATTTCTGGTATCAGCTCTTTTGAATCGTAGATTATTAAGTGGCACATACTAACATTATATGCACACCCACAAAATTCGGATTTCAAATTATTTTTGTTTTAACTACGAAACTAATTGTTTTTAATCAATAGATATAATGAGTTCCAATTCCAAAAGAATAAAAAATCTCTCTATAACAGTGCCTATTCTTTATGGTAATAGTGCAGTTCGTCTTGCACCTGAAAAAAGAACGGAAAAAACACCTCCAGACCACACACATGAATGGACAGTATTTTTCAAGCCAGTATTAGACAACATAGATTTGACACCATTACTCAAGAAAGTTACTTTTAAATTGCATGAAACCTATGAAAATCCAGTACGATCTATTGAAAAACCACCCTACCAGGTAACAGAAACCGGATGGGGTGAATTTGAAATTATCATTAAGCTTCATTTTCATCCTGGTGCCGAATTAGGTATAAACGAAAAGAACTTCCAAATATTCCATGCATTGAAATTACATCCATTTAATCCCCAACACCCACCTAAAGAGAATGGCGAGGTTAATTCTGTCATGTATGACGAATTGGTGTTCCAAGAACCTACTGAGAAGTTATTTGAGATTTTGACGAAGAAACCATCGAATCTTTTGCCATATAAGTTATCCGATGAGACCATGAGAGATCAAGAATTTATAAGAAAAGATGAATTAGACGAATTAGCAAGATTGGAAGTGTATATTAATAAGGTAAAAGAAGAAGTAGAGAAGCAAAAGACCGATTATTATGACTTAGAGTTGCAAAAGGCAGCTTTACTCCAATAACTGAATATTTTTAACTTTGTATAGTATTATGTACCAATATAAGAATTATGAATCTTGATGATTCATTGATAATTTCAAGTATTTTTCAATCAAGGAATGCAAATCGTCAATCGTTATACCATGTTTTAGGACAAAACTGGTGAACTTATTGATTTTAATTGGCACCTTTCGAATGATGTAATTCTCTTGATCAAGTATAACTAAATAATCCAATGGATATATTCCACCTCCTAAAGGATCAAGGACCTTAAAATATGATGATAATGTAATGCAATCGTCATTCTGGGAGCACTTCCCATTTAGCTGATCATTTAACGAGATGTTTGGAGAAATAAATGCAAATGAATTGAAACAAAAAGGAATTTTTTCCCTAATATCCTGGATAGACTCCTTCCCCTGTACTCCTAAGAAGAAGATAAACTTAAAATTATTCCATATGTCCCCTACCGTTTCTACATCCATATCAATATTATCGTTCATTATGACATCTAAGAGCTTTGAAATTTCATCACTAACTCTAACAGCACCTAATTCTTCTCCTCTTGCCTTACTTCTCTTGCCCAGAGTAACGGAAAATGTGGGATTTATATTCTCTGGTTTCACACTAGATGAAATATTTATCTGGATGTTCTCTAAACACCATTTTCTCTTCATTGTCGAATATATACTATAGATTTTTTCACCAATATCAGCTTACTTCAATTCCTAATTACAGATATTGCAATCCCGGGTTCTTCGATCAACGAAACCTCCTTTGTTGGCTATGGCGGATTATTTATGGATTTCAAATTTTAAGCTTCGAAAAAGTGGAGTAAAATTTAAAATTTTCAGTATTACTAAAGCCGTATATCATGATTTCGAGCTTAGAGCAAGCGACGTTTTAAAGGAAATAAAAGCAATTACCCCATAATAATGAAACTTGTTCATCCTCTCTATTCAGAGCTTGAGAAATACCAATTTGTCTTAGCATCTACCTCTCCCAGAAGATTAGAAATCTTAACGAATAATCTTCAACTTCATGATATAGAGATTATTGCATCCGATTTCGAAGAGAATTTGTCAAAATCTGATTTCAGCAATATTGATTATGTCAAAAATACTGCATTGGAGAAAGGAAAGTCAGTTTTGGAGAAACTAGGAGATTCTTTGCTACAAAAGGATTATATTGTCCTTTCTTCCGATACGATAATCTCATGTAATGGAAAAGTATACGAAAAGCCGGGCTTAAAAGAAACACAATTTCAGATGTTTCAAGAGTACAAGAGGAACCCTGAATTGCAAGTGATCACTTCAGTTAACATTTTTAAAACTCAGAAAGGAAAAAGTCAGGTTTATTCAGATGTGGCTATCACTACTCTTTTCTTCAATAGAGACTTGTCGGATGAATTCCTACAATGCTACATAGACAGCGAAGAGGGACTTAATGTTGCCGGAGGCTTCATGTTCCAAAGCTTAGGAAGTCTTTTATTCAAGTCTATTGATGGGGATTACTTCAATATTGTAGGATTGCCTGTGAATACTACATTTAATCTTTTAATGGAAGCAGTTTGTGTCTAAAAATTTCCCGACTAAAACACATATACTATTTTCAAGATAATCTATACGTCCTTTCTTTCATCAACTTCATAATGAGTATATAGAGATTCAATTTTAATATAAACAGTCCGTTCAAAAATGATTTAATCAACCTAGATATTGAAATAGTACTGCACATAGAAAACACTCGAATTTTTCATACAAAAAATTCAAGCGATGAGCACTAAAGATATCTTTAATTTACATATATATATATAGACACTGGAGCTACAAAGGAGTTAATAACAATAATGGGTAAAGTAAATAAGAAGGATACAGCTCCAAGTAACGATAGATCCGTCGATGAAATCGAAAAGGACTTGCAATTACCATCCTCCAGTGAGGAAGAGTTATCTGAAGAATCTGAAGAATCGGACGAAGAAGTGAATGGTTTATCCAGTGATGACGAAGAAAGTGAAGAAGTACAAGAAAGTGAATCAGAACCTAAATCTGCCAAGCAAATTCAAGGTCATTCCGTTAACAAAGTTATCAAGTCTGCATCTGCTTCCAAGGCCGGCTCCAAGCAAAAGAGAGGAATCATATATATTGGTAGACTCCCACACGGTTTCTACGAAAATGAATTACAAAAGTACTTTAGCCAGTTTGGTGAAATAGTCAACTTGAAATTGTCCAGAAATAAGAAGACAGGTAAGTCTAAGCATTACGCCTTTATCGAGTTCTCCAACTATGAAGTAGCCAAGATCGCTAGCGAAACCATGGATAACTACCTCCTTTTCGGTCATCTCTTGAAGTGTAATGTCATTGACGAGTCCAGTGCGCATCTTAATCTCTTCGATAACCAAGGTAAGTTCAAGGTCATCCCATGGAAGAAGATCTCCAAGAACAAAAACGACAAACCAAAATCCCAAGAACAATGGTCCAAGTTAGTCAAGAAACACGAGTCTCTGAAGACTGCTAAGGAGGCCGAACTCAAGTCAAAGGGTATCGACTTTGACTTGTCGCATATATAAGTCTTTTACGCATACATATGTTTTATCACCCACAAGCACACCGTGTCCCATCGCAGTTTGCACCCATCATAGGGCCCCTCATTTGGGGTATTTTCACATTCATAAACAAGATGTCGGCTGCTGGGTTCCTTCACACTATCATCCTCTCACCCACTATGAATATATACTATTTTAAGTAAAAACTTCCTGTGCCATATCGAAGGTCTTCATCACATGATTTTACTCGTCGGTAATTCTCATTCTGATAATGCTGATTGGGCGCACTCAACAAAATTTATATATGTTTTTATCATCAGCAATAGTTTACCATTAATTAATCAGTTATATCTTAGTATATGCTATAGAGTATTATAATAGAACATTAATATAACGATATGTCCGAAGAATTGAAAGTGTACACATTTGAAGAAGTCAGTAAGCACACCGAACAAGACGACTTATGGGTCGTATACGACGGAAAGGTATACGACGTCACTCAATACTTGGATGAACATCCTGGTGGTCAAGAAGTTGTACAAGACTGTGCTGGTACTGATGCCACCGAAGCTTTTGATGATATTGGCCACTCTGAAGATGCTCATGAAATCTTAAAGGGTTTACTCATTGGTAAGGTCGAAGGTGGTGCTCCAAGTAAGGTCCACCAAAAGACCGAATCCTCATCTGAAGGTGGTCTTTCCATGCCTTTAGTCGCTATTATTATAACCATATTGGCCAGTGGTGTTTACTTCTTCCTCCAAAATAACTAAGCTAATTATATTGCTATATATGCCATAATTGTCATAATTAATTATTGTTTTCATCAACTCATCTGTAGCATAACGTGGCATTAGTCATTACATTCCTATATATCTATGTGATCTTCTACGATAGTATTACTGCTACAGGGTCAGTACTGTGGGCTCTATAGGTGTCCAGTGTAGTAGATCATGTCGAAGATTCTTCTGATAGAGATAGCGCATCGAGTAAAAGATTTGTACTAATTAGGAAAAAAGATACGAAATGACGATTACAACAATATAAGCAAATAGATCATAAATACCAGAGAAATATAATTCGAAAGCATTACTATCATTACTATAACCACTATTAACCTCTAAAGTGGTTTATACGTAACTTTTGAAAGAGGGATCATTTGCATAGTGACATGTGAAATGTTCCTTGCGATGAGATGACTATGATTTTGAAAAAATATACATTGATCTACTAAAATATTGGGTAATTTTGAATTTTCGGATTTTATAGCATGCTATAGGAGATTTATATTTCTGGATGAACTGACAATGTCTATATAATATTTAAACTATTATTATTAGTAATAGTAGCATTAAGCGTTGATCCGGTACTGGTCCGCTCGGTATTGACTCTCGAGCATTTCACAGCAATATACTAATAATGGGGTTTTTATCCTATTGACAAACTCATATAATATTGCAATTTAATTAATCAATCGACATGTCACAACGTATATCTTTCTTAAAGAGATTTGATTTAAAGGCTCCGGTTATACAGGCACCGATGGCAGGAATTTCCACCGTGAAATTAGCATCAATTGTTACAATTAAAGGTGGGTTGGGGTCAATTCCCTTTGGTGCAGTTAATTTAAAGAATGGAACAGATACTGTGGTTAAGACAATCGAAGAGTTTAAGAAACTCACAAATGATTCGAATATTGTGAACTTGAATTTCTTCTGTCACGATTACAAAAGTCATCCCACACCAATAGAAAGCGAACAACTCAATTGGTTAGAGTTGTTTGACCAAGCTGCCCCAGAAAGTATATTCATGGAATCTGTAACTTTTAAGAATGCAAATGTATCGTTTAAGGAAATTGAAGATAAACACCCAGAAATATTGAACGAACTTTTAGAATATTTTGATGAATATAAACCAAAAGTAATTAGTTTTCATTTTGGGTACCCATCAACTGATACAATAGGGAGATTACAAAAGAAGGGGATAGCGGTGTTTGCCAGTGCCACATCAGTTCAAGAAGCTGAAGTTCTTTTGGCCCTTGGTGTTGATGGTATTGTTTGCCAGGGGTATGAAGCTGGTGGTCATAGAGGCAATTTTCTTGTTGATGCCGAATTAGATGAAAATTTATCTACATCAGCTTTATTTTCACAGGTAATCAAATTGCTTGAAACTTCAAAGAATAAACCGTATATTATCCCTTCTGGAGGAATAGTTAATTCTGAAACAATTAAGTTCTACTTGTCACAAGGAGCCTCAGCAGTTCAAATGGGTTCAGTATTCCTTACTGTACCTGAATCCAATTCTAATGGTTTCATTAAGAGCTCTATCGATAACAATGATAAAGCAACCACAATCATGACTTCCTTGATCTCAGGAAAACCAGCTCGTGCTATTCGAACAGATTTTATTGATCTGGTTATATCGAACTATAATGCTTTGGGTAACAAGAATCTTCCTTCATACGGTTACGCTTATAATGCCTACAAGGAATTTGCTAAAAATCAAAAAAATCAAAAGTATGGATTCTACTTGGCAGGTCAAAATTATCACCTTATTGATACTACTGTTACAACTGAACAGCTAATGGATAAGTATTTACACCAGCTTAAGAATTTAGCCTATGAAAAGTTTTAGTCTTATTTAAAAAATGTATGATTTTATGACTAAGGTTTTACAGTAACGTAATAACCATGAGAATAGTAATTTAAACTCTGTATTTGGATAAGTAAGTTTCGTAGCAATCTATTAAAAACGAAGCTGAAGGTTGGTATGATATAATATACAATTTCCAGCAAATATATTGGATTGTGGTCATTAAACAAATAGTGCCAGCATAAGAGCATAATCGCTACGTTGCTTCAATTAGAAGTAAATTTTGATATTTTCAATCAATAGTCCCTGAATAATTTAGATGATCTTATAGTTAGAATTAAAATGTATACTAATACCTGAAATAGATATTTCCTGGCCTTGTGAGCTCACTTGTGCCTTGTACTGATACCTCCCTCTGGGTTGATTCAGGAACAAGAGGATCATTACCTATGCTATCATAAGGAGGTGCACTATCATCGCGTTCAGAATATGGGGGTGCTATCTCATTTTGATTCACAGGTGACGTACCTGGAACCGGTAAAGATGCTCTTGGTGGAACTGATATTGATCCTGATGGGTACCTTATTGTCGGCACGCCAGTTACCCTTCCTGTTGGATGAGCTCCATTCCTATTAGGTGAATTCCTGTTATTTCTCTTTGTATCATAAACACTTTGTATAGAAAGCTTGCCTCTACCAAACCTTGTAAAGTTTAAAATTAATCCTACTATGCATGCTACAATAATGAATGGTAAAAGCACTTTCCAAGTGGTGCTACTACTAATTGATCTCGCAGAAAGTCTGACATTGTAGATAATTTTGGGCGTTGAATCATGTTGTTTCTTGAGATATACCATCTTCAATTGTTACAATCAACTAATTTATATTTTCTAGGTTTTTACAATAAATATATTATTTAATCGTATTTATTGAGTGAATATATATTGTTCGGAGAACAAAAAACTGTCACACTTCACACTCATAATGTTGACTTATCTAAATTGAAATTCATGACGAATGTCGAATTGATATCATTCGTAATATTGTGATAGATGTACGATTGATGTACGTCAGACAGAGGCTGGAATCTGTCAGCTAACTTGTAAATGGTGGCAGTGTATAAGCCACGTAAAAATAACCGACATGAATTAGCCGATAGCCGACTAATTGTTCTTAGATGGCGGAGTGGAGTTGATGTAAGTTTTATCTAATCTACGACACAAAATACATGCGGCAAGATTACACTATTGTGTTTAATCTTTATGAAGATTTCAGGTCACTGGAAAATATCATCAATAGTTAGCAGCCAAAGTTAATTTTTTCGCATGTAAATCAGATATAGTAAATAAATTTCAATTGTACTTTACAATGAATATAATTTATACTCTAATGTTCCTTGAGATGCATTTCTAGCTTGGAAATTGAATACCCAATGTCTAATAATATACCTGAGTACCTATTATTCTGTTGTTATATTGAGATTCCTTTTATTCTGGATATATGTATTCACTAAATATGTAGATTAGAGACAATTTTTATAAATCAAAATTGAAAGGGAGTAGTGATAACGATGTATATGAGTACTTGAAAATGGAAAAAAATCAGCTGTAATGATATACACAAATCAAATGTAAAAGCTTTGATAGTGGTTCATCCTTTCTTAGTATAATTATTTGCAATGTATTACAGCATGCTTTCAAAATGTAATTATAAACTGACTATAATATTATACAACTAATTGACGAGTAACTAGAGACAGCATTAATGATGGGAAACTAATGGAAGAGAACAAGAAAATGTAAACAATTTTACATCATGATATTCTATTTACCTGCAATATGCCTTATTTGGCGGAAGAACATTTGTTGGCTGGTTATTTGTTCCAGTGTTATCAGTAGCCATAGAATATAATGGGGGCTCGGCAGGTTGTGATACTAAGAAATTCATTGTAGCGTTATTTCTCTGTGGTCTTGAAGAAATGCTATTATATTACTATCGGTAATAAAATCATTAATATTATTAATATAATCATTATTTAAATAATTTATAAATATATATATAAAATATAAGGGATTACGTTCATTAAATAACTAAATATTAAACCTCAATTAGTATCTATAATATCATTAAGTTTATCATTATGATTAGGTATAGTTATAATAGGTTTAACTAACCTCATTGAAATTTGAATTTGAAAATTTTTCTTTATTTGTACGACCCATTCTTCTTCTTTTCACTATAACGAACATAATTGCCGTAACAATAATTATTGCCACGATTACGGCTATGGCTATTACCACAATTCTGTAATCGAATGAGCCACCAGATGAATTAGATGAATTAGATGAATTAGATGAATCAGGATTGATAGGATGCCAAGTATGCCCAAGACTTCTTTTGAGATATGCCATATTTAATTTAATAAGTTTAATGAGGCTCAAGGAAAACTTAACTAAAGCCTGAAGTATTTTCAGGTATCTTTATAATCGTATATATATTATATTTAATCATAAACTATTATTCTTCCGTGATCAATCTACACTGCCGTAAGATTTTTTTTAAAGCGTAAAAGAGACGCAATAATGCTTAGATATAAGGATGATGTTGATAGTGTAGGACATTGATTGGCACGTATATCTCCACCTACTTACCCGATTTGTAAAGGTGAAAAATACGCCAGTAATTTAGCCATGACAGGTGATGTAATAGGTGATGTAATATAAATAATTGCAAATTCTCAAAGCGGCATCGGCCGAGATTTAAGTTCGTATTTGTGAATTATACTCGGCCATGGTCATTTTGAAGCCAAGCCATCAAACTTATAGATTTGCAATCTCTCAAAAAGGATAATTATAATGTCAACAATATTTTTTAATAAAGTTCTCAGATATTAGAAAATCAATAATATGATAAAGATTACAATAGATTATTCTAGGTTGTATAACAGAGTTGTCTCCTATTTTCTCTTAAAGAGGCCATAAGTCAGTATCTTTATAATTAGGTGGTGATCTAGCTGTGTGAGTTTGAGCTGGCTGAGGACGGTAATAATATCCAGTTTTTTGCTAATTTTATTACTGGATTGTTTATGGAAGTTCTTAGAGTAATGATTAAAGTAGTTGAAATATCATTTGAATTCCTTAGAGACATTAATATTAGTGAGGGTCTTGGAATTCTATCAGAAATTTTTATGGTATGATTCAGTAGTCAAACGCTATTGTTCATTTTGGCTAATTAAATTAGCAGCATTTTTCTCGAAATCATGAGACGGCTTGCCTTCTGCGCCATATTTACGATAATGAATGATATAATTGGTAACAGGAAAATATAATGAAGTTTGAGAGAAACGAAAGCTTGAAAATTAATTTAGTCATAATGTGAAATTAGCTGATTGATGTCATAGAATATCTATCTTCCGCAAATAAGAATTAATTTAACTGTTCAAATCCATGATTATCGACCAAAACTTATATCAGTGCGTTGATTACTCACAGTAAAAATATTAGAATAAAACCATTGGCAGCTACTACATGTTAGATGTGATCCATTATCTCTTTCCAATCTGAATTAAGTCTCTATAGTTAATCGTTTTGGCCACATGTACTGAATAGCTGATAACCGATACGAAAGAGTGGCTGAGGTACTTCAAATGTCCCAAAACAGAATGCATCGGCCAATATTCTAAGCTTCGTTTCGTTTGTCTTGCTGCATTCGTAATTGTACTCATTCATTAAAAGAGGGTTCGATTTCTGGATACGACTATTTCACTTTGATGTTCTGAATATACTGTATCATAAACATCGTATTAATATCCATTGTAAACGTAATTTGCGTAGAACATATATTGTCACAACGAGATGAACTCCTTTTATATTTGTGATAAGGTTTCCATATGTAAAAGAATTGATTTAGCCTATTCAATATGTTTACCTATAGTTTAATCTACAAAACGATGTTTAATGATTTAAATTGTAAACTATATATTATTATTCTATACTACCGACCGATATCAGCGAAAAAAAAAATGGAAGTAGATTCTTGGCAATGAACTACAGAATTTTTTAGAATGATCCGAGGCAGTGACAATTCCTAGTAAATTGAATTGAGTAGAAGTTGTAAAGAAAGCAATTTAACAAAAACTTTGGTCAATGTATTGTTAGCAATGTAAGCCACCTAGAAACTAGACATTAGATTTGTAATAAGCATTTTCAGGTCTTTGGTACTCATCTGTAACATAACCTGGGTTGTAGTTATTTTGGCCTGGTGGCGGTCCTGGTGGTGGTCCTGGTGGTGGGCCCCATTGATTTTGATTTGGGTACTGTGGTGGAGGGGGTGAATTCATAGTTTGACCCATGTTCTGTTGGCCCTGATAGTATTCATTATTCGTGTTTACAATTCTTCTTTTTGCTCTTCTTCTTCTTGCAATGATGAAGGCTGCTATTAAGATAAGTAGTACAACACCCACTACGAGGAATAATAACCAACGCCAACGATACCAGCCACTGTTATAGTTATTGTAATAGTAGACCATTCTTTCTTTCAAATTGTGTAATAATGAAATATATATAATTACTTTTCAGTTAATTTTCAATTGAAATTAAGAATATAAAATTTTTATATTTTTTATATGTTTAAATTCAAATCTGATAAAGCAAATCTAATAAATTTATGTGACTAAACGACATTTTTGCGGCTGAAATTAGCGACATTTAAATGTAAACATTTCTTAAAAATATCTTAAAAATATACATTTGGATGAGATGCTCATATAGCACCCATAATTGCGACACGCGTATTTTCGACAGGTAAAACGACATAACTTGCGAATTAAGTCTAGGACGTTATCTAGTCGGATTCAAAAGATCGTTTATAATTAAGCGATACGACAACGGGCTGAAGTACTTTAGAATCCTCAAAACGGAATGTATCGCCGATATACTAAACTCCGCTTAAACGTTTGCAACCTCTGTATCTATAATGATTAGCTGTATTCTTCTCGCAGACATTCATAAATAATAATTAGATTTCCGAATATGATTTATTTCACTTCGATTATTTAAATGCGTTGCAGCGTAACTTGAGATTAATAATGGTTGAAAATATTTTTAGTTTATGCAACATACATATTGTCACCTTGATGGAATCCTCTTGCGTTTTCAGGATATAGAATCTTATATCCAAGAGAATTGGATTCAATCAGATGTTGATGCTCTACAATTAGAATAGAATGTGACGACTTATATTATGTTCTAAATATTACGCCTACACTAGTAATGCCCCATGGCAGCGGTAAACCCTAGTAGTTATAAAATCAAGCAATTAAGCAAATCTTTTGTTATTGCATTGTTAGCAAATGTAAAGACACCTAGAATCTATGCCTTAAGCTTATAATACGCGATTTCTGATTTCTGATACTCATCTGTGACATAACCTGAATTGTAGCTATTTGATTAGGTGAAAATCCCCTGGAGTCCTTGGAGACGGGTCGCATTGAGTCCAATTTTGATATATTTGCCATCACCGCTACAATGTCAAATTAGACTCAATTGACTCATACTCTGCTACCCCTAGTGGTATTCATTATTGGTGTTTACAATTCATTTATTGACTTTTCTTCTCCTTCTTATCATGAAGAAGGCTGTTATTAGACTAGTAGAACAGCAACCACCACGAGATGTATTAATCTACGCAATGATTACAGACACCATTACTGTTATAAACTACCATTATTTCTTACAGGCATTGCGGCCATTAAATAATTAAAATTAAAATATAAAAGAATAGAATATAAACTATTTCTAATGTGTTCAATTTTAGATATGATAAAGGAATCTAAAAATAAAGTATTTCCGAGGGTAGACTAGCGACATTTATATTTCCTATTTATTTCACGACACAATTTTAGTCGCCATAATAGGCGACACGCATATATTCGACGGTAAAACGACATGAATCGCGACATTAAGATGGTTCAGGAGATATCTGGTCGGTATTCAAAGTTTACTTTGTTATAAAAATTCCACAAGCTTTTGAAACGTTGACTATATAAATAATAGTACTGGTCAACAACTATCAATTGAATAGTTTTGTCAATTTTGAAACACTTATATCAACGAATTACGGGTAAAGCTGGACTAACCTGCAACACTTCAAAGGATGAATTATTTTATAGTACCTGGTGTTCTGTACCAGACTCAGGAGAAAATCAAGCAATTGGAAGAAGAAAGAAAGAAAAAGAAAAAGAGATCACTGAGTGATAGTAGCAAATCATCAAGAAGGGAGATAAGCAGGAAAGGGTCTCATGCAACAATTTCATCTAAAACAAAACTGGAAAGTAAACAAAAATCTGATACTAATTCTAATTCTCAGCCTGTAAATGCTCAAGAACTTACTAATAATTTAAAGAATTTGAAAGAAAGCACTTCATCAGTAAGTTTAAAACCGGAGAATAAAAGAAGTACATCTATGGCATCCGTAAACTCGCCTAAGTCTCTGGGAAGTAAAGAAAGACTATCTATGACTGGGCCCAGTCATAGATCCCAAGATAAATCAACTATATCAACAACTCAAAGCACCCCCCATACCTCAATTTCATCAACGAAGTCGAAAATTCCGAATTTACCAAAGACTTCGGCATCATCCAGTTCCAATGAGTTGGAAAGTAAGCGAAGCTCTAGCGATAAAAAAGATATATTTGGTACATATTTTCAAAGAGTATCTCCTGTTCGCCAAACTGATAACCCAGTATTTGTACCATTTATTGATTTGTCATTAATGAACACCCCAGAAACTATTATAAAAGGGTTACTCATTCCTGCCTACCAAATAATAAGATTTAATAATTTTCTTCAATTGATTTCATCAAGCCATAGAAACGATGCTGTTAGTTTTGCAGGTGTACGGCAAAACTCTTTAGTCAAGTTTATTCAACGCCATCGTTGTCTCAAGCAGGCGGGAAATGCTGAAGGTAAGGGAAATAATGATATCCCTAAAAATCAAACAAATGCATATTATGATAGTTTATTGACTATGGAATTATTTGCCGCAAGAGAGTGGATGAGAAAATTGCTTAGACAGAGAACAAAGACTTTTGGTAAACATATTTCTAAGGTTTGTGAAGAACTTGTTCAACTTAATATCACGAACTATGTTAGATTCATATTGGAATTGCCAAATAATATTCCTAAGGATGCAGATGATGAAACTTTGACGCATTATAGTTTTAGAGGTAGATTCTTAGGTATTGCTACTGAGATTTTACGTCTCAAGAATGACAATGCTGATGAAGGTATTGGAATGGGTATATCCAATTTCCTTCTACAATTAATCAATAAACTCTCCTATGAATATATTTTATTAGAAAAATACCGCATAGATATTTGGTATAAATTGGGAAAAAATTCTCTCATGGACTTAACTACTTTAAACCAACTTTACCAACGCTTTCAAGATAGTATAACTAACAAAAAAATACCCCCCGCTAAAGTTTTATTATTTAATATGTTTCACAGTGCACAATATCCTTGGTATTTTTCTATTCATGTTCCCTTTGTAAGAGTTATTGAACTGAATATTTATTTGGAGGATCCAAATGTCGTTAATAAATTCGACACTTACTCACAACACGAAGAAAATACCCCTAAGCACTCTTTTGAAGAAAATGATAAAATTCTTCAAGAGTATTTTAATAGATCAAAGTTGGGTGATTTTGCCAAATATAGAAGCTTATCATCCGAAGATTTAGTTCTTCATCATAAAAATATATGCTCTGGTCGCATGGAAGCTAAAAATATGTCAGATGATGGTACAAACACATTACAGCCATTTAAGCCATTTAATTTTGAATACTTCAATGGGCCCTTGGCAACTATTCCTTCAAAATCTATTAATATGATCCAATCGAGAGACTTATATTTACAAATAACTAAAGAAAACTATAAGGTCATATTACATGAATTGTACAGAATTCTTACACTGGGTGGTACATTAGAAGCACCTATATTTCAAGTGTGTAAGGATGTTATCAAAAATTTACCTTCTTCTGGCTCATTGGAATCCGATTGGAAATATTTTGATATCGATCTTATAGAATTATGCGGCACTTTTCCTGACTTTACTAATTTCCTATTAACAGAGCTCAATACAGTCTTTGGAAAAGGACAAGTGAAGTATGGGATTGTAATGTTAGATTCTGTGAAGGATATTAAAAATTATTTATTCAAAGAAATATCGCTATATTACCATGAAGTGTTTGGTAGTATTGACACTTTCTGTCCTAAATTTTGTGAAGATAATTCATTTGATATTGCTGATGAAAAACTAATATGTTTAGTATATATAAAGGCTACAAAGAAAGAGTAATCAATGTTAGAGTCCTTTTTTAATGGAGGTATTTATCCAGAGATATAGAATTTTTATTTATATGCAGGTGCATTATATTGACTCATTTTAATCAATGAAAAATATCTAGTAGTCATTATAATATAAAATTTAATATACCATTAACTTAATTAATAAACTAATCGACTATGTTAAAAACTATTTATGTAATTGATGTTGAGAGTGGGAACTTGCAATCTTTGGCAAACTCGCTCAAACGTATCGGAGGCTATGAAATTAAATTTATTCGTAATGCACAAGATTTCGAATCGTATAACGATCAGATAGAGAAATTATTATTCCCAGGTGTTGGAAATTATGATCACTTTGTTAGACAACTTCATGAAAGAAAATTATTTGACTTAATCAGAAATTACATTGAGTCAGGTAGATCTCTTATGGGAATATGTGTTGGTTTGCAGACGTTCTTCTTAGATTCTGAAGAAAGTAAAGACCCTGCTTATAATGGTTTAGGTTACTTAAACATGAAATTACTGAAATTTAATACTGAAGATCCAGTGTTTGCTGCTAAAAACATTAAAAAATCAGTTCCAGAAATTGGTTGGAACAGCGTGAACAAGATTCTTTATGAAAATAAAGAATTACCTGAAAATAAGAACTTTTTTGGCATTAACAGAAGAAGCAAATACTATTATGTCCACTCTTATGCTGCGATTTTAAAGAACGAAGCTACTAGAAAAGTAGTAGATGAAGCAGCTTCTAAGGGTTGGAACTTTGCATTCACCAAATACGGTTCTGAAGAATTTTTAGCTGCCTTCTCATACAAGAACTTCTTTGCTACTCAATTCCACCCTGAGAAGTCTGGAATGGCTGGTTTGAAAGTAATTAAGAGCTTTTTAGAAAATACAGTAATCTCTGATATCGGTAGTGATCAGCCGCAAAAGCCAAGCGATATTGAAGTTACTCTTAGCGGTTTAACGAGAAGAGTTATTGCATGTTTAGATGTTCGTACTAATGATGATGGCGATTTAGTAGTTACAAAAGGTGATCAATATGATGTACGTGAATCTTCTGATAGTGACGGAAATAGAGTCAGAAACTTGGGTAAGCCTGTTCAAATGGCTACCAAGTACTATGAACAAGGTGCTGATGAAGTTACATTCTTGAATATTACTTCTTTCAGAAATTCACCAATTAAAGATTTGCCAATGTTAACTGTTTTAAAGAAAGCTGCTGAAACAGTATTTGTCCCGTTGACTGTCGGTGGTGGTATTAAGGACGTTGTTGATCCTGTTTCTGGTGAAGAAGTTCCTGCTGTTAAAATTGCAGATTTATACTTCAAGTCAGGTGCTGATAAAGTTAGTATTGGATCTGATGCTGTTGCAATTGCAGAATCCTACTATGCAAATGATAAGAAAAAAACAGGTAAGACCTCTATTGAAGCCATTTCTGCTACTTTTGGTAATCAAGCTGTTGTTATATCGGTCGATCCTAGAAGAAAATATATTTCTGATCCATCTGAGACTACTATGAAAACTATTCAAATAATAGATCCTTCTAGGTTTGGTCCAAACGGTGAGAAATATTGTTATTATCAAGTTACATCTCAAGGTGGAAGAAAGACACATGAATTGGGTGCCCTTGAACTTTGTTTGGCATGTGAAGATTTAGGTGCAGGTGAAATATTGCTTAATTCTATTGATCACGATGGTTCTAATAAAGGTTATAACTTAGAATTATTAAGACAAGTGAAGCAAAACGTTTCTATTCCTGTCATCGCTAGTTCCGGTGCTGGAAAACCAGAACACTTCCAAGAAGTATTTGAATTAGATTGTGGTATTGATGCTGCATTAGGAGCTGGTTTATTCCACAGAGGTGAGTATGAAGTCAATGATGTCAAGAGATTCTTACAAGATTCTGCTAAAATGGATGTGAGATTAGATGAAGTTGTCGAATTGTAATACATAGAATATCAACATTATGTACTATGTACTACTAATCATTTAATAAAATCAAAATTATATTTAATGTCATCAATGATTTATATAACCAGTTTTCGTATAGTTGATTTCGGATTTTGCATATCTATTTTCTTACCTCACAGTTAATATCATTAAATTCATAATTTTTTCAAAATTCTATAATATTTTTTCGAAAATAAGACAAATTATTAGATTTCCAACCAATACCATAATAAAGAGGATAATGAGTTATTCTATTACTTATTTAAATCGAAAGTGAAGCACATAGACTAATTGAATAACTCTACTTTTATTTTCACCAAATCCGTGTCAAGAGATAAGATTTTAAAAGGTGATTTAGGTTTCTCTAAGGAATATACATATGTAGGATTTTACATTTCTAAAATGATCACAAGTTTAAAAATTAATTAGAAGTACATAACTTCAGCTCCAAGAAACACGTATTGTAAGAAAGTATTTATAATGTCCCTGCAAGGAAATAAGTCAGAAAATGGCTAAGATAGCCATCTTCTTCATACTGCGACTTGTTCTGCTTTCCCAGCTCATTTGATTCTTTGAAAGATTAAAATATACACAGCAATTATAAGATTAGAAAGTCTTATTAAAATATTTCATATGCTGTACTCGATTATTTAAAGAGAACAATTGAATTAAAACGTAAAGCAAATATCAAATAACGCAGTAAAACATTCAATTTTAATATTTTTAAAGTAATCAGAAAAATATTATTGAATTACAGAGTAAGAGTACAGAGTACATAGTCTTAGGTTGTAGTGATATACGTATAAGAAAAAGAGTAGCAAAGCGTGTAAATCATTGAGCATGGTAGACCTCACTGGTTTCGCATACTGAATAAATACATTTTTTGCAATGAGCTATAAATAAAAATAGTGATTAATCATAGAAAATGTCTATGATAGAACTGTAATGTCATTTAACAAAGAAAGCAGTTATATTGAAGAAAGACATGATGGAATTGTCTTAACCAAATCTATCAGTCCTTCTGATCTTTCTTATACGGCGGCTATTGTCGGCGGCATTCGAAGTAACTCACCTGTCCTGTCATCATTACCAGCACATTTTAATACATTAAGAACGAATGATAGCACTAATAGTCTGGGTAATTCTAACGAAAGTTCACATCAAGGTTTTTTTAGAAAAATATTAGGCTCAAATAAATCTAATGATGATATATCACAATCTTCCGAGGGCGTTAAACTGATATTCAGTCGAAGAAACAGCTCTAAAAGTTTGAGTCCTGCGGATGATACCAAACAAACAAGTACACAATTACAAGATAATGAGATGGAATTAAATGCCCAACTCTTTCGTAGCATAGGGCAGGTTAGAATACCTAATATCTTCCTTAACGATGGCTTACCTTTGCTAAAAATATCACACAAATCAAGGAAGCGTATTTTATTATACATAGATGTGACAGATTTTAATTTCGTAATGAAGAATGCATTCAGTCTGTTATCGATGCCAACATCCACTAAAATACAGAAGTTAATTGGAACAACAAGTCATACTTCAAAGAATAAAGTATACGAATTCAGCGTTGATGATATACGAAGCGTATCATTCCAGGAAGACGCAGCTAATTATCGTGAAGAGTTGAATGTATCAAAAGAATTTGAAAAACAATGGATCACGATAATATATTTTAACAAGAAAAAGGGAAAGCTTAAATCTTCAAATCTCATTGCTGATACTGACCACGATTTCAAGAAATTACAATCTGTAATATCAAAGTTACGTAGAATGAGAGATGACTTAGCTAAAAACTTATTGTTGGATTTTGAAGAAATGAATGAAGTACAGAGGGATCTAATATTTGGAAATATAGAAGAGAAAAATTCAGAAAAACAGGTACGACAATCTCTCTCATTTAGTGATATACTAAAATATTCTAATAGACTAAAGATTAATGTTAATGAGAGTTACTTAAAATCAATATTTGATGAAGTTGCAGAGTCAAATGATGGAATTTCATCTAGTGTGAATAGTACTTTAAATTTTGACCAATTTAAAGTATTTGTTTCAAAATTGAAAAAAAGGGATGATTTGATAAAAATATGGGAAGATATTTGCGGAAAAGATAATAAAATGTATTACCCACAATTCTACCAATTTATTTTAAATATACAAAAAGATAATTTAAGTGAAGAAAATGGATATAAGATTTTTAAGCGATTCTGTGTACCAAATTCTAATTATTGGATTCCTGATTGTTTGAATAATTTCTTATTATCGAAGTATTCACAGCCATATGTTGACATATTTCAATCAGACTCATATTTTCAATATCCCCTCAACGAATATTATATATCATCTTCACATAATACGTATCTCATGGGTCGACAAGTCGCTGGTGACTCTTCAATCGAAGGATACGTGAAGGCATTACAAAGAGGCTGTAGGTGTGTGGAAATTGATGTCTGGGATGGTGTAGTTGATGAGTTGTCTAAGGAAGATTATCAAAATGAACCAATAGTCAGTCATGGTAGGACATTCACCACGGCAATATCTTTTAGAAATGTTATCAAAACAGTCAAAAAATATGCATTTATTACATCTCCATATCCTCTAATTATAAGTCTTGAAATCAATTGTTCGGCAGATAATCAAGTTAAAGTTATACAGATCATGAAAGAAATATTGGGGGATACCTTAATATTAGCTCCAATCGATGAAACATCTCAACTACCAACACCTTCAGAATTGAAATATCGTATATTAGCTAAAGTTAAAAAAACTAGCCCATTTATTAACCTCATAGAAGGTGGAAATGGAAATTACATTTCATCGACTACTTCAACTGCAAATTCTTTTAGTGAAGATAACGGGAATCCAGTTAGAAAAGGAAGTTTTATTCGGCGAAAAGTAAGTAGCACTAAAGTTATTGACGAATTAAGTGCTTTAGGAATATACTTACAAGGCTTGAAATTTAGGAACTTTTCGTTACCTGAATCAAAGACTTATAATCATTGCTTTTCCCTCAACGAGAAGTCTATAAATTTGATGTTAAAAGATGAAGAAAAATGTGCTTCGGTGGACAAGCATAATAGAAAATATTTTATGAGAATATATCCTTCACAAATTCGGTTAAAATCTAGTAATTTTCTGCCTCTTCCTTATTGGCAACATGGCGTGCAATTAGTTGCTACTAACTGGCAGACTTATGACTTGGGCCAGCAGTTAAATGAAGCGATGTTTGACGGAGTCAATAAAAATGGTTACGTTCTAAAACCGACCTATTTAAGAAAACCATTATTAAAAAGCTCACATGCATTTAGAATCCCTCCTAAGATAAAAAGTGTCTATTTTGACATCGAAATAATCAGTGCTCATCAACTTCCTAAACCCAAGCCTTCGAATATTGCTATTAATCCATTTATTTCACTTGAAGTTATAGGTGCTCTAGATGTAGAATGGAGGCCTGATAGTTTAAAAAAAAGTACTTCAGTGATTAGTGAAAATGGTTTTAATCCTAGATGGAATCAAAGTTTCAGAGGCATTATAACTACTACAAATGATTTGATCTTTTTACGGTTTCTTATAAACTCCTCTATTTCTAGTAAGGAAGAAGAAGAATTTAATACGATAGGGCTATTGGCAGCTAAGTTATCATCCTTGAAACAAGGATATAGGTATCTTCCTGTGAATGATTTGCTGGGGGAGGAGCTTATATATTCCTCATTGTTCGTTAAAATAGTACATTATGAAGTGTAAATGATAGCTAAAAAAATTTCCGGAGCTCATAATTTTTTTCTCGTGAAAAAAATCTTTTAGCTCATCGAACTAAGTAAATATATATTTTACATTCAATCGAAGTAAATATACACCAGTAGGATAAGATGGGTAAGATTACAGTAAGTGAGACCAAAGGAAAGCAACGTCATAACCCTTTGCATAAAGATATTTCTGCGCAAGGTGGTAAGTTAAGAACTACCCCTAGATCAAACAATGGAAAGAAGGACAAAGAAGAAGATGGATATTTAGATGCAAATACTTCCAGAAAGATTTTACAATTAGCAAAGGAACAACAGATTGAAGTGGAAGATGAAGAAAATCCTGGAAAACCTAAAAATTTTGCTGAAATTTTTAGATCTCAAGATCAAGATAGTGAAGAATCCGAAGACGATGACCAAGAAGAAGAATACTCTGATTTTGAAGGTGATGTATACGAGGAAGAAGAAGTGGAAGTAGATGAAAAGGATGCTGAACTTTTCAATAAATATTTTCAAGGTACCGAATCCACAGGATGGGGAGGATCTGTTAATTTGGCTGATAAAATCATGGAAAAGATTCAAGAGAAGGAATTGATGAAGGAAAGAGCAGATAAGCCAACTGAAGGTGTTATGTTACCTCCTAAAGTTATTGCAGCATATACTAAGATTGGTCAAATTTTATCAACTTATACTCATGGTAAATTACCAAAATTATTTAAAGTACTTCCATCTTTGCGTAACTGGGAGGATGTTTTATATGTCACTAACCCAGAAGGATGGACACCACATGCTGTTTATGAAGCAACCAAATTATTTGTTTCTAACTTGCAAGCTAACGAAGCTCAAAAATTCATTGAAATGGTCTTATTAGAAAAGTTTAGAGTTTCTATTGAGGATTCCGAAGATCATACCTTAAACTATCATATCTATAGAGCATTAAAGAAAGCATTATATAAACCAGGTGCATTTTTCAAAGGGTTTTTGTTACCATTAGTTGACTCTCATTGTTCTGTCAGAGAAGCTACTATCGCTGCTTCTGTTTTGGCTAAGATATCCATTCCAGTTTTACATTCTTCCGTTGCATTATCTCATTTAACTCAAAAGGAATTCAACCCAGCTACAACAGTATTTATTCGTGTTTTAATTGAAAAGAAGTATGCCCTTCCATACCAAACATTAGATGATTTAGTATTTTATTTTATGCGTTTTAGAAATGCTGCTTTGAATCAAGATTCTATGATGGATGAAGAAGAAAGCAAGAAAATACCAGCATTACCAGTGGTTTGGCACAAAGCCTTTTTAGCCTTTGCTCAACGTTATAAAAATGATATTACAGATGATCAAAGAGACTTTTTGTTAGAAACTGTAAGACAAAGATTTCATCATCAAATCGGTTTAGAAATTAGAAGAGAATTATTAGCAGGTAAGCCAAGAGTTGAAGCTCAGCCAATAAAGGAAGCTACTATGATGGATGCTTTCTAATAGTATTTTGTATCTTATGTATACTTAAATAATTTTAATACGTAATCTAATGAAGAACATGTTGTTCAGTTGAAGTCAACTTTTTAGCCTTTTCGCATAACTTGTCAAAATCAGCAAATAATGAAAAATAGGATTGAACAACACCAATTATCGTTAATGCTACTGTACTACCTATCCAAAGGCCATGTAAGGTACCTCCCCATCTTGAATAAAACGATAAGTATATGGACAAAGGTAAACCAACCACATAATAAGAAAATAAATTAACAATTCCTCCAATCTTTGTTTGACCCTGACCTCTTAAGCACCCAGCGGAGTTGGCATTCATTGCATCAGAAACTTGCATTAAAGCAATCAACCACATTACATTACCAACGGTTCTAATAACAGTTTCGTCATTAGTAAATGCTTCTGCAATTTGTCTCTGGAAGCAAAACAAAGCTAAGAAATTAATAATAGAAACAGCGAAACCAAAAGCCATAGCAACTTGGGTTGATTTCTTAGCAGATGCAGCCAAACCAGCACCTAAATAATTTGCTATACGCGTGGATGATGCAATTCCAATAGCAAAAGGCACTTGGTAAGTTAAAGAAGCGACAGTGGTACCGATTGATTGAGCAGCCAATTGAACAGTACCTAAATAAGATGCAAGTAAAGTTAAAATTTCAAAAGCTAAAAACTCAGCTTCTAACATGACAAAACCAGGTATAGCCAAGTGGGCTAGTTTATCCCAAGAACTGAAACAACTTTTCAATGAGAACCCACCCCAGCAAACCAATGGATGTAATCCACTTGGTGTTGATTCTGGCTTGATTAGATATATAGTACTGACAAATAAACCAATTGCCATAATCCAGTAATTAATTGCAACAGCAACTGGTGCACCAAGGTAACCGAATTGTTTGACAAAATACCAATTCATGAATAAATTAGATGGTGCGGCAATTAATAATATATATGTAGAAACATGGTAAATACCTTGGGATTGTAAAAATCTCTTACCACATTCAAAAAAAATATAAGCAGGAATACCAGGAGTAATATACTGTAAGTACACAGCTGCAAACTTAGCTGTTTCTTTATCAGGTACGACTAAACAAATGAGCTTGTATCCGAAGAAAAGCCAAATGGTTAAAACGGGAATCATAATAATAAGAATTAAAGTGGTACATTTTTGAAGATAAGAACCAACAAGATGATATTTTTTGGCTCCAAATGCTTGAGGACAAAGTGTGTCTAAAGAGGTGGCAATACCTTGGATAGTAGCATAACCAGTGATATTGGCTGTCATAGCACCCATGGATACGGCAGCTAATTCAGTAGCACCTAAGTGACCGACTGTGAACACAGAAACAGTCGAAAGCGAATTTTGCAAGACAAAAGTCATGACTAGTGGAATAGAAGCCTTTATAAGTGCCCTTAATTCAACAGCTGTAGTGGCAGGCGCTATTTGGTTCTTAGTAATTGCATCTTCAAAAGCCTCTATAACAGCATCTTCACCTGGCTGAACCTCAATGCTATTTTCCTTCAATAAGTCTCTTTCTTGATTAATTAATTCTCTTGATACTTGTGACTGACGACGATTATATTCATTATGGAGTCGTGGTTCTAATAAAGGTTCTTCTTCTCGAACAATTTCTTCTTCATCAACTGGCTCGTCTGACCTATCAATAAAATCTTGAGGAATAAACAATCCACCTTTACCTACAGAGCCATATACCACAGAAGCTCTTCTTTGAGAATTTGAATGGGTGAACTGATGCGAACGTTCCCCATATGATGACATTATATTGTCTTTCTTCTTTTCAATACTAGAAAATTAAAGAATTTTTTGTTCAAGGATAGAAATTATCGCGAGATAAGAGCGAGGCATCAATCTCGCTATGACTAATTGAGAAGGATTTATTGTACAAATGTATATATGAACTAGTATATATAGTTAATAAAGATTAAGAACTTAGTTAGTTCTGGTATTGAGTCATGAGAATAAATTACTGTTGATCATTAATATTTGACAATAATTGAGCCAAACATCTCTTCGTAGCCACGTCATCTTGCAAAATTAAAGAGAAAGTGCCATCTCTTAATGGTTCTGGTAAGATATTAGCCAATGCCTTTCTGGCCTCAAGATTGTCGGAGAGCCTCATGTAACATCTGACTACATGCTTCAATAATCTGCCAGAACTATTAGAAGGTGCTGGAGAGCCTGGTGAGTTTGTAAACGTACTAAGTTGGTCAATCATTTTAGCCAAAACAGAAGCAACAGTATGAAATCTTTCATAGGTGGTGCATATGTAGGAGAGACCCTGGTCGTCTAATAAGATTTTTTGTAAAATGAAAATAGCGACTGTTTTGGACAACTCCGATGAAATTTCCATGATGTTTAAACACAACGGAACTATTTCAGTGGTCAATAAGAAATTGATGACTTCAGGAGTATCATTCTTTACCAATGCACCTATGACACCAAGACTGGTCAATCTTAAATATTCAAATGATCTTTGTCTGGCATTGGTGGACAAGAAAGGATATAAATATAAAGGAAAGTTGGCATTAAGGAACAATCCTCTAGTTTGGACATTAGATGCTACACATTGAAGTAATGCTAACGCGTTACAAACACGGTTTGAAACGGACGCAGTTAACACTGGTGGATTCAATAATGGATACACTGAAATAATCTCTTCCAACAAAACAGTCATAACACCGAACGAATTCCATAATACAAGTGCTAAATCATCATATTGTTCTCTCTTTTTACCCAACTCCAATAATGCTCTTTCTCTGTTTGTTCCAGTAACCAATTCTGATATCCACTGATATATTTGTTCATCGTTCAATGCCTTATTAGTAGACTCATCGTCTCCATCCATATGTGCCTTGCTAAGAGAGATCACTCCTTGTGGTTGTTGTTGAACTGCAGCATTCATCATTGCAGGGTATATTTAAAAATAATTAATGATTAATAGAAACTTTTTCTCTACAGTTACAAAAAAAAGTCAATTTGATTGCCGTTCCGTAACTTCAATAACGAACCAACAAAAACCGAAAAAATAAATAATACGACCCCGGTGAGGATCGAACTCACGATCTTAAGATTAACAGTCTTACGCCTTAGCCAGCTTGGCCACGGAGTCTTATTATTGACATGTGTTAGAGTTGCGTTAAGTTTATTGTGAACTAAGCTGTCTACTAGTTAGTATGTAACTATTCTCTTAATACTTAGCTAATCTATTCTATATACTAGTACGTATGGAGGCACTATCTTATATACTAGATTCTTGACATGGCCTGATGTGAATATGCGCTTACATGTCCAAGAGACTTGGACTCACATCTTATACGTTTGTGATCTCTAACAACATGTAAGATAATACAAGGATATAGATACATGGGTTACAGAAGATGAAACAATATGACTATACTTGAAACATATTGATTAACACATTTGGAAAATGAGTACTATAAAGAAGAGTAGTTAAGCTTTATATTTTAAAAAGTAGAATTACGAAAAAAAGGATCTAGTTATAGTAATAATTCGTTAAAAATAAGTGAATAAGTTCTACAACAAAACAATTACCTAATTAGAACCCAGTTTCCTTACAGACATTTAGAGCCTATTAAATTAACATCCCTGCTAATTCATTATACTTAAAAAGTATTAACAAATTTTCAGATAGTAGCGTTCAACTCAATTGTAGTTCCAATACTTCTTAGCTAAATTTCTAATGAGACTGGATAATATAGGATCAATGACATCCATAACTAGTGTTCACTATTTCAATACCTATCAACATCTTACATGAATTTAATGAAAATTACAATCAACTTTACAGTAAATAAATTACAAGTATTCTTATTTTGAATAGTTTTCATTTCTACATGATAAAACCAGTAGTCAAGGAATTCATTTTCTTTTATATTAAAATGAATATAACCAAATATATATCCATATGAGTGGTTCCTCCTTTATAAAATTAACTTCCAGTGATATAATTATTATATGACTACAGTATTTATATTATCCTCCTCGTTTAATTTCCAAATTTTTACTTTAATTAACATAAAAAAGTTAAATAAATGAAATATTCTTAAGGAATATTTGCTTTCAATGAAATATTTCTACTACAAAAAACATTTAAGTGTAGGAAGAAATGAGTAAATTATAATACAAAAATCAAGCTTCGTCGATTTCTTCGTACTTTTCTAATCTATCTTCACCAGCGTCTTCATCTTCTATTTTTACACCACCACTTACAGAATATTGACCACCAGCACCAATGTAAAGTATATCATGGTATTTTGAAGCAGTGTTAACAATTCTAGTAGGTTTTTCTACGTCTTCATCTAATGGACCTAAACCAGGAGCATAAGTATCTCCAAACCCCCAAGCATATACAAAACCATCAGTTGTAACAGCAAAAGAGTGGTGAGAGCCTACACCAATGGCCTTCAGTTTAACACCATTCTCTATTTTGGAGCCAAATTGAAGTTTAGTTGGAACAGGAACAGATCTTACATTGCCGTGAGTATCTTTAAATGTTCCCTCAGGTAATTTATCCTTTGGAATACCTACTTCTTTCATGTCATAACGTCCCCATGCATAAACATCACCTTCATCAGTTAATGCTAAAGTATGATGTTCACCTGCAGATATTTCCTTAATTTTGAAACCTTCTAAAGCTGAAACAATCGTAGGCTTACTAATAGTTGAACCATCTTCTAATTCACCATTACTGTCGGTAATAGCACATTGACCATATTGATTTAAACCCCAAGTATAAATATTGTCATCTTTATCAATTGCAAAACAATGGAAATCACCACTTGCGATATACTTAATATTATAAAGCCCAAATTGTTGAGGTTCCAATGCACGGTAACGATGTCTTTCTAAAATACGACGACCTAATTGATATTGCTGGCCATTACCCCATGCAAGCACAATACCCTTCTTATCTAATGCAAGTATGTGGTCTTTACCGGCGGCTAATTGAACAATATTACTTAATTCAGAAATTTTTAATGGAGTATATTGAACCTTAATCTCATCTCTCAAGAAACCCAATAAACCTTCATTACAACGGAAACAACCCCAAGCATAAACGTCACCGTTACTATACAATACTGCACTCAAGTTATCAGTAGCAGCCAATTGAACAATTTTGGCGTTTTCAATTTTAGGTAAACCTTCAACTAACCCAGGAGTGGATTCAGCTTCATTTAAATCACCATCTTCATCATCTTCAGATTCATCTGCATCCTTCAAAACCTCCTTTACTTTAGAAGTATCTCTTCCTAATACACCACTGTCATTACCACCCCAGGACCATACTCTGTTCTTGTTATCTAATGCTAAAGTGTGCATTCCTCCTACTGCAAAATCTACAATTTTCTTATCTGCCAAAAAAGGATTTAATCTAGGTCTCTTAACTTCTTTTGTCTTAGCTGATGGTCCTAATCCTAATTCACACATTGATCCAGTACCCCAGACAAAGATATCAAGAGGAACGTCTTTAGCAGTTGGTGGTTCATTGATATCTGGTAATTTTGAGTATGATTTTAGAATGTTAGACGAAGTTGTAGTTCTCAATTTCTTAATACCATTAGAGGCTAATGGACTAGACTTTCTTTTTAATGCAACCATTCTTCTATTTCTAATATCTTAGTACGAAAATTGTGGGAAAATCAATATTAGAGTACAAATTTCAATCAAATCATGAAATCATAAAACCTCATCTAAGCTTAAAAATGTCGTCTACGACATAAATACATTTCAAATTTCAAAGGTATCTTGTATTATAGTATATATAGTATAAATGTTCTAATAATGAAATTCAATTATCAATGATTCAAAGGATTGCCTACTGGTACAGTATAACCACTACGTTTGTGTTGCCATTTGTTTTTTGACTCGATTAAGAATCTTGTGTAAGTTTGCAAAAGATATCCAATAGAACCAGCAGCTCTGAACAATGCTAAAACTGCAACTGCCCATAAAATAAAACAAAGATAGATATTTTGATCTGTCTCACCTGGACTGTAAACTTGAAGCATTGTCATAATAAAAATTAAATTAGCCAACATCCAAGTCAAAACTACTTTTGTACGGACATCTTTAGCATAATCTTCACCATTCATAGTAGGTTTTTCTTCCTTAAGGCCCGAAACTTTTTTGTTTGATCTCTTAGCCCTAATATTATACAAAGTTTCAAGGTATACCTCATCAACATTGACATCAACAACAGTAGCTTCATATTCACCTTCTGCATTCTTTTCAATAATGTATTGGTTAGTTTTATCTTCTTTAGGATTATTATCACCTTTAGTACCCCAAGAAACATCATGAGTATTACAGAATGCAAAAATTTGCAAAGTACAGGTATATGAAGGAATCATCAAAAAGTACTGTAAAGAACAGGTAATCATATGCCAAGGATCGAGGTATAATATGGACATGAGTACAAACAAACCATAAGTCGAAAGTAATGAAACAACAATGCTGACAAATACATATGTAGAAGAGTTCCCTAAACCATAAGCCTTGATAGTACCAACAACAAACAGAATACCAACAATTAATGCATATAGAGCACAAATTGTTAATAATATAATTAAGGTTTTAAAGATACTCTTCGATGCTTGAGGTCTATTACCAATTGAGACAATAAACACTGATACCAACGTACAAATGCACAAATAATTAAAAAGAGTAAATATCCAGAATCCACCATTATCCCCTAATGAATCAGAATTAACTAAAGACCCAGTTAAAAAGTAAAACGTTAAGTAAAAATTACTTAATGAAAAGAATGAAAAAATTAATGTGACTAATTGATAAATTGATTCAACAGTTAAGAAAAACTTTCTAGTGATAGAATGACTTGTCTGCCAAAGGCTTCTAGAATGGAATAAAGAATATAATGCTGCAAAAAAAGCACCATTAATCCAACGTCTTCTCTGGGATATAAATTCTGAGATAGTTTCAGGTACATCAGTTTCACCTGTTGCCAGCTTTACAAACTTCAAGACCCAGTTTTCATTCTTTTTGGCAATCAATTCCCAACATAAAATACGATCTTCTGCCAAGTACATATTGGCTTCAAAAAAACTTGTTTTACTATTTCTGGTAATGGAGTCTTCAGTTTTGGAACTCAATAAATCTTCTCCTCTAAAGTATGAAGCTAAGGGCCCAGTTCCATCTTCGTTATTTTTTAAAGCCAAATAACGATACGCTGAAAGTGCACCTGGCAATACTGAAATGTAACCGAATACTGATTCTAATGGTTTATCTAAGATATTAGACATTTTATATTCAAAATTCTGAGATGCAACTAGAGGATTGAGAAGATTTACCCATCCTTTTCCTTTCATAGCTTTAATTTCACCAGCTGCACCTCCAACATTAGAGTCTTTATCGAATGCTTTCCAAAGGTTATAAATAGAACGATTTCCAGGCTTTGTACCTACATCCAACAAAATAATTACGTTTGGATCTAAGATAGGACAAAATGCATTGAATAACCATCTATGAGAGTTGATTTTTTTTTGGTTTTCTTCTTTTAAACAGAATAAAACCTGAACTGGTGCCAAACTTTTCTCATCTCCCTTGAATTTAAGATTTTCGTCGATGGATATTTGAGTTGTATACTCAAAAATATGGGATGTCACTTTCTTATTATTAACGTATGGTCTGGTTAAGTTACCTTGGTAGCAACCAGTGGCAGTTAATAACTGTAATACGGATTCATTAACTTTATTTCTACCATCTGCCATAATCACAACTTGGACTTTTTTCCAAGAATCTTTACCCCACATTGTAGACCTATGTCTTGAACATAAATGGGCGATATTTTTCATAACACCATGCATAGTTCTTGCAAATGCAGCTTCATCTTCATTATACATAGTAATACAAATGACAATTTCTGTTTCTCTTCCATATTTTGCAGGACGAAGTGTGAAACCATCATTTACAAACTCGTCTGGATGTGATGTACAAGCTGTATACGTCATATTTGTGAATTCACCAAATGGAGACTCAGTTCTGGTCAAAACTTTTCTCAATTCATCAGGTACTGGATTCTCTAAAACTAAATGCCCAGTTTTTCCTCCTATCAATCTAACTTTACGTCTAGTTAATGTTTTTTCTCTTTTAGGAACAAAGTTATCTTGAAGGTTATTCATTATATTATGATCAATGGATCTTCCAAAATACTCACTCTCATGGGTATTATCAGACCTGTAAGATGGGCCAGTGTATGCTGTACCTTCAGAATATAATGATTCCTCTTCCAATTTTTTGTCAGCATATGCATCCATATCATAATCATATTTCCTTTCTTCTATTATTGTCTCTTGATCGTCATCATGTGTATTGGCTTCAGCAAAAGTCTCAGGTGAAAATATAGGTTGAGGTGGTTCCAAAAACCTTTCGCTTCTAGTTGTACTTCCTCCAAATTGAGAACGTCTTGGTGATCCATTCAAACTCAAATCATCTTCTTCATCGTCAATTGTAACTTTAGCTTTCTTTTGACGTGTTGGAGATTCTCTTAAGGTATATTGTCTACGTGGTGTAGTCTCATATTGTAATTTTGGGGTATCAATTAACGATGAATGAAGGTTCTTGTTACTATGAGCAGCTGCTGTACTTCTAGCAAATATATTGGGTGATTGTCTTATATACAGCTTATTAGCTTGAAATCCCATAAATTCATCCTCCTCGTCATCATTGGTTTCAATATTGTGGTATCTTCTTGGTGAGCCATGATGAGCTGTGAAGGCTGCGTTTGGCACTGAAGGCTGATCTCTATCGAAATTATTATCTTCTTCAAATGGATTTGACATATCAATTCCTACTGAGCTTTAGTATTAAGAAAAATATGATAAACTAACTAACAAAACTATCATGTTTTATGTCATACACTGTTTACTCTTGGTCTATTTATTTACAAAATTTCCCAATCAGGAAGTCGGTTACTGAAATTTTCTTAAGTCATATCTATAGACCATATCTGTATATAGAAGTTTTAATCAAATGCACACCTATATTAGAGAGAGTGAATTTATATCAATTGATGGGCACAACATAGATAAATAAATTCGATTAGTATCTTGTATTAGCTCTAAAACATTTGATATGACTAATGTCATTGTGAGAATATAATATTTTTTTAAAATTTGGTTCAATTTAAAAAAATCATCAAAAATCAAGACTATTTAAAATAAATGGTCTATGTATATTGTTATCTCTAAATTCTTTTTAAATATTTAAATTATAATAACAGAATATAGTATCAAGATATATTTGCTGATAATTAAATAGTTCGAATTCTATTTCACTTAAAATTGCGACATTTATCTAATCTCTAAATTCTCAAATATTTGATTAGTAGTGATTGATTGAGTAAGAATTGAATGACTCAGTATGGAAAGAAAAGGCAATGTTTTCTATAATAATGAAAATTCATCATCATCATCTATAACTTATGATCAATCGACTGTTGCATCTCAAGTATCTAGCGTAGGATTCAATAATTTGAAAAAGATAAGCTCAAATTCATCACAAATTTCAACAGCTAGTGCTAGTACAATTAAAACAAATCCATTAACAAGGTTATTTACTAGGAATAAGTCAACTTCTAATTTTTTACCTCAGCAACAAAGTCAGAATAATGTAGAAAATCTGAATAATAGCGATGACGAACACCTAGTGGACCAACCTAAAGGGTTTAAAACTAATATAATAAAACTACAAAAGAATAAATTGAAGTTAACAAACAAAAGTAATTTGAATAAGCCAGACTTATCAATACAAACTAGTGGTCATCATAATTTAAGAGTGCCAAAAAAGATACTAAGTTCTAGTTCAATCGATGATTTACAGGTTCCTAGAAAGAATTCTGTCTCATCCCCAGTTTCTACTTTTTATAGTTTCTTCCATAGAAACCACAGTTTTTCACACCAGACACCTGAGGGACAACTTATAACTAATCTAAAAGAAGATTCTAATAATTCGCAAAAACTAAACTCGAATCCTCATAGAATTAATATTACGCTATCATCTAATAGTTCAAACTCCCAGATTACTGATCCAAAGTTTGCAATGGTCTATAATTTTACGAATCCTGATTATGGGATAGATGAATACGAATATTTCAATGAACATAATATATTCTCTGATCTTCAGAAGAAACTCATGGTTCCAACCGATCAATATTTTCAAAAACTGAACAAAAGTCAGAGCAAATATAACCATTCAGAAGAAGAAAATGACTATCTAGTAAAATATATGGTAGAATTTCATAAAGATAATGCGAAATTCTTCCAAACTTTACAAGATGTTACTAAAAACCTTTTCCGTCCTTCTCAACAAGTTACAATTTCAGATGGGCTACACCCATATTTAGGAGTAACAATAGAAGATTTATCGAATTATGTAAGGGATGCGTATATTAGTACTACCTCAACGGATATGAATGAACAAAAACCAACAAATGAAAAATCTCCGGTTAGTAGAGCATCAAGGAACAGAGCAAAATACAACAAATACTCTAGCTCAAATGTAAATGAATTATCTTCACAAAGCAAAGTCCAAAATGATTTTAGTGAAATTAAAATTCGAGAAATATCACAAGATCTTCTATCATATTTCACAAGATGTATGATTATATTACAAAATGATTCAAAAGGGTATGAGTTCCCAGAATACAAGGAGATATTAAAAATTGAGACTAAGGGGATAAGCTCTAAGATTGTATCAACACTTGACGGATGGAGAAAAATCACCTTAATATGGCAGTATTTTAATATGAAGATAAGATTTTTGGTACTAAGCTATTTTCAACCGCTACAAAAATATTGTAACGAAATAAATGTATTGAATTTAGCAACATCCGATAAAGTGTATGATATTAACATAGAAAGTATACTTATTTTAGCATTTCGAGATGTAATTATTATCCCTTTTTTGATTGAACGAAACTCGGAAAGTGCGTTGCATTATAGATCAGAGTCCTCCTTATCATTGAGACTGACTACATTAAATTCCCATAAAAAGAATAATTTTCCTTCATTTGAAAGTGAAGAAAAAAATGCTTTAGAAACGAATCATACCTTATTCTCGCACATTATAAATTGTTTCGGCACTGTAGCTACACAAACTAATATTGATCTAGGTAATTCTGATGGACAGCAGAATACAAGAAATGAAATATTTCAGAATACATTTACATGGTTAACGTCATGATAATATATAAAATAGGAATGAAATAGTTTTTATTTAATTTGATACATAGGGAATAAGACTAATAGTATTCTGCATATTCTGCATAGAATAACAAAAAGTTGTACTTCGATATCACGTAACACAAACTATACTAATAAACCATAATAATAATAATAATAATAATTCTGTTCATGCATCCTTCTCGTACCTAGTTCATAGTATAAGCGTTTTACTAGATGAGTTGTGATTCTCAAGCACCTTTATTAAGAAGAATACAAATATTTAATATTCATAAGGCATTCTGAACGAAAATTTAAAATTCTACTCCTTGTTCATCAACCTGTTCGATGATTAATATATTTAGGTAATAAACTACAATTTCTTGCAATAATAGAAATTTACCAAACTCATATATTTTAGCAAATATTAATAAATTAAAGACAAAATATTAAACACATATCAGAAACTAATTAGTCTAGTCATCATTATTAGTACGACAACACTAAATCTAAAAATAAAATAAAAATCTATATTACTTCAAAATAATTAATAACAAAGATTGATACATATAAAATAATAATAATATAAACTTAGAAATATAATTTTTTACATTAATGTAAACTCGCAAAAACCATATTACGGATTGTTGTGAATAACTGAACACACATAGGAAACTTATGACTGTTACTATTAATATTTGGCATGTGCTGCAAATTCATATTCTATAATTTGTACATTATGCTATTTCTCTTTATTATCCAGTTAAAATTACATTATACAAAAGAACATTATTTTTGTAAGTATGCATACTTAATGCATTTACTTGGGCCATAACAATTATTTCAAAAGTTTGTACGATTGTGAAAGAATATTTTTTTAATATCAGTGAACAGAAATATTTGAGAATCCACTAAAATATCTCAAAATAATCAATTAATAAAATTATTCCATATATTATAGTATTAATGACAATTTGAAGAATTGATTAGTACAAGAGTACAATATACTATTTTATTTTTCATCATACAAAACAAATATGTACATAAAAATCGTAAGATATGATATTCAATATTGTGAAATATTGCAATTAATATATAATACCTCAATTTTAACTCTATCTACAGTGATGTGTCTGCTTAGAAAGTGATAGGTATATAATAGTAGACTAATAATACATTCTTAGTAAGTATCATAGGTATGTACGAGAGCACAAACAAATAAAATACGTTGGATGACTTCATTATTTTATACATCTATAGTATCAGTTTATAAATTGTTTGTACATATTTATTTATAATTTTTATCCCAGAAGGAACTGCAATGATTTCATAAATTCCATGTATTGTCAACATAGTATTGGTAGTAATGGATATCTTTCTACTACTAAAAGATGGAATTTATTATCAATTTGGAACCGCATTTGACTGAATTGAAATATTGTTATATATATTGACACTACTTAAATATGTATTTTGGCAATCATTTTTAATTTTTTTTGTATAATTAATTTTTGTAATAGCTGAGAGTATGCTTGTTATCAATATAAATTTGACAGACTTTATAACCAATACATTTTATTTCCTAAATAGCTAAAATTATGAAGAACTAATTACATAGAAAAGTGTTATATTGGTATATAATTATATGATAACAAGCAACAACTTATTCCCTTCGTAAAGAATATTTACTCTATTGTAAGATATCGGGAGTATGTAGTGTATGTTCTAGGAAATGTATACAGGTTAGGATGTTCTTCTAAAGGTTAGATATATTATTAAGTCAAAACACTTTTTACCGATTTTGTCGTACATATTATTTTAGTATATTGCGTTATTCAATTATTTTGAATGAACAAGTATTGTTTTTATATTTAAAATCCTTCAATTCTATAGTGGTAATAATTCGTATTATGGATGAATTATATATTTCTTCAATAGTGGTGTATTAATATCATTGTAGTAATATTGATATTGATTAATTCAAATGCATGTTCTTTTAGAAATGTCTTATTAAATTTAATGAAAGATTTGTTAGATCATTTATTGTGGTATTCTGAGATTATATTTCTTACTATTAGAAATTTTGTTTTTGTATTTCAAGGATGTAATGTGTAATTTATTAAAGTGTATTAGTAATTACTTATATTTCATTTACTATTTTGGGAGCATTCATTTTATATGTGTTCTAGGATTACAGTAGTATTTTTTATTATGTTGGATTTACTTGTATTATGACAGGTTAATTTATTCATACTTTTGTAGTATTTTAAATTGTAGTTTAAAGTAAAGGTGCGTTTTGTTTTCAATGATTATCATTTTGTTATATAAGATTTTATTGAATTATGGTGATGAGTCAATATACTTAGAATTATTTATTGGTTTAATGTAGAGATTATTGTTGATCGGAAATTTCAATTATTTTTTTTATTGAATTACAGTTTAGATTATTTATTATATTGTTTGTTTTTATTGTAGTTTTTTAACAACCCTTTCTTTTTTACGGATGAATTTATAATTCATTATGTGTTATATATTAGGTGGTAATTTATGTTGTGATCTTATTTTATATTTGAAATTATGATTATCCATTGATTAATGTAAATGTAATTTATTTCATAATACTGATTAATTCTAAAGTTGATCTTTTGTGGTAAAGTAAAAATGAGCATTTATATTAAATTGAAGAATATTATTAACTTATCTTATAAATTACTATTCGATTGAGATAGAGACCTTTCGGTTGAGTTGGAAATTTGTTGAATTATGTATTTTTTATTTAATTAATTTTGTGATTTTGTTGCCAATATTATTCTTTTTCTGAAGACTAGAAGTTTTTTTTATAGCTGCAAATTGTTTTTTATTCTCTTCTTTATATTTGTGAATTGATTTCTCTTTGTTAAAGTTGTATTTCTAAGATGACGAAATTTGCCACTGTTCAATTTTGATACTACTGGTACACTTTATTTTATTTCGTATATTTGAATTATTATTACTAGTTGTTATTATAAGGATTAAGCATTTTATTCTACGGTATAAATCCTATTCTTTTTTTTTTTATGATTCTAGAAGGAATGGGATGTCACCTCTTAATATATAATTCTAGTAGTTTATAGTCGAGTATTCAAAACTCCGTTACAGTAAATCTAATGTACTAATATGTCCAGCGGAGTTATGACTACATATTCGATGTAATATTATTTATAAAATTAGTGAACTGTTTGAGGAGCTAATTGGATCACAGGCTCACATTGTATTTTACTGTGTTGACAGTATCGTTAATATTATATAGTTGAAGATATTGGCACACAGAGTGAGCCTATGGTAGTTATGGCGCATTTACTATTGAATTCAAATCAGTTGTCTATCTAGAGGCTCTTTTGAAAGTATTTTGGAGTTGTTTTGGCATCAGATAATGATAAAATGAGTGTATATCATGATACTATAGTCCATTTCAAGGAGTCTTCTGTTATTGGTGTTTTCCCTTCTTTATTTTCTATATCGATCATAATATTTGTTACTACTACTATAACAGTTACTTAACTGTTATTCGAATTTCTTTTTGGGTGGGAAACCGCGCACGTGGTCATTACACAAAGAGGAGTTTTTTAAGACAAGTTAATGATGTGTAACATCAACCACGTTGCCCTGGTACCATTTGCTATCTTATCATGAAGATATAAACTGTTGTCATTTTATTAGAGGTTAAAAGAGAATATTTAAAGTTTTAGCTCTAATTACTATATTATAACATTTTCTGTGGCAAAATGAGTTTAATTCATACTATAGCATTACATGATCACGGAAGAATACATAAAGCTTCAATAGCGAAATGTTCGCCTAGATTAAACTTGACAAATTCCAACTTTTGTCCTAAAGATCTGAATAGTTTCAAAGAACGAAATCCAGATGGAAGTCAAAATCATAATATACAACAAGATGATACTCACTTGAAGCTTGATATAGATCCATTCTTGGCCCAATATATAAAGCCAGTAAAGTTCCAATGCTCTCTAAATGACCATAATTTATTTTTTAACTCTATAAGTAGAGAAAGAAGAGTGGACCTGATACATACCTACGAGAAATACTTGAAGAATAATAATTTGCATTTGGATTTTAATCATAAGGAATTAAAAAATGATAAGTTGAAGGATATAGAAAAAGTTCCAGTTGATGTGAAGTCTAGAATCCCACCTGAAGAGAAGGACGATCAGAAAGTCATCAGTCCGTTTAAGTCTCCATTAGATATCAAAGATGGTGTCATTAGAAGCTTACCTGACAATTTTATGGAATGCTTCATTGATGACTTAGTAAACTTAATTTCCCGTATGCTTAGTTCACTTATTTCCTTGAATGATAAGTCAGTACCTGAATCAATTTCAAATCCCAGACTCAGTACTTCTGCTAATTCTAACAATCAGTTATTGACTAGGTACCATTCGAGGGTTCCTCCTTCAATTTCTGTTAGGACTTACTTATCACGTCTTACAAAATTTAATAATTTAAGTCCAGTAACGTTGTTGACTACAATCTACTATATCGATTTGTTGTCTCACCATTATCAACCTTATTTTACATTGAATTCATGGACAGTGCATAGATTCTTACTAGTTAGCACTATGATATCACAAAAGCTGATGGAAGACTTTTTCTATACAAATGATCACTATGCTAAGGTTGGTGGTGTTGCGATCAGCGAATTGAATTGTTTGGAAGTTGATTTTTTGTATAGAGTAGAATGGAAATGTATTCCAGCCAAGCAGTTGGAAGATGGTAAATCAAGTATAAAGTACGCAAAAGATGTTCTTGACCTATATTATTCCCAGTTAATTAAGTTAATGGGTAATAATATAGCCAAGGGAGATACACTCACATATGTTACTCACTCATCCACTGATAATGGTAGTGTTAATAGAATTAAAGTTGATTCTAATAATGATTATGGTGTAGATGATGATGATGATGACGATGACGATTCTATTGATTCAATAAAGGTAGAACACAGTAAATATGATGAAAAGGGTCTTAGCATTGATGGTTCTTCCTCACCTCATTTAAAAAGAAAGTATAATGAGGCATGATGTTTTATACGTTAGTGTTTTATGAACAAAGTATATATAGGATTATTTTGGTTAAAGGTTATAGGGTTATTTCTGTTTGAAAAATTTCCGTTTTATAATTAGATTATAATAGGAGTTAATGCATAAAAAGTTTAAAAGTCTTACAACAATTTAAAAAGATTCATAAGTAATTACTATTTACTATATGCGATATAAATATGCTATATAGATAGTATTTGGAATGGAAGAAATAAAAAGTTCGTCAAAACATAAGGTCATGAAAGGGTATCAAATATAACCCAGATTGGCCCAACGAAATATTGACGTTCATTCCAATATTACAACAACGCTCAAAGCTCTACTTTAAATTGAGGTTTTATCAATTCAAAAGAGCAACATAAAGATTTATCCACATTCATTACTGCTCCATAATTATTAAACTCGCCACAATAGTTTGGGGCCAGAAAAATAGTGACAAACTTTCTTTTGTTAAAGAATTCATAGCCATCTTCAACTACCATATGGCCCCTAACAATTAAATCTATTTTAAAAGTAGAGCAAAAATAATCAACATGTTTCTTTCCAAAACAATAGGAAACACCTCTATCATTTTTTGGCCAATTTGATATAGAAAAATTTTTAATACTTGGATCTGGATCAGACCATAACAAATCTGCCAATAGCCCCTTGTCGGGAATATCAGTAGGTCTTTTAATACTTTCAATTTGCTTTAAATCTTGCAATTCTGGTGATAATCCTCCATGTATACAAAATATCTTGTCATTAATTGTAGCAGCGATAGGTAAAGTATTAAAAACATCAACAAAACTTTTCCATAACTTATGATTTCCAGCAATCGAAGGTAATCTCCTTTTACATTCATCATAGAACCCATATATCTTAGTTATATTAGCAGACTCGTGGTTACCTCTTAACATAAAAAAATTTTCAGGATATTTGATTTTATAACAAAATAATAACAAAATAGTCTCCAAGGATTTATAGCCTCTGTCGACATAATCACCAAGGAATAGATAGTTAGTATACGGAGGATATCCACAAGAATTAAATATTCTGATCAAGTCGTAGAATTGTCCATGAATATCACCAACAACCTTCACTGGAGGAGAAAGCCTTAATAATGTTGGTTGGTCTAAAAATATAGCTCTTGCTTTGTATAGAACATACTTAATTTCTTGGCTAGTAATTGGTAATTTGTCTTTTTGACGTCTGCTTATCTGAGGAGAAGATTGCTTTTGTAAACCAATTTGTAATAATCTATCAATCACAGAATCAATATCAACTTCGACATTTTTGACGGATGTAGTTTTCGTAATAGTATTAGGTGATACCAATGCTGAACGACTTGATACTTTAGATTTTGCAACATCAATAACTTTCGGCATTCTGTATTTTGGTTCAGGAGTCGATTCAATTGATCCTTCTGCAATAATATCTAAACTTTCCTTTGAATTTCCTTTCAAACAGTTCAAAGATGAAAATTTTGCAGGAGAGTTAGACATAGAGCAAGACAGAATCAGGTCTAAGTCTCTTGTTTCTCCTACTGACGTAAAAATAGGCGAAATTGAGCTCTGAGACCTATCGCTGTCAAAGGAAGAACTGTAATCTTGAACTGGATTAACATTTAAAAGCCTTGCCATAGAAGCGCCAATCTCCAAATCTAAATCTAAATCTAAATCACGCAGGGCAAACGATTTCCTATGACGTCTTGGCGATGTTGACTCTTTTCTTTCTCTGTCGTTGTTATAATAGTTGGCTTCGAACTCACCAACATTTTGGGTGCCAATCTTAATGGCGTGGGACTCAGTCCCGTTACTTTTATAATGTGATTTAAACTGAGATAGCGCGGGCGCCGACTCATCTGGTTCTAAATCTCCACTGTTTGAGCTACTTCCTGAAGCGCTTTGTTCATTGGATGAGGATGTCGGTAGAGGTTCATTTTTTGACGGGCTATTTCCCATATTTCAACTTATCAGAAAGTAAAAAAGTTCAACTAGTCTTCAGTTTTTAAAAGCTTTACTACAAGCGATATTATACTCTTTCCACTTTAATAAGAAGATACAAAAAAAGTCGATTAAAGAAAAATTCATCTGACTAAGTATTAATACAATGTCGAGCTCGGTAATTTATCACGTGACTCATGATGATAGTAATAGGTGTGTAGACTTCCCAAAACAGATAAGAGCTTTAACTCAGATACTGGAATCGGATTTAGGTGAAGGTTATGATTGGAAGAATCAATTATCTTGAATATAACCGTCTTGGGCTTCGATATCTTGATAAAAGTAAAAAACTCAACATTGGGAGATATTTAAGTTTTCAGATTTCGGATAGGAGTAGGAGAATTGGTATTACACATAATCTAGAAAGGTATAATAGTATGAGTGCCGTGAATGGAATCAGAAAGATTAAAACGGCTGGTTGTTTGATTATTGGAGATGAAGTCCTTAGTGGAAAAATACTTGATACGAATTCACATGAATTTGCTAAGCTTTGCTTTAACCAGCTTTCTATCCCACTAACGAAAACTATAGTTTGCAGCGATGATGAAAGCGATATTATTGAGTCGTTGAAGACATTGACGTCCAAATGTGATTTTATAGTCACTAGTGGTGGAATAGGGCCTACACATGATGATATAACCTATGAGTCGATCGCAAAAATGTACGGCTTGAATTGTGAACTAGATGATGAAATTAAACAGAGAATGGATTCTCTAAGGAAAGATTATTTGTCTACTTTAAATTCTGCTCAGCTCGATGCATTTTATAGAATGGCTACAATTCCTAATGGCAACAGTTCGTTGGTAGAGAAAATATTTGTGGATGATTCATTGTGGGTTCCAGTTGTAATTGTTGACCAAAGAATATGTATTCTTCCAGGTGTTCCGCAATTGTTTTCAAAGTTATTGAATACCATTGTAGAAAATATTAAGGACAGAATTGTACCATTTGGCTTAATTAGACATTTTGTGAAGACAACAACAAAAGAAAGTGAATTGGCGCCATATTTATCAAATTTACAGGAAACATGCGATGAAAAATATGGAAAAGGAAGCATAAAATTAGGTAGTTATCCGCATATGTCATGGAAAATTAATACTATTAGTATAATAGGAAGTAAAAACATTCCTGATAAAGAAATAAAACAAGTAGTTAAATCTATTCTTGAAAATATTAAAAATTCGACTGAAATAGATGAGACTGAAGAGACTAAAATGACTACGCAAGATCCTTGAAGACAAATAAATCAATGATCTCATTATTTATATTAATTACATATTACTTTCTTATTCTCGTTATATTTATTACATTTATTATACTTACTATATTAATAATTACAGAACAATATACATGTATTACTAGCATCTAAATTTACAATTTTTCAGCGAATAATCTTGTAACTTCTTCAATAGCAGCATTGATTCCTTCAGCCTTATCACCCATACCTTGGACAACATTACCTTTACCACCGGCTTTACCACCGATCTTTCCTGAAACAGCCTTAGCTAATTCAGTGGCATCAATACCCTTACTGATAGCTTCATCTGAAACGTAACAACCATGAGCAACCTTATCAGTACCAGTAATTAAATAAATAGATTTAGTCTTATGTTGCTTCTTGATTAAATTGATACATTCAGTAATAGCCTTTGCATTGGCGCTAATTGGAATATGGCTAACAAAATAATCACCTTGGTTCTCAGAAGATAACCATTTGTTCAAAACTTCTAAGGTCTTCTTAGATTCTTCCTTTTGCTTAGCCTTTAATTCATCTTTGATAGATTTGTCTAATTTATTGAATTTTTCATTCAACTTTTGCTTGTCCAAAACTGAAATAGATAATTTCTTTAAGCTGACACCTAATTCCTTAGCCTTGGCTTCTTTAGAAGATCCAAAAGGAAGCTTGATTGCATTCTCTAATTCTTGGTCGAAATCAGATGCAATTCTTTGAACTTCGGCAGCATCATTACCAGTAACAGCAACAATTCTTCTAATTCCCTTAGCAATACCAGATTCTTCAATGACAACCAAATCCTTAATTTCTGCTGTCTTTGCAACATGAGTACCACCACAGAATTCAATTGAGACTTTATGCCATTTTTCGTTGTTTGCATCAGCAATTAAATCTTCAACTGGAACACCAATTGAAACAACTCTAACCGGATCTGGGTAGGTTTCACCGAAAACAGCTCTCAAACCATTTATGCTCTTTGCAACATCTAAAGCAACATCTTGAGAATAAACATCCTTGTTGGACTTGATGTATTCATTTGAAATTTCTTCCACTTTAGCTAATTCAGCAGTAGATAATGCTTGTTTATGACTGAAATCAAATCTTAATTTTTCTGGTGCAACTAAAGAACCTTTTTGATCAACACCATCACCTAAGACTTCTCTTAAAGCATAGTTCAAGACATGAGTACCAGTGTGGTTATTTCTTATTGGCCATCTTCTTAATTCATCATACGAAGCAATGACCTTATCGTTAACATTTAATGAACCTTCAATTAATGAACCAGTGTGTAAGACATAACCAGCATAAGATTGAACGTTTGTGACACTAAATTCAGTCTTACCGTCAATAACGATCTTACCAGTGTCGTATTCTTGACCACCTTGTTCAGCGTAGAATGGAGTCTTGTCTAACAAAATACCAAATTGTGCGTTAACATCTTTAATAGATTCAACAAATTCTGAACCATTATAAATGGCAACAATAGTAGATTTGACATTTTCAAGCTCATACTTGTATTTGTCGTCGGTTTTTGGGACGTTGTCATTAGATTCCAATTCAGATAAGGCATGAACGTCTAATTTAACTAAAGTAGTGCCATTTTTGTTACCTGAGGCCTTAGAAACTTCTCTAGATTCTTCCTTAGCTTTTTCAAAACCAGCTTCATCTATCTTCAAACCGGCTTCTTCAGCCATTAATCTAGTTAAATCGACAGGGAAACCATAAGTATCATATAATCTCCAGACATCCTTACCTGATAAAGTTTGTTCGGGGGTTTTTGAGGCAATAATAGCGTATTGCTCAAACAATTTTTCACCTCTATCTAAAGTCTTAGCAAATGAAATTTCTTCTTCACTTAAAATTTCCTTTAAATCTTCTTGCTTCTTAGCAATTTCTGGGAAGATTTCAGAATTTTGCTCAATGATAACTGGGACTAATTGTTGGAAGAAAGATCCAATAGGATAGTTCATATACTTACGAACGTAACGAGAACCTCTTCTTAAAATTCTTCTCAAAACATATCCTCTACCTTCATTGTTTGGAACACCACCATCGGTGATAGCAAAAGTTAAAGTTCTGACATGATCAGCAATAACTCTGTAAGCAGTATCAATACCATCCTTGTCCTCAGCACCGAACTTACCAGTGTAAGGTCTGACACCTGTAATTTCTCTAATCTTTTCGAAAATTGGCAAGAAAACATCAGTATCATAATTAGAATACTTGTTTTGTAAAATGGAGACTAATCTTTCAAATCCCATACCGGTATCAATATGCTTAGCTGGTAAAGATCTTAAGGAAGAGTCAGCTTCTCTGTTATATTCCATAAAGACAACATTCCAGACTTCTAATACATTAGGATCATCCATGTTAACTAAGGCAGAAGCATTTCTACCACCAATTCTATCATAATGAATTTCAGAACAAGGACCACATGGACCTTGGTCACCCATTTCCCAGAAGTTATCCTTAACGTCTCCTGGTAAAATGTGGTCTTCAGCAACACCTACTTCTAACCAGAAATTTTTGGCTTCCAAATCTGGAGATAAACCTTGCTTTTCATCACCACCGAAGTAAGTAACATATAATCTATCTTTTTCCAAACTGTAAACTTCAGTCAATAATTCCCAAGACCATTCAATAGCTTCCTTCTTGAAGTAATCACCGAAAGACCAGTTACCCAACATCTCGAAAAAGGTGTGGTGATAAGAATCTCTACCTACATCCTCTAAATCATTGTGCTTACCACCAGCTCTGATACACTTTTGAGAGTTACAGGCTCTCTTTAATGTAGCAAATTCTGACGATGGTTCAACAGTACCTAAGAAAATAGGCTTATATTGGTTCATACCAGCATTGGCAAATAATAATGTAGGATCATTGTGTGGTACAACAGATGAGGACGGAACATAAGTATGTTTCTTGCTTTTGAAGAAATCCAAAAAGGTAGTTCTGACCTGAGAGGCAGACCATTCTGTTGAGGTAGACATAACTTTTTTTTGGATTAACGTCTTTAACATAAACTAGGAAAAAAGATTACACTAACATTCAACACTAGTCCAAAAAAATCTTTTGAGTAATCTCATTAGAGGTCGTGCGATGCTAACATCCGTATCACCTACACAGCTATTACTTAATAGAAAGCTTATTACGTCATTGGTTTTATTAATAATAAAGAGCTAAAAGTCTGTATTCAAACTATCTCGATATTTCAAACTATACATTAAAAAAGACTACATTAAAAAAATAATAGCATTAAACAATTGTCATCGGAGATCGTCAATGGCCTCAAAAAAGATATCATCAAGTTAACTTAGGTAAGTAAATAGTAAGCAACAAAATAAATCTGCAAATATTAAAACAGTTAAGAAGTATAAAAAATCAAAAGCAAAAATCAAACTGTGTAAAAAAATCCACTATAATTTCATCTTAAATTTATCTTAAATTTCCGTGAGAGTGGTCGTGATCTTGAACACTTGGGTCAACATTAGGATCGATATTAGGGTCAACTGGTGGGTTTTGGTTGTGTAAAGCTACAGCTGCGGCTGTGGCAGGGGTAGCCTCTATAGCAGCAATAACAGCAACATCTTGAACTGATGGTGTATGATGAGTAGGATCATCGTGATGAGAGTGATGATGAAGATGTGGAACTTGAGCATGATGGGCAGCTTGAGCTATTTGATGGTGAGCATGGTGGGGAATTTGACTTACCATATCATTGGTAGTGAATTCATTTCCAACAGCACCGGAGCGGTTCATTGGTTTTTCAACCAAGGTTCTGGAATATTTCAGTCTCTTCTTCTTTCCAGTTGGAGGTTCAGGTGGGTGGTTATGAGCAGGATTGATCATTCTCAATATCCACATTTCATTTGATACCAGCATTTGTGAATCATGACCAATGGAATTTGGATGTTGTTGAAATTCGTTTAATTTCTCATCCAAATTTCTGTCTAATCCATTATCATCAGGAGAATTACCTTTCTTAAACTTTTTCTTATCTTTTTCAGGAGGGTATAAGTTGGCCACTAATCTGTAACCACACTTACTTCTTTTTGTATAAGCGACTCTTTGTCTCTTAGTGGAGTCTTTAACTGTAGTTCTAAACAGCCCAGATCTTTCACATTGAAAGTATACTGCCTTTGGCTTTGACGAATTAATCACAATCTTACATTGTTCTTCGTCATTGAGAACAGATTTGACGTATTTGACCAAATCTTGCTTACTTGAAAATGTTTTGATAATTTCATTTTCCATGTATTTAGAATGTAAAATACCTGTACCAACAAAATCCGGAGGTGGTCCTTGACCAAGCTGTTGTTGTACATGTTGTTGGTGGTGGTGGTGTTGTAATTGACTTGGTTGTAATTGACTTTGTTGTAATTGATGTAAATGTTGTTGTTGTAAGTGTTGTTGTTGTAGATGTTGTTGTTGCAATTGTTGTTGTTGTTGATGTTGAAGTTGCGCAGCGGCAGCAGCGGCAGCTGCTGCTGCTGATGCTTGGTTGTAACTATGTTGATGTTGGTGAAATTGGTTAGCATCTTCTGGATGTGGGGCTCCGACATAAGAAGCTGACATAGCTGCTGCTGCTGTAGCGGTAGCAGCGTGATAATCCCCTTGTCTTCCAAGATTAGGATTATTTGTATCCATATGAGGTGGCAAATGACCAGTTGCGTTCACGGTAGATCTCTCATTAGACGTTGAAGGTACCAGCATGTTAGTTTTAACTTAGTAGACTGCTTTTCTTTCTTGTTTACCAGGTGTGAATATAAACAACAATCCTGCACAAGTTGTTGTTCTGTTTAAAAGAAGGATTTTCGTCAAACTTTTCATGTTGATGATGCCTGTGTATTCACATTTGCAGGTTAAGTTTTGCATGTTACGTTTTACATGTTACTTTTTACATTATTATCATTAAAATAATAGATATCATTAAAATATGAAAGTTAAAATGTTAGAACAATATGAAGACAACAATGAATATAACAGTATAAATAAGATTATTAAATTTGAAAGCTTCTGGGATATTGAAGCCGCAAAGAAACAAGTTACAAGTAAAGAACTAGCTTATAAACGGTTACGCCTTATATTTGTGATTATGGTTACTTTATTGCTCATACCAGTGTTGTGTGAGTTAACAAGTCTTAATACTACAACTGATAAAGTAGTAGATAATGACTTTAAAGAAGTAGCCTTACAAAGTTATAATATTATTACTGTCAAAGACTCAGATCTGGTAGATATAGTGAGATTGTTAGATAAACGTGCTAAGTGGTATAGAGATATCGTAAGCGGCGCTACCAATTGTAAGGAAACTGGGTTCTAATTAGGTAATTCTTATAAATCTCTGTCTTATATACCTTACTTGTAATATAAAACGTTAACTTGTTCTGTGATGGAACTTATTCACTTATTTATAACTAACTATTACTATAACTAGATCCTAATTTCCTTGGTTCTTATTCTTAAGACTCAAGGTTAAACTACTCTTATTTATAGTGTTCATATTCCAAATGTGTTAATCATTTGTATCCCACATGTGTATCTTTGTACCTTTCGATAGTATTCCTAATATGGTACAACTTTTGTACTTCACGTGTGTATCCTTGTGTTCTCTGTTACTTTTTACATGTTTAATTGCTTTTACGATTATGTCCAATAACGGAAAAAATCGTCTGTGCATATGGAACGGTATAGAACTCCTAAATAGAAATTGGTAATTTGACTTAGCTAAATCATGACACTAATCGAATTATTCTTGAAAATGAAACTAAATGAAATAAATATTCAATTGTGATATATCAAATCCCAAAAGACACTATATGGCAATAAGGAACTGAATCGACAATAAATAAAATGACTTCGTGGCCAAGCTGGCTAAGGCGTAAGACTGTTAATCTTAAGATCGTGAGTTCGATCCTCACCGAGGTCGTTGTTTTTTTATGTTTGGTAAAATTTTGAACTGTTTGAATGTATCTTCAGATTTACTTCATTACATTATTTATAGACTTAAATATTTTTGAAATTTCGGTTTCTATTACTTTTACTAATTTTTTGGAATAGACCTCATTATCAGAGTGTAATGACCACAATTTAGATAATTTCGCAATCTAGAAGCATGGCTATACTTAAGGGGAAACCCTTTATGAATTGAATATACAAATTTGTCTAGTCAGCAACTACAATTGTGTATTTTTTATTTCTTAATAATTAATATTCTAACTTTGATTATGTACATTATGTATACTGACGTTTAATTTTCATATTTTTTTTATTTGAGGTTAGAATATCAGTCATTTTTGAAATTTTGTATAATTAAATGAAAAATTATAAAATATAATAGGAACTTATATTCTAGATAACCCAAAGTAGGATGCCAATATACTATAAATATACCACTCAATTGATATAGATATTATTCTATTTCGTCTACTTGTAATACTATCATAATACAAAATTTCATTTACTGCATATAATATGGTTATCGTAGATATCTCCAATAGTTCATTCAATAATGACATTACGACATAGTTTAACGATATTACGCTGTACGAAATGACAGATGTTGATAAGAAACTAATAGAACTAGTACATGAAGAAAATGCAGAAATTGAATTACATTGGCTTATTTCGTCAATTTTAAGTCCCGAGTTTCCCCAAATCATAGAAACATTGCAGATTTGTTCTAATTTACTATTGTATAATAGTCCTCAGCATCCTGATTCTGACAAATTGATAGAACGTGGACCAGCAATAAAACTACCCTTGAGCTCAAATAAACTGGAAACATTGAAAGGGATCATGGTTCGTGATGGGGCATACATTACGCAACTTCAGGTTAACATAAAAGATCATTATTTTAATAAAGTGGTTCAAAGGTTAAAAACCAAACAACCTATTTTATTACCCCAAATCATAACAGCAAAGAAGGCAATTGATGAAGCTATTGAATTGATTCATAAGGCGACTTCGTGGATTAATACAGAATGTGATGATGATAATCACGCTGAACTTACTAAGATTTTTAACGACATGTTATCAGAGATACAAGTGGCAAAAACTGCATTACAATTGCCCACAGATCCAAGCCTTGTTTTTCCATTAAACGTTATACCGGCTTCATCATTTGAACCTGAGCTCACGAAGCATATTGCTGTTGACTTGTACATCAATCAAGCAGAGTTGTGTCTTGATTTAAAACATTTGAATTGCATAACTGAAAGACCGTGGTGCGAAATTGATGACAGAGGAAGGTCTTATATTGATAATCTTAGAGAAGAAATGAAATTGCCCAATTCACAATCAAGCACAGCTATGTCGACTCCACGAAATTCAGGCACACCATTAACGATGGCAGAGATCGAGAAACGATTACAAACCATAGATACAGACAAGAATGGAAATAGACAGGAATCACCTGGTTTATTATCCAATGTAATGAACCATCTTCTGTTAAAGCAAACATTCCAGCCTGTAGACTACGTTACAAAATGTGTTACATACAATGGAATGGTGGTGATGATGAATAAAAAGATTGAGGTAAGTTCCCCAGACCCTGTATTACTAAGTTCATTTACCAAGCTAGATAGCATAGAGTATTTGATTAGCAGTTTCATTGAAAATATTAACTGTATAATGAAGTCATCAGATTCTTAGGTATTGTATATTATATGATGTAATGGTCACCGCACGCTCATGTAATATCAGTAGTTCTATTTGTAACAAATAGGGTATTTTTCTTTTTTCCTTGCATTTTATGAAATAGATCAATAAATCAATACCATCGTTGGATTATTGGATGTTCATAGCTAGATATTTTAGACTACCATTTAACCATCAAGCCATAAAATTAAATATTAATTCAGCATTTTTATCATTTACTCACACGTACTCCACATCTGAACATAATAGACTTATTGAGATGTCTAACAAATTTACCACCATCGCTGACAACCAAGAGATCCAGAAGTCACTTATTGATGACCGTTCTTATAGATTTTTAAAGCTTAATTCCAACGATTTGCATGTACTTCTTATCCATGATCCATATACTGATAAGTCCGCGGCTTCTTTGGACGTTAATGTTGGTTCCTTCGCTGACAAAAAGTATAACGTCTCAGGTTTAGCTCATTTCTGTGAACACTTATTATTCATGGGTACTGAAAAATATCCAGAAGAAAATGAATACTCAAGCTACTTGTCGAAACATAGCGGTCATTCGAACGCCTATACTGCCGCTGAACATACAAATTATTATTTCGAATTAAGCTCTGACTATTTAGAGGGAGCATTAGACAGGTTTTCACAGTTCTTTATTAGTCCATTATTTAGTAAAAGTTGTAAAGATCGTGAAATCAAAGCAGTAGATTCAGAAAACAAAAAAAATTTACAAAATGACATGTGGAGATTTTACCAATTAGATAAACTGACTAGTAATCCAAACCATCCTTATAATGGGTTTTCCACTGGTAATTATCAAACTCTTCATGAAGAACCTGTCAGTCAAGATAAAAATGTCAGAGATATATTAATCGATTTTCACAAGAATAACTATTCTGCAAACTTAATGAGCTTAGTTATATTGGGTAAGGAGAATTTAGATACATTATCTAACTGGGCCATTGAAATGTTTTCTGAAGTTCCAAATAAGAACTTGCCTAAACCTTTTTATGATAACATTCCATTGTATGCATCCAATCAATTGAACAAATTCATTAAAGCAAAGCCAATTATGGATACACATAAATTAGAATTATCATTTTTTATTCCTGATGATCAAGATTCAAACTGGTCTACAAAGCCATCTTCTTATTACTCACATCTTCTAGGTCATGAAAGTGGTGGTTCTATATTATCTTATTTAAAGCAGAAAAGTTGGGTTAATGAATTATCAGCAGGTGGGATGAAGGTTTGTCAAGGTACCTTTTTATTTATGATTGAATTCGAACTTACACCAGCAGGTTTGGAAAATTGGGAGCAAATTGTTTTGCATGTTTTTGAATACTTGAAATTAGTGAAAGATGAGGGGCCAAAGAAGTGGATTTGGGATGAGATTAATGAGATGTCTGAAGTTAACTTTAAATTTAAGCAAAAGCAAAGTGCTTCCTCAACTGTCTCTAAGATGAGTAGTACTTTATATAAATTCGCTACTGATTCATATATTCCAGCGAAATATTTGTTGAGTTCATCTATTGGTAGAGAATACAGTAATGAATTGATCGAAGATTTCGGTAAATATTTAAATCCTCACAATTATAGATTAACATTCACTTCCCAATCATTAGATGGATTATCATTGACAGAAAAGTGGTACGGTACAGATTATTCGTATGAAGATATTCCTGAATCATTAACCAAAGAAACTCTTAATGTGTCTCTAAATGATAATTTTCACCTTCCTATCCCAAATGAGTATATTCCTGAAGATTTTACTGTTCATAAGGAGAAGCTGGAACACCCATTAACTCATCCATACCTTATTGAGGACACCAATAAACGTCACGTTTGGTATAAGCAAGATGATCAATTTTTAGTTCCTAAAGGTACTATCGAAATGTTCTTACATCTTCCAAACTCTAACACAGACTGTAAATCTTCCGTTTATTCGAGTTTGCTTAGCTTGGTCATCAGTGATGAATTAAATGAAATTTCTTATTACGCCTCTTTAGTTGGACTTTCGTTTTCATGCAGTCACATGCGTGATGGATTAACCATCAAAGTAAGCGGATATAATGATAAATTACCAGTACTTTTGAAGAGAATATTAGAAAAGATCCGTAACTTGAGTCCAAGAGAAGATAGATTTAATTCCATAAAGTACAAGTTTGAGCAAGACATGAAGAATTATGGATACGTTGTTCCATATTCTCAAATTGGAACACAATTCCTTATTCTTATTAATGACAAGACTTATTCATATGAGGATAAATTGAAAATCGTCAATAACGATGTTAATTTCTCGGAATTTGTTGAATTTGCATCTACTGGAATTTGGGATGCTGGCTTATTCACTGAAGTGTTAATCCAAGGTAATTTTAATTTTGATGATGCAAAATCTATCAAATCATTAATTATCGATGAATTCAGAGATTGTAAAGCTATTGGTGATACTGAAAAAATCTTAGATCTTATTAAGCTTTCTACCTATGAGCTTCCAAAAGATTCTTATATAAGGTATGAACTTCCTTTAACTGACAAGAAGAATATTAACTCTTGTATTGAATATTTTATTCAAATTTCTCCTTCTTTTAAAGATAAGAAATTAAGAGTTTTGACTGATCTATTAAGCACAATGATTCATGAACCTTGTTTCAATCAGTTAAGAACAAAAGAACAATTAGGGTACGTCGTTTTTTCAAGCACAAGGCTTACTAGAAGCTCATTTGGGTTGAGAGTATTAGTTCAATCCGAAAGATCTACCGATTACTTGGAATACAGAATTGATGAATTTTTACAAAAGTTTGGTCAATACATAAACACGGAATTGACAGAAAAGAACTTCAATAAATTTAAACAAGCACTTAAGGACAAAAAGCTCGCTAAGCTTAAGAATTTGAATGAAGAAGTCAGTAGATTCTGGAATAATATTATTGATGGTTATTATGATTTCGACTCCAGAACAAAACATGTTGAATTGTTAGAGCATATCTCTTTACCGGAGTTTATTGATTTTATTAATAACTATATACTAGGAGAATCTTCTTCAAAACTTGTGGTACATTTGAAATCCCAAAGCACTCCTACGGTGGCACCTTCCAAGTTATTGCATTGTGCTATTAATAATTGGATCTACCGTAATGACATTAAGATTGACTCCGATTTCGTGGAGCAGACAATTGAAACGAATGAAAATGATATTAAGACTTTGGTAGATTATTTAATCCAAGAAATGGCTAAGAATAGTGCCAATAATTTGCCTGAAGATATTAAGAACATTCTTTTACAAACTATTGAAGACGGTTTCTGTACTCCTGTACCTTCTAATTATCCAAAAGGAAGATTACTTGAATATCCTAACGAGATTAGAGACACTTTTAAGAAGGGTGAAACTCCTACTCCTGCTGATCGTTTGTCTACATTTTATTATTCGGAGCAGGACCAATCTCATTTGTGAGTGTTAGTTAGTTCTATAGATAACATGTTATATACAGTACAAGTAAACACTATAAAAGCGGATTAATTAATATACGTATCTACATTCTAATTTTCTATCATAGTTGTTATAAAGATGGCATTGAACTTATCCAAAGTGAGCGAAGTGTATTTTGAAAAGCTTTTTAAGCTGACTGTCAATCTGGATGTAATACAAGACGTAAAAGCCAGAGTTTTATTAGTTGATAAATATACAACCCCAATTATTTCTATGAGTTATTCACAATCAGAATTACTTCAAAATGATATCATACTCATTGAATTAATAGACAAACAAAGAGAGCTAAACTCTATGAAGCATTTGAATTGTATTGTATACATTAAGGCAACAAAGGAGAGTATTGAGAGTTTAATTGCGGAATTAAAGAATCCTCATTTTAATAGTTATAACGTTTATTTCAATAATACCATAAGCAAGAAGCAATTAGAGCTGCTTGCCGAAGCAGATGAGTTTGAGGTAGTTAATAACCTAGTTGAAATCTTTCAAGATTATCAGATAGTAAACCATAACTTATATCGAATAAATGTCTCTCAATCCAGCAACCATATCCTCGAGGAGTCAAATAGCATAACCAGTCTATTATTATCATTGAAGAAGTGTCCTATTATAAAATATGAATATAATTCATTAGAGTTAAAGAAGTTGAGTTCTGAAATATTATATAATATAAATTCAAATTCTAATAATAATCTATTTGATGATCTCAATAAAAACTCAGATACAGCACCTATTTTATTATTATTAGATAGAAAGAATGATCCAATTACTCCATTGATCTCTCCGTGGACCTACCAATCTATGATTCATGAACTTGTTGGTATTAACAAGAATATAGTAAACTTAAAAGATTCAAAAGAACAATTAACCTTATCAGAGAGTGATGATAAATTCTTCAGGGAATCCATGTATTTAAATTATGGGGACTTGACTGAACATTTCCAAAAATATGTTGAAGAATATAAAAAGCAAACGAAGCAATCATCAATTGAAAACTTAAAAACTCAAAACTTGAACGATTTAAAAAAAATGCTTACAAAGTTCCCTGAATTTAAAAAATTATCTAACAATATTTTAAAACATTTGAATTTGATTAGTGAATTAGACAAGCAAATTTCCAACCAAGAATTATGGACTATCGGTGAATTACAACAGATAATTATTTGTGAATTGGAAAACCACCAGAGCATTAAGACTACTATGTTACAGATATTTGATAACCCTCAAGTTCCTACGTCCCATAAAATTAAACTACTTTTATTATACTCTATTAGATTTGAGAATGATAATGAATTAGCTTTATTTACTAGCAAGTTGAACGACCCAGCACTTACTAATCCGTTACCAACAATGTCACAATCTTTATTGGTTCAGAAGTTCAAAAAAATATTTAAATCTAAAATTTCTGTTAACACGAATAGTCATAATTCCAATAATTTAGGAAGTATTTTCAATAAGAAGAAAATTAATATTAACCATCTATTTAATAGTGAAGCCTCCAGCAAGACGGATAATATCTACATGCAATATACACCTAAACTTAATGAGATATTGAATTCATTGATTAATCCATTTAAAGGCAAAGAAGAAACATCATCTAGTTTGTCGACTCTTGTACCTGAAAACATAAAAAGTCAATATGGGAGATCTCTTAATAATATGCCATATCAAGATATAATAATATATATTAAGGGTGGTGTAACGTATGAAGAAGCTAGGTTAATTCATGAATTAAGTGCATCAAATGATAAAATTAATATGGTGATAGGTAGTGACAAAATTATCAGTAGTCAAACCTGGCTTGATGAATTGTATGATTTAGTAAATCGTGAATCAACATCTCAAACAGCATCTAATACCAATCCCAATTCTGTTGATAGAAAATCTCAGCTAGAACTTTTATAAAATTATTTAGATTCATTAATCATGGTGCGTATTTTCCAAACTTTTGCTCCCAGCCTAGTATATTCTCTGTTAATTTCTCCATTAACGTTAAATTTTCGTTAAATATTTCAATTACTTTATTATTTTCTTCATTTATCTCTTGCAGTTCATCCATAGACTTCTCTTTATAACTATAAAGTTCTATTTTATTCAGTTTTTGCTCTTCTAATTCCATTTGTGACCTTCCTAACCATTCTAAAATAGCACCCGTACGTTTACGTAATTCATATATGGTAGATTTATCACTTACATACCTCGGCTTTGATGCTTGGTTTATTAATTCGTCTCTGGAGGTTGGGTTGTCTTGGTCATTCTTTGCTTCTGGGGTACTAGATTTTTTGGACTTACTTTTATTCTTGACAGCTGGCTTTGGTTTCTTTGGTTCAGATTTAGTTTGAGTATCAGTCTCATTATTAGTATCATCATTATCATCAATATTTCCATTATTTTTATCTTTTTTCTCATTTTCAATCTTTGTCTTTTTATTTGATTCATCAGATTCTTCACTCTTCGACCTTTTCTTATTCTTTGCATTTTCTTCCAAAACAATACCAGATTCCTTTGCACTTTCCCTCAATGCTTTTTGTAGTTGTTCATCATAGTCATCATCTAAATGCCGTCTCTCCTTCCTATGCGGTTTGCTGCTTTTTGGAGTTGGTGGTGAACCTGATGAAACACGTTTGGTTCTTGTGCGATTTCCCCTAGTACTGTCAAATACAAATTCCAGTAACAACTTCTTTCTTTTTTCAGTAACAAGCTTATAAAAGGTTCTTGCTCTATCGTTCGTGTCATACAGTAAGATATGCAAGTCTGGTTTACACAATTCACACCAATATTTATCTGGGACGTCATCATCAGTAAACAAACCCACACAATATCCGTGTTGCCAAACAGAACATTTATCACATTGAATAAACAAACCCGAATCTATTTTGATTTCATACTCAGACTCTACCAATGAGACTAATTGTTGGTTGATGAACTTTGGATTCAATTCATCTTGTCCACACACACATCTAGTTACTTCTTGTTCTTCATCATCCTCAGCCTCAGCTTCGTAAATATTAGTATCATATTCACCAGGCACTTTCAGCGACTCATCTGATACGTCTGAATATGCTTTTGATCTACCTGATCTACGTGACATTCTGTTTTTCTATGTTACAATTGTACAATGATAAATGATAATATTCAAATAAAATCTCCATATAAATTTCTCAAAACACCAAGACTGCATATAACACAATATGAGAAACTCGCCAGCTCTGGCAGAGTTAGCTTGACTTTTAATATATTGTTATTACACTCATTAATACGTATAATTAACAGATATTAGACATATATAACATATGTAAAATAATATACAAAATTAACTGTTTCTACTCTGTGCAAATACCCAATTATCTTCTTCTTTGTCTCATATGAGCTAACTTCCGACCAGTTCTAGCAATTGGAGCAGTATTAGGTTGGGGTTGAGTAGAACCAAAAGGCGTACCATTTACAGGTGCAGCCCCAAATGGTGTATTTTCTCTTGAAGCATTATTCAATCCACCAAAAATTGCGGTTGGATCCGGGGTACCTTCTTTGCTTGTACTTCCAGTAAAATTGAATACAGGAGCAGTATTCATTGAAGGCATATTGTTCATACCAGTCATACCGTTCATTGTATTCATAGCAGGCATAGAAGCAGTAGGAGGGGCAGATTGCGGATTAAAACTAAATGGTTGTGGAGTTGACTCGTTACTTCTTGGATTATTTAATGCAGAGCTTGGTCGACTACCAAAACCAGTGAAAGAATTAGCCGTACCAAAGTTAGGAGTACTATTATTAGCACCAAAAGTAGTAGATGTTTGCCCAAAATTAAATTTTGATGTAGGTGTTGAACTTCCACTAGCATTGGCCATACCAGATCCTATTTGACTTGAGGCACCAAAACTAAATGCAGGCTGTGAAGTTACATTTGAATTTGGTGTTGCTTCTTTGCTAAATCCAAAAGCTGGCTTTGAGGAACTAGCTGAAGTAGTGGCCCCAAAAGCTGAAGATGCCGGGATTTTTGGGGACTCAGTAGAAGCTGACTTAGCTCCAAAGGCGAATGATGGCTTTTGTACGTTGGAGTGAGGTAACGAAGTTGAAGATGACGTATTGCCAAAAGAAAAGACTTGGGCAGGAGTTACACTATTTTGTGTATCAGAAGCAGGTACATTTTTGCCTGTGTTACCGAAAGTGAAGGCAGGAGCTGGAGTAGCACTTTTTGTAGTTTCTGTGGATGAAGGAATCTTTGTATTTCCAAAGGAAAATACAGGAGGAGTTTTATCCTTGACTTCTTCAGCGGCGGAAGAACCACCAAATGAAAATGCAGGTATAGGAATCGAATTAGAAGTAGAGCCTTTACTTTCAGTATTCAGTTTAGAATCTCCAAAGGTAAACGGTGCAGGCTTCTTAGATTCACTATTAGGTTCGAAGGAATCACTCTTAGGAACACTGATATCAGAATTATTAGAAAACAATGGCTTTGGTGTTGAATTATTGTTTGTTTCTTCTGATTTTTTACTATTAACAGTAGATGTAGTACCAAAGGTAAATACTGGCTTATCTTTTTCATTGCTGGAACCAAATGAAAGTGCTGGCTTATCAAACGTTTTATTATTAAAATTACCAAAGGGCGTGGTTTTACTCTCAGTAGCTATTTTATTTGTGCCAAATGAAAGGGATGATGTAGAAGCGCTTGCAGGTAATGTTTTGTTTTCTACTGGTGCAGCTTTATCTACAGAAGATGGTGCTTTTTCATTGCCAAATGTGAATGCAGGCTTAACCTTAGCTTCTTCTGATGTCTTATTATTACCAAAGGTAAATGCTGGTTTAGCTTTGTTTTCTTCTGATTCTTTATTGCTATCAAAGGAAAAGATAGGCTTTGATGCTTCATCAGATAATTTTTTATTATCTGCACCAAAGGAAATAGATGGTTTTGAACTAGTCTTATTACCACCAAAACTAAATAATGGAGGTTTGGATGAATCTTCATTTTTCACATTCTTTGTAGCTGAAGCATCACTTTTATCAAGCGAGAATAACGGAGCGGGTTTCTCTTCCACAGAAGTTTTATTTGGTAAGCCAAAAGAAAACTTTGGGAGTTGCGTTTCACCTAATTTAGAATCTTTAGAGGAAGAATTAGTGCTTGGTAATGCACCCAATTGAAAATTTTTGTTTGTTTCTTCTTTATTTTGAGTAGGAGATACTTTAGCTTCCGAAGGTTTTCCAAAGGTTAATTTCGATGCTCCATTAGGCTCATCACCATCATCCACCGATCTTTTCTTCTTATTATCAGACAGGAAATTTTGCTCGTTGTTTTCCTTCCTATTGCTTACAATATTATTAATGTTTTCTTTATTAATGGAAAATTGAAAGCCTGAACTTGGACGATTTATCTCAGAAATCTTTTCATTGCTTTCCAATACATCATCTTTCAATTTAATAATATTCTCGTCTTTCATAGTATTTTTCACGTAATCATCATCTAATGAAACAACAACTTTACGATTGTTTAAAAGAGATTCATTCAAACCAGATCTCAGACTAGTTGATTTTGCAAACTTATCAAGATCAATACCCAGACTTTGATCTTGGGATTCATTAATTTGGGTACCGGACTTTTGAGTTGAAGAAGCATTCTTTTTTGCTGAAAAATCAGGCATTTTGACATTACCAAGGTAACCTTTATATTCTTTTGATACTTTTTCTTTTGGCTCATCTTCTAATTCATACATAAATTCGCCTACAAAAAATCCCTGATTATTCTTTGATCTCTTGGTATTTTTCAAGTACTTTCTATCTTGTAATTTTCTCTTCAGAGCGAATCTTGTAGCTGTTTCCAAGGTCACAAAATTATTTGTTTGCGTGGAGGTTTCAACTTTATTGGAGTTTGGAATTCTTTTCGAAATTGTTTCATTAGGGTCTATCATATATTTAACTCTACGTTGTAAGGACTCCGACGCTTCTATGGATTTCTTGAGCTGGAGTAAATGATATCTTTCTCTTGGGTCCAAATTGATAAATGGTGGTCTTACAAGGTTCCCTTCACTATCTTTGTAAAGAGGTGCGAACTCATGCTCAATAACCAATGGATAGTCATCGACACTATCAGATGTGGGAGATTCTTCTTCTTCTTCATCCTCAATTCTTTGGATCATTGCTTCTTGGGTTACCAAATCAACAAGAGGTGATTCATCTCTTGCCGATTCATTCCATATTTTAGGATTTTCACTAACCACATCAAAAGCCGTGCTTAATCTTCTTTCTAAATCATTGTTGCGTTCCTCTTTCTCTGTTTTCAAGTTGTCATAAAACGATTGATACCTTCCGATGCTATTTCCCAATGTTGATGAACGTGGAACAAATCCATTTTTCTCATGCACTTGTAGAGAGACTCTTCTTTTTTTCAATGAGGTAAACTCATTCATTAATGGCTCTTCTTGTACTATCCGAAGCTCTCTATTTTCATTATTGTTTCCCAATATATTAGAAACCTTATCCTGTTTTTGTTTCAAAAATGAAAAGATTCCAGCCAATCCAAACCCACTTTTCTTAGCTGGTTCCTCATCTTCTCTTGTAGAAAGAGGGCTAACAGATCTTTTGCGAGGTACCGACATAATTGCCCCTTTTACTCAAGTACAACGTTTGTAGTGCTGATATTCTTCATTAATATTTGGACTTAATTTTTTTAGCACGTAATTTGGAACACACACGACGATTCTATTTTTTTTTGCAATTCCCAAGTGAAAAGTCATATATTACAATAACTATATAAAAGATTAATATATAGTAAGTTTGTTTTACGTACTAGAAAATATACGTAAGAGGAGCCAAGGAACTGTACTAGTTTGCAACATTTTGCAAGCTAGAATCTAGGGTATCAACAAAGTCAGAGCCATTATTGAGTGTTAATGATTGTGGCATAAAAGAATCATCAGCTACTTCAATTTTATCCTCATCATAGAATGATTCTGCTGGGTTTTTAAGTCCAGTAATAGGGTTATCTCTTGCAACCTCATCAATCTGGGTAGCAAGTTTTATCATGCTGGTTTCACCATTGTTGACACCAAACTGTGCAGTTATAGGAATTACTCCTTGCACCCAAGCATCTACTATTCTAGCTCTTTGCTTCGTTCCAAGCCTTGATATAGGAAACTCGCCCTTTTTGATAAATGCAACAATGTCAATAACAAGATGATGCTTACTTAATATGGTATTAACGATTAGTGGCACCAATGCAGCGAAATATTTATGTCTTTTGGCCTCACACACAACAATTGTATATTCTCCACATTTGAATACACACGAACCATTATTATATATATCCGGATGACATGATTCAATTGTGTTTTCAATGTCAATTGGGAAATGATGTAAACCCATAATTTCGAAAGTATCTGCAATTTTACCCAAGAGGAAAAGTGGTTGGAATGATGATATTTCCGATTCTTCTGGTAAATATTGCATACCCTTCTTATTCTTTGCAATTGATATATTATGTAGGAAGCCTAAGTCACCGGTTCTGAGATATGTCAAATTAGGATCTCCGTCAACAATTTTATCAGCAAATTGACTTTCACTAAACTTGTCAACTGGACCACTAGGTCCATTAGTAAACATAGTAACATTAGCTTCAGAAGATACCCAAATTTCACCAAATTCACCTTCTCTACAAACCTTTCTTGTTTCAGGATTAACAATCGCTATTTGGGTACATACAGGTACTATACCTGAATCTTGTATGTGTAAGGCATTAGGAACCTCTACTTGATTGACAACCGAGACATATCCCTGTCTTAATGCAATCGCATCCAAATATAAATCAACGGGTGCAACTGTCATGTACGATCTAGTAGAAATCATTGGATTGAAGCAATGGTTATACACAGTGGACAAAGCAGCTGCGCTTAATTTTGTCGGTTGGAAAACCCTAGAAATCTTCATCAATAAATCAATCTCCACTCTATTTTCAGTACTGATCATCATATTCTTTAAGTAACCTAAATTAAATCCTTTAGGATTAAATTTAATAGCAGCGTATTTTAACATCTGCTCTGTAACAAACACATCTTTAACCTTATAACGAGCCAATGAAAGGAAGAAACTTAGTGGATTCTCTGCAAAGCTTACAGGGGAGCTTAAATAAGTAGGTGCACCTAAATATACACCTAAAAGCACAGCTTGAACAAATCCAATTCCAGAAGAATGACGAACACAGCCTACTATAGTAGATTTTGATGTCAAATTCGTTGTTTCTTTAAAAATTTTACATATTCCCATTATAGATTTATGAGATAATTTCGCTCCAACACGATAATGATCAGAAGTGAAATTTAACCAAATTAAAGCTGTTCTATTTTCATTATTAATATCAAGTCTAGGATTACTGGTGTGAAATCTTGAAATCCTAGAATTAATAGACGAAATATTAGAAACTTTTGTGAGTTTGCTTGTATTTTTGATTTTTAGCTTTATTTTTTTAGATGATAACTTTTTCAACGAATCAGCAATTGCTCCATTTTTCAAGAATTTTTCAACTTCTTCATTAACTAATATTTCCTGAACATTAAAATCACGAATTACACCAACAAAGGCAGGGAAATCTTCACCAATTCTGTTGGTATCAAAAGGTAACATGGGAATTGGAATAATCCCCAAGAAAAAACATGCATATACCGCAATAATAAATTCCTCTGAAAGTGAATACATTAAAATTGCATAGCTTCCAGGTCTCAAAACGGATTTTTCTATTATATAATGACAAACTGCAAAAATTCTATTTTCAAACTTTTTCCATGTTAATGGCTTAGAACTGGATCTTCCACTATTGTCAAAATTCTGGAAAGCAGTAGCATCACCATTGTTGGTGACTCTAGATTTTAAGAGGGTTATAATGTTGTTAAAACTGGAAATTGGCTTTCCACTTTTATCGTCTATACAATTATCACGATATTCAACTGAAGAATATTGAGGTGGAAAATGCATTAAAGAAGTATTTCTTAGTTCTGAAATGTATGGAGACCAAATACCTCCAATAACATCCTCACCGCGTGGAATCATACTAATGGACTTTCCCATAAAGAATTTTATATATTCCGCTTTTAAAGTTCCTTCCAAAAATCGTTTTTTACATAACATATTTGCAATTTCTCTACCACCACTCCTCATAATTTTCGGCAAAGTATCACAATCAACAACTGCAACACAATAAAATCTCAAAAAATGATACTTATACAATACATCAAAGCATCTTTGAGCAATCGCGTTTAAAACTGGTTCGTTCAATGGAACAGGACTTGTTCTCTGATCATTTTCAATGTTTTTATTTCCATTACCTGAAATGCTTGAGCTATCACTAGATACAACAGCTTTTCTGATAACTTCTGCTTCAACAATAGCTACCGGTAAATATTCATTACCAATAAATATATCAAAAATCGTACAATCATAAACCTGTTTAACTTCACTAGCTAATGTAGCTAACAAATGAGAGGAATAATGGTATCTAGTACCATTTCCTATAATTAACTCTTTATTAAGTTTTGCATATGTTTGTTGGTCCAACCAACTGATTCTTTGTCGGATCTTATCCTCATATAAACCCAAAATGTAAACCTTTCCCTTATATGTAAAACCGATCAAACCGGTCCTTAAAAAATCCATTTCTAAGGCTTCATTTGCATCACGACATTTTGCATGGAAAATCAGTTTCGATTCTTTACGGAGTCCATAAAAACCACCAGATAGACAAGGACTGTCAATCCAAATTTCCCCTGACTCGCCTTTGCATACCAATAATGACAGCTCTGGATTAACCACAGCCAAAGTAGCATCAGGTAATGGAAATCCAAATGAATCTAAGCGTAGTAAATCGGATGGAATTTCATCTGAGGAAGGGTTTGTTTCAACAATTTTCACGAAATTTCTAGTCAAAGCTTCCTTTTCGATGAGGACAGATGACAATTCTCCTGGTAAACTTTCTTCCTCATCTAAATTTTCATCAGTCAAACCTAAGTTTTCCTTCCCACCCAACCAATCTCTCAAAGAAATAACCATTCCACCATACTCACTTAAGGTCAACATAGGAATAATAGCGTTTTCAGGATGCTTGCATCCTAATGGCCTCAAATATCTGTGTGTTAGGATTTCCATAAATTCTCCATCAATAGTTAAAGCATTAACTAATACCCATTTTACAGATGAAAAGTCCACTGTTTGAGTTTTTGAATAATACCTAGTTAAGTTTGGAGATTTCTGGTAATCATAAGTTACTCTTTTTAAATTAATATAATCTGTCAACAACAATGATGCCCTAAACTTAGAAATGATATGAGCATATAACCCCTGAGTTTCCATCACTTTTTGCGGAGCCCAGATAAGTGGATTACCGGAATAAACAGTGAAGAAAATACCCATGATTAAACCAATTGAAAATCTAATATCCAACGATGCTAAGAATACTTTTTTATTTCTTGTATACTTATTAGCAGATCGATTAAGCTGACTATCTGCTTCAGGTATACTCAGTAAAGATGTATCTAAACAATGCATTTGGTGCAGTATAGTTTTGTGAGCTAAAGCAATTCCTCTTAGCTCACCAACTGGTGATCTGGAAAATTCTACATATGCAACGTTAGTTTTTGGTGCTTGCTTTTGAATATTCTGCTTAGTCTTCCAATTAGATAACTCGGTCTTTTTAGCAGAACCAAAGTCAGTAGTCTTCCATTTAACGAGCTTTGACGGCCATTGTATTCTATGGTTTTGGGAATTAAACTTTTCTAACTCTTTAGCTACAGAATCAGAATATAGAAGTAATTTTGAGTTCGTTAATGAGATTATTTCTAAAACTTCATTGAGTGATATATCCTGATGAATTGGAATGGCAGTAATTCCAGCCAAAAAACAAGCAAACAAAGCAACTGTAAATTCAGCCACTTCTCCATCTTTATATAACAAAACAACCAACTCTCCACTTTTAAGTGTCAATTTATGTTTGATTTCGTAGGCAATTTTAACGGCCTTTAAATATACTTTATCCCATGTAATTCCCGAAACTTCTTTACCTTTTGAATCTAAAACCATAAATGCCTGTTCTCCTTTATAGATTGCTGCTCTACTCTCTAAGATCTTCAATAAATCTACAGATTCCCCATCAAATTGTCCTTCCTTCCATTTCCTAGGATAAAGAGGCTTTTCCAACTGAGCAGAACTTAATTCTATAAGATTTTGTTCTTGCTGCTCCTTATGTAGTTTATTCACCATGTTCATGATTTCTTCTCTTCTATTAATATATGTCCATTGATCAATAGTTTTATTCACTGTAAAATCTTCCTCCAACTTTTGAAGCAAGTTGGCCATATCTGGGGGAATATCCGGATCAAAACTATTAGCAAACACTGCACTCGATGACCTTACTGGTAATCTGCGTACGTTTGCACTTGATGTAGGCATATTTGCATCTGTTGCTGAAACCAAACCTAAATTTGGAGGCCCCAATGTCTCCAAACTTTCCCTATTTTTTTTTGGATTTGTTCCAAGAGGTGCTTGTGAACTCATGGTTCAGATTTTCAGAATATACTATCTTATATATGGAAATAACAATATCTTTTAATGTATATTACATATAACGATAGAGCGTTTAAAGAGTGGTGCCCAATGTCGCAAAATAAATATCGCAAAATAAATGTCGCTAGCATCGATAATTTTTCACCTTAATAAGATTTTGCAATTACTTCAAGCAACGGCGATTGAATTAGAACGGTATTAAAGAGCGATCTACCGATATTAATATGCTTAGGTTATCTGCAAAGGTTAACTTGAAATATGAGGTAATAAGATCAGGACTAAGACAAACCTTTTTGCCTGGGACAAGAAACATATTTGTGGTTAGCACAGACCGAAAGAAGAGGGCCCCTAAGAAAAAGAAAGACAATGAAGCAAAGATCAACGAGTTTATTAACTTCGAGGAAGAACGTCAATTTAAGCAACAGAAAGCAGAGTATGAACGTAAATTAGAGCAGTTGAAGAATTTAACCAAAAATGTGTCTAAAATGATACGAAGAAAAGAAGAGGCAGAGATTAGAGATGCAGAGATGCAAAATATTCCTATGGCATCTGATGTAAAAAAAGATTCAGAGAAGGTGTATGGGTTACTAGAAGAAGAGGCTCCCCAAACTACAGCTTTAGAATCATCAACGGGTACACTGAAAACATCTGTAGCACATCAACCTGAAAGAGCACAGCATTTGTTCGTTCCTTCTGTAAACCTCCCTGAATCGATTTCTGAAAGACTTGGCCTATCAGTGAAGTTCTTGGTTTCTAAGAATAATCAAAATTGGCCTGTTGTCCTTCAACAACTAAAAGAAGCCGGTGGATTCAAAGACATACCTGCAAAAGATGTACGTAAGTTCTTGTATGAAATCCCTAAAAAGCATGTTGCTGATTTAATTCCAATGCTTGAATTACTTTTCAAAGATTCTAATATCAAAAAATCATCAAAAATAGTAAATGTATTTATCGAGAGTCTATGTCTTGGTCCTAATATCTCTGATTTAAGATTGCAACAGATCGAGGCATACGGTGATTATTTGAAATCTGTAAATAAAAAAGGAAAGCTTGGAAGAGAAACATACGAATTATTAATAGAAGCATACGGTAAAAGCAATAACTTAGAGAAAGTTAACATATGTTTGGCTGAAATGAAAGACCTCAACTTAGAACCATCACCTAAAACATTTTCAAATATCTTACAAACATGTGTTTATAAAGCAAAGGATCACAAGCAAGCTGTAGAAATTTTTGATTCAATGAAATTCTTATCTCAAAAGACTAAACCAAATACTGAAGCATATCAATCAATTATTGTTTCAAATGTGAACAATGATAATATTGAAAGAGCCTTGGATTTATACCAAGAAATGATAACTGAAAGTATACCTATTAACCAAAAAATTGTGGTAGCTTTAGCAAGGGGATGTACATCAAGACCTTCATTGAGGTTTAAAGCTTGGGATTTTATATTCGAAATATATAATAATGGCTGGGAACCAACTTTGGAATCATACGAATATATTCTCTATTTATCAGCCAGGGATGGAGACATAGCTTTATCCAGAGCTCTCTATTCGAAGCTTAACCTGTCTCAATCTATAACTTCAAGAGCGTTCTCCTTTCTTTTATTGTCATACGCAAAGAGTAACTTAAAACTGGGAAATGCTAATAAGGTACCCGCTGTAACTATTCACGAGAATGGTAAGAATTTCAGACGTAATATCCTTTCAGATTCCAACTTCACTACACAAATATTGTCTTCCGGAAACACAAATAGTCTCCCATTTTTACCAGTGCTTGATTTGACTTCTAAGGACGAAATTTTAGCGGAATCAAGTGCTATCTGGGCCCATACCTTACTTTTCAACCCAAGCTTTGTTAATGTAGACAGTACAAATACGTACCTAAATATTGCTGCGGAAATGGGTAGATTAGCAGATTTTATTGACCGTTTTGATAGTGCAACATATTTTGACAGAACTGGGTTACCAAATGATAGAATTATTATAGAAGAACCAGAAATATCTGAAATTTCAGAAAATGAAAAACCAAATACAAGTTTAGCTCAAAAAAGATTTGATGAAACATCAATAACCAAATCCCCAATATTGAATGAACTCAATTTAAGACCAAATTTGGATGGAAGAAAAGTACCTAGAACATCATTGTCTTATGTAATTGCCCTTAAGGCCGCTGGTAAATTTAAAAACTATAATTTTGCAAAGAGAATCTGGAGTGAAAGAGGTGATTTCAGAAAGACAGTTAATTTTAAGAACTTAACTCGGGAAAAGAAAGATAAATTAGATTTTGACTTTGCTAGCGCAATGGTTTCTTGTTTAACTAGAATGAATTTATTAGAGGATGCAGTTGCTATTTTACTCAGTACTGAATACCAGTTCAGATGGACTTGGAAAGAGCTAAATGACCTTTATCGTGCTTGTGTAGAGATCGGAAATGATAAAACTTGTAGAACAATTAGAGGTATTGCTAAGAGGGCACAAATAAACTATGAAGGAAAGATCAGACGTAAAGACTTTAAAAAATATATTATGGAAAGGGGTTATTAATTAATTGTGATATACTTGTAAATAGTTACGAACTCATATGATTTTGACATATGATTTTAATTATATATACACATTACTTCAAACTATGTACATGTAGATCTATTTAAGTTTTGAAGTTATAATACTTATTAAACCTGGTTTCAAAATCATTTTTTTGACAGGGAGATTTTGAATAGATTTCAGAACTTGATTAAATTTTAATAATTCCTGTAAAATTTTTTCTTGCTCTAATTCGATAAAAGAAGAAAATCCTGTAAACAGATGTCTTGCTTTTCCGTTAATGAAAACATTATACTTGACATATGGAGAGTCAATCTTTTGGGATTTAGGGTATGATTGGAAAAAGATAGATTCCCATTTTTTATTAAGAGTTTTTGAAATCATTTCCCAACATTCATCTGCTACACAAGGTGTAACTGGGGACATAACAATCAATAATTTCTTATAACAATCCAACAATAAAAGAGGATTAACGTAATTATCATTTCTAATAGCACTTTGGATCGAGTTTGTGAATTTCATGAAATCAGATATGATTGTGTTGAAAGAAAGGTCAATGTCAATTGAATTCGAAATGCTTTCAATATAATCTTGAGAACTCTTGAAAAGGTCAAATTCAGTTTTATTAAAAAATATTTTATCGTATACCACACCATTAAGTTCAATGTTCTTAAATTCAGTAAGATCATCATCTATTGGCCTTTCTTCATTTTTGGCTAACGATTGCGAAATAAGTGGTTCTAAAGAAATAACTTTTTTAAGCCAACGATCAATACCCACAATTTGTGTCTCATTCCAATTTAAAAAGTCAGAAATTGGAGCTTGGAATAGCATATGGGCTCTAGTAGCATCTGCACCATACTTTTTAATACATATTGCTGGGTCTGCTCCATTATGCTTAGATTTAGACATCTTTTCATAAGAAATGTTTGGAGTTTTACCGGTACTTCTAATTTTTGGAGAATTTGGAATTGAATAATCAAGTTCATCTGGTTTTAAGAAGCGTCCATTTTCTGGGTCTGTATACGTTTTTCCTTGTACCATACCTTGTGTTACTAATTGTTTTATTGGTTCATTCTTGAATTGCTTACCTTCCCACATACCGATATCACCAAGGAATTTAGAAATAAATCTAGAATATAATAGATGCAAGATAGCATGTTCTACACCTCCAATATATAAATCTATTGGTATATGTTTTGACACCAGTTCTTTATCGAATGGAAAATCCTTGTTTTTTGGATCAAGATAACGAAAGAAGTACCACGAGGAATCTATAAATGTGTCCATAGTATCAGTATCTCTCTTTGCATCACTTCCACAAGATGGACATTTAGTATTAACAAAGGAATCTATTTTAGTCAATGGATTACCCTTTCCAAAACTGCTACCATCAATCTTTGGCAAAAGAACTGGCAATTCCTCATCTGGAACTGGAACAGGACCACATGTTTCACAATGTACAACAGGAATAGGCGCACCCCAGTACCTCTGTCTACTAATTAACCAATCTCTAATTCTGTATTGTGTAGATTTGGAACCTAAATTTAAAGAACCCAAAGTCTTAATAATCTTTTCAGAAGCTTCTTTGGAATTCAAACCATTATATTCTCCCAATTCCTTCAAACCATAAGGTAAGATTGAGTTGTCATATAAAACACATTCCTTCCCTGTAAAAATATTATCGCCAACCAACTTAGCCTTTTCCTTATCGGCTGGACCTACTATTTGGATCACATCAACACCAGGATTTTGTAATTTCCAAAATTCATTATCACGTTCATCATGACCAGGACAACCCATAACTGAACCATGACCATAAGTGTCTAAAACATAAGGAGCTGCATAAACAGGAATATTATATTCTTCGATTGCTTCATTCTTATAGTTGATTGGAATGGAAACCTTCACATTTGAAAGTAAATAACCTTCTTTACTGTCTGTGTCCAAATGTTTGCTCCTTTCAATAAAGCTTTGAAGATTAGGATCATTCAATGCAGCCTTGCTAACTAGAGGGTGGTTCATAGAAACAGCTAAAAATTGAACACTGAACAATGTATCAGGCCTTGATGTAAAAATCTTAATTTCATTAAAGTCACTATCCGTTGTTTTAAAAGTAATCTCAGCTCCATGCGACTCACCAATCCAATGCTTCTGCATCGACTTGACCTTATCTGGCCATTTCTTTAGAATATTTAAATCTTTGTTCAACAGCTCAGCATATTCTGTGATACGGATAAACCATTGCTCTAAATTTTTCTTTTCCACGATAGCACCAGATCTCCAAGATCTTCCCTCAGAGTCCACTTGTTCATTGGCTAAGACAGTTTGGTCTACAGGGTCCCAATTAATTTCAGCATTCTTTCTATAGGCCATATTATTTTCAAGCAAAAGCAAGAATATCTTTTGGGTCCATTTATAATATTCTGGAGAAGACGTATTTATTTCTCTATCCCAATCAAAATCAGACATCATCAATTCAATTTGTTCTTTCATTTTTTTAATATTTGACTCAGTCCAAATGGCAGGATTAATCCCTCTTTCCACAGCAGCATTTTCTGCTGGTAATCCAAACGCATCCCATCCCATAGGATGTATAACATTATAACCATTAAGACGTTTAAATCTTGCAATCACATCACTAATAACATATACTCTCACATGTCCCATATGTAACAGACCTGAAGGATAAGGAAACATTGTCAAATTGTAAAAAGAATTTTTTGAATCCTTGGATACATGTTTACTTGGATGTAAGGAACCTGTAGGGGAAATCAGTTTCCATTTTTTAGACCATTTAGCATCCAAGTCGTTCCATTTAAACTTACCAGGAACACTTTCAGAATGCATACGTATCCTTGGTAGCAAGGACCTCACCATACTACCCGATAATCGTATTTTCAAATCTTTCGACCAGTTCACGAGCATGGTTTTGGCAAATGTATATACTAAAGTGTGTATTCTATTCACTATAAATTGATTTTTTTCAAAAATACTCAGAATCATAATCCTGATATTAAAGGTTCATATTTGACAAGTTTACCGTTAACAAAAGTCCTGTTAAAAGGGGGAATTCATGGTGTAGAATGAGTAGAATAGAGGTTAGGCCATAACTTCTTATGGTACTATAAAAGTATGTCTAACGGGACTTGACAATTCATATACCCAATTAAATGTAACTCATAAACAAAAAAAAAAAAAAGAAGACAATAAATATTTGAAATCTACAATATTTTATGACCATTTCTACTCCAATTGCAAAATGCATTTATATCATACACGTCTTTCATTAAGAAGACTTGCTATAGAGCTAAACAAGAGTTCACACAAACCAGAATAGCCTAGAATTTCAAGTTCTTTTAATACTGCCACCTTCAATTGATTATAGTTTAGATCAAGCCATTCCACATCTGGATTTTGTTTTAAAGTTCGAACACTTTCTTCACTCACTGGCCCTTCATGACGGGTTGTCACCGATCCTGCCTTATCCTCAATATTCCATATAATTCTAGCAGTAATATAACTCCAAGCAGGGTTTTGGAAAATATTTCCAATAGTAGATACTTTTAGGAAACTAGAATAATTAAACACAGGTAACAGCCCAAGTTGATTAATAAGATTAGGCGTCAACAACATAGCACGTTCATTAGAATTGGTATCCGAAGTTTGCGATAGAGCCATATTTCTCCAAACAAAGTTTAATATATCCATGACGTATGAGTTGTGTAAAAGTTTATATCTTTCTTCTCCGTCCTTAAAGATATAGTTCTTACAAAATGCAATGTAACCACACAATTCTGAGAACACCATAGGATTATTAGAAAATAATAGACTGTAGACCAATGGTGGTTCAAGAATCAAAAATTGTGCATCAAAATATTCATTTATTCTATCAATTCCAATCTTGTTAACAAATTGAAGAAGTTCCAATATCGCCAAATGTAGGTTAAGAGAAGAATGCAAGCAGTTGTAAACCACAAAATGAATTATCCTAGGAACAGATAGTCTAATTACCTCGTATGCTAAAAATTTAATGTTATTATCCAATATAGCCTGCTTGAAAACACATATTAGGGTTTCAGTCATAGTATTCATAAAGGATATTAAAATGCGATAATATTCGTCACATTCTGGTTCATTGGAAAAAACCTTTAAAGAGTTTGTCAATATTTTATCAAAATTTTGTATAAAGATCGATGGAGGCATATTAGGAATTAATATCAATTTCAAGTTCAAAAATTCCAAAGGTGTAACCGGGGATTTGACTTCTTGTTTCATTTGATATAAATCACCCAATATAAATTCTTTCAACAGGCTCAAGTGTTCAAGAATGGATCCAAATTCAGAAAACAGAGCTAGCTTTCCAATTAAAATATTCAAATCATCGATTGTTGATCCTTCATCTAGAATTGTGAACCCAATATAATAGTCCAATTTTTTCAAAAATTTCTTATTCCCACACAACCCTTGGATTGTGAGGTAAAGCCTCTTTAGTTTGTTCGAAGAAATTGTTGAATTTAAACTAGGTTTTAAGATAGAGGTCGAATCAAATATTTGAATCCCGTTCAATTCTTCGATCAAATTTTCTATCGTTCCAATCTCATTAATAGAGACATTACTTTTATCTATATTAAACGCCACAATATCAATAATCTGATCTTTGTTGGAGGTTTTTTGTCTTTTACGTTTATTCAAAAGATTACTGAAAGTGCCGTATTTGATTAAATTATTTTCAAGCACATGAGAATCTATCAATCCGTCGTCTGCAGTGTATTCTTCTCTTATGTCTTTAAATAATTTTAAAGTTTTATCATTAGGGTATGCAAATAAATTTGATTTAATTGTTCCTAAATCATTTAAATCATCCATCAAGGACTTGGAAAAGTTATTGAGATTTATTGAAGGATCCTGAGACTTGAATAATATGAGTAAGCCCCTCAAATGGTCATCCATAGGAAATCTGTAAAACAAATCAACCACAAGTTGCACATGCCATGGTTTAAATGATTGTAATATATGAACTCTTTCCTCACCAAAATATGTCTTATGAATCTTTTTCCCATTAATGATACCCAAACTGATTAAGTTGGCAATATATGGTCTCAGAAACTCATAGGATAAGTAACTAAACAAAATAGGAAGCATTCTCCCTAAGACTTGATAAACATCATTGCCGAAAAAATGCAAAGACGTCAATAACCATTCCAAAAGACTCAATTGTAGTCCTGTTGCCAACATTGGTCTTTTAGCTCTTCTATTTCTACCAGATGACACTCTCTCTATGCCAATATTACTTAATATTCTGTAAATAATGTCACTGGATATTTTGTAATGTTGATTGGGGATAAGAAGTTTAGTGATAATGAGTTTTTTTTCAGAATTTCTAAGATAACTTGGTTTCTCCAAGCTGAAAACCAAGTCAAGAAGTATATTTAGGCCCTCTTCTTCAACTCCAATCCTTTTAATGGCTCCTATTAGCTGATGAAGCAAATGCTGAATATCATGCTGATTCGACACCTTACCATCTCTCAATTCATTAATTTTAGATGAAATAAATAATTGTGTTTCCTCTAAGCTCCCCAGAAAGCTCACATCTCCATGCATAACCTATAACTACACTTTCGACGCCAGTTGTGAATCCCAAACAATTGACTTCTATAAGCGAAGTTACTTAGTAAAGAAAATAAATATTCAATCATATTCGTAAATATTTGAAATTCGGTTAGATGTTCTTCCGAGAGTATAACCGAGGACAATCCGACCGATTCAAAGAGTTCCTTATCAGATTCTTCCTCCCCCAGACATGGGGGAGAAGCTTTGACTATAAATTAGCAGTGAATGGAAGAGAACTATTAATTGTGCTACCTAATATACCAATTGAATTGGAAATATACAAAGAATAATATAATGTCGTCGCTTTTTTCGCTTAAAGGACAAGTTGCATTGGTAACGGGTGCTACAAATGGTATCGGATTAGGATATGCTAAAGGATTAGCTGGTGCTGATATTGACCAAATTATCTTGACATACAGATCTCAAGAATCTTTAGATAAGGCCATCGAGGTCATAAAGGGAGTCAATTCTAGTGTCCAAATTGATGGAGTCGTAGCGGATTTTTTGTCTGAAAAATTGGACGATGTCATCGATCATATCGTCGTTGAAGCTTACAAACTTGCAAAGAATGGCACAATTGATATCCTTGTGAACAATGCTGGTATCCAACACAGATATCCATTTGAAGAATTCCCAGATGATGTTTTTGACAGCGTCATTAGTGTTAATCTTCAGGTTCCAGTAAAGCTAACCAAGAAGGTAGGAAAGAAAATGCTCGAAGACAAAACCAAAGGTAAGATAGTTTTCACTGCGTCTCTTAACTCATTCCAAGGAGGATTCCAAGGGAGTGCCTACACAGTCAGTAAAGGTGGTATTAAATTGTTCACTTCTGCTCTTTCAAACGAATGGGCCGGTAGAGGTATTAGAGTAAACGCAATCGCTCCAGGTTACATTGAAACTAAGTTAACAGATACAATGAACCCACAAATTCGTGATAAAGTCATTGACCGTATTCCAATAGGAAGATGGGGGCATATTGATGATTTCCAAGGCCCATTAGTATTCTTAGTATCTAATGCATCTCTGTACGTTACCGGTGAAACCTTACTCGTAGATGGTGGTTGGATGAGCCGATAAATATGATTATCATACGTAATTTGAAGCATTTATTGAGCAAAAACTAATATACAGTTATTTAAGAAATTATTATGTAGCCTTTTTTATATACCACCTGCTTCTCTATACCATCTAATTCCTTTGTCAAAGCTGATGGCCACAAGACCTTCATTCGTATCACTTCCTAATCCGCCTCTTATACCCTTTTTAATGAATGAAACACCACTAACTATACTCGAGTCCAAGCCTTCGTCCAGCTCGGTGTTTTCAAGGTCAGAAATCGAAATATTGATTGTAGCTTCTCTTTCTCTTGATTCCATATTCCACACTCTTAAACATTTATCAAATCCACAAGTGGCCAATAACGATCCATCTTCGTTAAAACTCATGCCCATCACCCATCCGTTATGTGCAAAACCTCCAATTGTACTCTTGGAAGAATGAGATGGTGTTGTCAATGAACCAATATTTTCACCATATTTGACATCATACAAGGTGACAGAACCAGCCGATTGATTATCACGAGCAACTGCTAAGACAGATCCACCAGGGGAAAATATAATAACTCTTGGGATGGAGTTGGCACTGAAGGATTTGGTATACGTTTGTAAATCTGTAGAATGGAATGTGTAGATTGGTTTTAAAGTGACCAAGTCAAACAACAAAACATCACCATTTGTATACCCAATGGCCAATTTTTTATCCTCGTTTTGGGAAACTGCCAAAGAATTAGGAAATGAAGTGTTATTAGGGTCCAATACACCGAATTTTTCAAGTTTGATCGAAACGTTTTCATCGACAGCTTCGCATAATAATGTATATACCTTTGCTAATCCATTAGGCTGGGTAGCAATGAAAAAATCTTGCTTAGATTCCGGATCCTTATAAAAGGCAGGAAACCAAAAGGACTCCGAAGATAATTCTTTAGCTTCAAACTCAGTCAAGGTTTCAATATCGTCGTTCACGAAGTACTTAAAATTTACTGAACCGTCAAACGAAACAAAAACCATCAAAGTTAATCTAATGGTTGAATTAGGTAATATGCTTTCATAGCTGTCTACGTGATGAACACCTACTTTATTAATGAATTCTTTTTTTACCAAGTCATTTGGATCTTGACCTTCTTCTTGCTTGTTATCCCAAAAATTGGCATATCCATCGCTCGAAACAGTAATTGTATATTTATTTGTAACAGTAACACCTAAAATATCCAGCTCGTGTGCCTTTGAAGCACTAGCTGTAGAAATATATTGTTTCCCCATCGTAGTGAATTGATTACTATAAAGATGTTAGCTTAGCAGTCAGATTTTTTGAATTTCTCGAGCTAAGGTCGGAATATTTAATTCGACCACCGCTAATTGCAAAATGGCATATAATATACCAATATCATAAAATCAGCACTATAATTATAAAAAAAGAGGAATAAAATGATTGAATTGGTTGATATGACGGGATTTATATAATGTAGAAAAAAATTTGAAGATAAAGAACTTTTTGCTGTTGAAAAAAGACAATTTAAAGAGATTTTTTTAATGGTTAATTACTACTTTATAATTCAACGATTAACGATTAACGATCTGTATGATAGTAGTTAGTTAGGTTAAGGATATGTGTATTTCTATCTATATGAGAGGCAATTGTGCCAAAATTAAATGCAATGGTGATCAGATGAGGTCTTTGTACTTGAGACAGACTTCATCAATAAGGTTTCTCAATTCTTGTTTTCTAGCTTCGTCACACCAAGAACCATTGACACCATTCAAAGCAATCTTCTTCCATTGGTCTAAAGAAAAGCCAAATCTGGTGTGGACAGTAACATAGTTATCTAAGATGTAACCACCAAAGTAAGCTGGATCGTCAGAGTTTAATGAGAAAGGCACATTTTTCTCCAAGAAAATAGCAATTGGCAATTCAGAAACATCCTTGACAACTTGTAATCTGACATTGGATAATGGACACATGGATAACATGGTTTGGTTTTTAGCCAAACGGGCCATTAATTCTTCATTATACTGAGAATTAACACCGTGGTCGATTCTGGTGACCTTCAACAAGTCTAAGGCATTATTAACAAAAGTGTAGTCACCTTCTTCACCAGCGTGGGCAGTTAAACCGACATCTGGGAATTTTTCCTTTAATGAGTTGTAACATTCGGTGAATAATTCAGGAGGGAATGGCTTCTCAGCAGAGTCCAAGCCTAAACCGTGAATGATACCGTTTTCGTAATACTTGGAAGCACTAGCAATAGTTTCCATACCAGAGGCAGCAGGAAGATGTCTCAACAAACACATAATTAATTTGTTGGTGGTACCAAATTCCTTGTTAGCATCCTTACAGGCTCTGTCGAACCCAGAAACAACAGTATCAATGGAAATACCTCTTTCGACATGTCCTTGTGGGTCAAAGAAGACTTCAGAATGCAAACATCCATCAGCCTTGGCCTTGCGGAAGTAATCCATAGCTAAGTCGTAGAAATCATCTTCTTTGATCAAGACAGACATACCAATGTAGTAATGGTCTAAGAAATCTTGTAAATCAGAAAATCTGTTGTATCTGTCGTTACAGGCTTCAACAGTTGGTGGAAAAGATTCTGGTAAAGTGATGCTGTTTCTATCAGCTAACTTGAAAAGTAAAGAGGGTTCTAAAGTACCTTCTAAATGAACATGATGTTCACATTTAGGCAATTCCTTTAAGAAACTGTTCATATGCTCGTTACACTCGTATTTGGCCATTATGCTGATGTTGGGATCTTAGACAATTATGAAAAAAAATAAAAAGTATGGAGCGACAACGGCTTTATTTAAATGTCATCGCACAAATACGAAAAAAAGAAATTTTCGGACATCTGTCAAACTTATCAGTATTCCTGATTATAAGGCTATAATCAGGAATATATAGCTTTGACTACTGATAAATTTAGTTCAGCATATAACCGAAAACCTCTACTAGCTTTGATTTGAAAAAAAAAGGCCTTTTACGCCTACAAAATTTAATATCTCTTACAAATGCAACTCACTAATCACTTACGTTTTCCGAATCTGGTAATTTTCAACGGTGAAAAGCCCACGCTAACTGATAAATTAGCACTAGATTAGTTAAAATATAATGATAAACATGAATACTTAAAATTACACGGTGATCTAAGATATGACTTCAAATTATCCAATAGGGAGAGAATAAAAACAGAAAATCAAAAACCACGGAACCCAGACGGATCTAATGCAATGATTCCCATTCGACGCAATCGGGATCTCGAGAAATGAGTGAAGGTCATGATAAGAAAAAGCCATTCCACAAATAATTTGCCTATAGAAAACTCCTCTGTTTGGTGAAAAAAAAACATGTTCTGTATATACTCATGACATTAAAATAATATTTAAAGTATACCATGCGTCATTTTTGTACAAACAAAATGATGCTGAAGGCTAATATTTTATCTGTGAAATTATTGCTATATGGAACTAGCACTTTGGCGATACTAGTGGTTGACATCAATGGCTTCAATGTCGTAGATGAAAATCTCCAGGTACAGAATATATTCTATAGTGTAGTTTCTAATTTTAGGTTATTTGCGCCTAGTTTCCGAGAATAGTATCCAGAAAACTAAGCACATGAGATATTGGTATTATTACTTTAGTCCTGATATGACGTATTAATGCACCTTAGCTATCCAAGATATCAGAATGATGATCTTCGCAGAAATATTGCCAGAACTGTGTTTACATCTACATTCGAATACTCCATTAATCTCTTACGAATGAAAACGAGACTCCAATACACGAAGTCATACAAATCTATTACTTGTACCAAAAAATGCTAGTAGATGGACTAAAAATGAGGAGACTCTGAAACAAATTTATAGTTTCTGCTATTGTGTGTTTCATACATTTCGTTTTACCACAGTGACCAATTGATCTGGGTTATTTCTATTATATCCAACTACCTATAGTACCCTTTTCGTGCAACAGTCACGTCAACCATAAATGTGTTCTTGTCCTTTAGCCGTCCCTGACTACCGCAATGGCGACGTTAATAAACGTCTAGCCGATTCAGTCTTATCTCCGACTGCGTCTAGTATGTCGCGGCTAGTACATTCGCCTATTTTGTGCAATTCCCGTAATTTTGCACTGGCCACACAGCCTAATTGCCGAGTCGCCAGAAAAAAAAACGATATTATAACTATAGCCATTGTAATCTATATCCTGATATGCATATAGTAATTCTAATGTACATATAATTTACTGAACTTACCTTGAAATCATGCTTATATTATGTTAGATCTCCTATATCTTCATTTTTAGAAGTATACATTTTTGTTCTTTGTTGTAGCGGTTTTGTCGCATTTGACACAGTTCAATTACCTCTCATGAAACAAATCTCCTACTACATTACCACATTTCCTCAAAATATACTTTTGTTATAGTCATCTACACATAATTACACACCACTCTTCGTCACCCTAAATCGACCTCGTCTCTCCGCCACAAGGCTTATTCCATCACTCTCACCCAGCCTTTTGTTTACCTCTCTATTAATAGGAACCTGGGGCTTACTTGACTATATGCAGAATACGTTTTTTTCAGCGATCTTTATATTTTAAATGTAAAATGCATTCTGATCTAAATCAGACACATCTTTTTTTTTTTGTTTATACATCCATTTATAACATTTATCTAAAATAATGAGTCGTTACACCCGATATGGTGACGATGATGACGACGAGTCTATTAATGAATACTTACATCCTACACTGGCATACCAGTCGCTGAGATATCAGGCGCCTAATACACCTCATGAGTTTGATTATGAAGCTGGTAGCGACGTTTCGTTGAATTTCCAACAACCAGAGCCAGTATACAGTCAACCATACGAATCTGGCTCCCATTATGACGTATTCTCTAATTACTACAGTGAATCCAACATAGATCCAAATACTATCTTCCATACTGGTGAGATCAAGGATCCACAATTGCAGCATATCGCCATGGAGAACCTGTATGATGGCCATAATAACTATGAAATGAATCAATTCCATGACTATAATTACGGTGGTGGATCTTCAGCATACAATCAGGCATTTGTTTCTAACGTGTACGGAGAAGATGACCAGGAAGAAAACGAGTTTGACAAGCAGATCCAGTACAACCAATTTGAAGGTGACCACTATGACTTGAATACAGTGACAGTACAGGAAAACCCCGATACTACAGAAGAATTAGTAGATATGGACCGTGAAGGTGACATTGAGGGCGAGGGTGTAGATGTAGGCGAATCCCCATTTGATGATAATGTGGAAGTTTCTGAAGGTGAACTTGCCAATCCACCAGAAGAAGGCGAAGAAGAAATAAGATCCAAACCGCAAATTGGTATTGCATCAGGTTTAAATGGTCATTTAGTATTAGATTGTCCAGTCGCGTCAGAGCTTTTAAATAGATTTCCAGACTATCGTGCTGGAGAAAAGGATGGTGGTTTATCTCGTGAGTTTTCTTACATGAGATATACGGCCGTAACTTGTGGTCCTTCTAATTTTTACAGAGATGGTTATATTTTGAGACCAGTACATTACCCAGTGCCCAGAAGGACAGAGTTGATGATTGTGGTGACCATGTATAATGAAGATGATATTCTACTTGCAAGAACATTAAAGGGTGTTTTTAAGAACATTAAGCATTTGGAATCAAGAACAAGATCATCTGTGTGGGGTAAAGATTCATGGAAAAAAGTCGTGGTCTGTGTTGTCAGTGATGGTAGATCTAAGATTAACGAAAGAGCCCAAGCTTTACTTGCAGGATTAGGTGTATATCAAGAAGGTCTTGCCAAGAGTAAAGTTGATGATAAAAATGTTCAAGGCCATATCTATGAATATACTACTCGTGTGGGTATTTCTAGTGTTGATGATACCGTAAAATTGACCACAGAAAAGATTGTTCCTGTGCAAATGTTGTTCTGCTTGAAGGAAAAAAATCAAAAGAAGATTAATTCACATAGATGGTGTTTCCAAGCATTAGGTCAAGTATTGGACCCAAATGTCGTAATTTTATTAGATGCTGGTACGCAACCATCTGGAAAATCATTCTATCATTTATGGAAAGAATTCGAGAGAGATCCTCGTGTAGCTGGTGCTTGTGGTGAAATCAAAGCTAAATTGAAAAAGAGACAACTTGCTACTAATCCATTGGTTTATGGCCAAAATTTTGAATATAAAATTTCTAATATTTTGGATAAGCCTACCGAATCGGTTTTTGGATTTATTTCTGTTTTACCTGGTGCATTCTCAGCGTATAGATATACTGCACTTCAGAATGATATCAATGGTAAAGGTCCGTTAGAAAAATATTTCAAAGGTGAATTTTTACACGGTTCTGGTGAATTAGATCAAAACGATGATGAATACGAATTGAAGAAGCATGAATTAAAAAACGAAGCTGGTATTTTCACGTCTAATATGTACTTAGCTGAAGATAGAATTTTATGTTATGAGCTAGTTGCAAAGCGAGGCTGCTCTTGGCTATTGAGATACTGTAAAAGTGCTAGTGCTGAAACTGATGTTCCAGAGGGCTTAGCAGAATTTATTTTACAAAGAAGAAGATGGTTGAATGGTTCATTTTTCGCTGCGATTTATTCATTAGCCCATTTTCCAAAATTATGGCGTTCTTCCCATTCTGTTGGTAGAAAAATATTCTTACATATTCAATTTGTTTATAATCTTATCAACTTGGTTGTATCATGGTTTTCAATTGGTTGTTACTTTTTGGTTTTCAGAATTTTAACCACTTCCTTGAGTGATTCTGACTTGAATTTTGCACCAGGTAATGTTTTGTCCGTGGTGTTCTTGTGGTTATATCTTGCATCTATTGTTACTACTTTTGTATTGAGTTTTGGTAATAAGCCAAAGGGTACAGAAAAGTTCTATATTGTTATTGTGGTTTTCTTTGCGATATTAATGGCCTATATGATATTTGCAGCAATTTTTATGGCAGTAAAATCCATTGAGAGTATCTACAATAGTAATACTGCGATAACAGTATCTTTATTTTTCAGCAACGAGGAATTCAGAGATTTGGTGGTTGCAACATCTTCGACTTATGCATTGTATTTCCTTGCCTCGTTCTTATATCTTGAACCTTGGCATATGTTTACTTCCTTTGTGCAATACATTTTGTTGTCACCGTCGTATATCAATGTTTTGAACATATATGCTTTCTGTAATATTGATGATGTTTCATGGGGTACTAAAGGTGATACTGGGGCAACCGATTTGGGTGTCGCCAAGGTCAGAGAAGATGGTACTTTCGATGTTAACATCCCAATTTTGAAAGAAGAAATCAATCAATCATATCTCAATCAATTGGAGAAGATTAAAGAACCGATGGATACCTCTGGTGAAAAGCATGAGGTTAGTAATGAAGATTATTATGCATTTATTAGATCGATGACTGTTTTAATCTGGATGTTTTCAAATTTTGTGGTTATTGCATTAGTCTTAGAAACTGGTGGATTTAACCAATTCGACGAAACCAATTTAGAAACAGATAAGACTACTAGAGCTGGTGTCTTTTTGACTGTTATTTTGTGGACAGTTGCATTTATGGCATTTTTCAGATTTATTGGATGTCTAGTATATTTGATTCAAAGATTTTTCAGAAGATTTAAATCTACACCAAAGAGAATACTAACATAATAATGAATTTGTAACATATAACATAGTAACTTTATTTACGCTAAAGAAACAAAAATAAAATAATAATTTAATTCTTGTAATCAGTTGAGATAGCTTCCTTTACTACAATTTCAATATCTGAGTTCTTTTTTCTAATTGTAGTAATTTTCTATAATATCGTCCAATTGCAATAACCTTATCATCTGTTTCTGGATGTTCAGGAAGACTCCATATAAGCGTCATTTTTGATATATTAACTAAATAGAATTCTTAACGATTCGTCTATTCATTGTTATCCTCCCCATATCTTAGAATTTTAAGATCTACTACACCAAAGCAACATTTTTTCATTTTTGCAATCATATATTTGTATCGTATAAAAACTAAAAAAAAAAAAAAATCAATACTATTGTATTCTTTATAATTTATATTTAATCACTAAGACCAGAAATCGGATAAGTCATCACCGGCACCATTATAGGCTAAAATATTTGGAGAAGCAGGGTCAAGCTCGGTAAGTTTCCCTTTAGTACCATAACCAATCAACTTAGACTTTAATACTAATGGATCCAATAATTCACCATTAGAATATTCAGAATCTAATTCTGGTTGTAAGGATAAATAGTACGATAATAAACCTGCAATGTGAGGTGATGCCATCGAGGTACCTGACATGGAAGTAGTCTTACTCCAAGTGAAAGTAGAAAGAATATCCTCACCAGGAGCAAAAATATCCACACAATTACCCCAGTTGGAGAAACTAGCTCTCTCGTCTTTGCTGTTGGAAGCACCAACAGTGATTGGTCCACTTGCCTTGGATGGAGAACCTGTACAAGCATCTTCGTTTTCGTTACCAGCAGCAACAGCAATATGTAAACCAGCAGATGTACCAGCATTAACTGCCAAGTCTAAAGCATTAGAGTCACCACCACCAATAGACATATTAACCACAGAGCCCTTAAAGCCCTTCTTAGTATTTTTATTTTCTTGATGGGCATTGACTACAAATTCAACACCCTTAATGATATCGGAGATGGTTCCTGAACCCAAAGCATTCATAACTCCAACGGCGACCAACTCTACATTCTTGGCGACACCATAAGTCTTTGAACCGATGATACCAGCACAATGAGTACCATGGCCATGGCCATCAATCTTTAATTTTGGGAATGCAAATGATTCACCCCAACTAGCTCTACCTTCAAATTCTTCATGATCAGTCTTGATACCAGTGTCAATAACATATGCAACGACACCCTCACCACCATCATTATCAAACAAGTAGTCAGTTGAAGGAGTTAATTCACGATGACTGATTCTGGATAATGCCCAAGTGGCATCCTTTTGAATATCAAATTCGTGGACCTGGACTACTGAGTCTTGTTCGATGAATTTGACGAGATGGGTAAGTTGAATCATCTTGATTAACTCTTCACTAAAGTAACCCGAATAACCAGAAAAGGAGCCAACGGAAAATTGCAGAAGAAAGTCTCCAATGGACTCAGCATTCATGTCATCTACCATCATTTGCTGTTGACCACGGACCCATTTGATATGGCTCAATATGTCACTGGCGTCAACGCCGTCTTTGAAAACAACGATATACTTTCCTGGGATAGATTTAGCTGGTTCAGCAGCGATTATTGGCGCTAAACTATCTTGTGTAGAGGTATCTTGGAGCGGCAATTGTTTCAGGGACGTATCATGGGTTGTCATCAAACTGTTGAAATTCAAAATTGTTTCAACATCAGGGATGACAAGACCACTTATATAGGTCAAATGTATAGCTATAAGTAATAAATTTTTTAATTGCATGATAAATAATTAAGAAAAAGGATAAAAAAAGTGTTGCTAATTTTACTTGTGCCACTCAAAATACCCTTATAGTGCGATAAGCTTACTAAAGTGTGGGATAGTACAAAAACAAATTAGGTCACACAGGAATACTATGGGGGATTTAGTGGAGGATGTGGTAATGAGATGTGGGATTTTGTTAGAGAATCTAGGGTGATTAGAGGGTCTGGGATTATTAGAGAATCTTGAGTATAAAGTATATCGAAGATGGCTTGATATATTGGAAGTTTAAGAATAGTGGTAGATCGTTGGGTTTAGTATAGATGCGATTAGACTTGCGATTAGACTCGCGATAAGACTTGCGATAAGATTTGCAATTAGTGTTAGATGGTATATTATCAGTGTTGTTACACCCCATTATTTGTAGGGCCACTATTAGTATTCTACTAATAGTAGCTATTGTAGCCATGGAGTCTAGAATTATATATCTTTGTAAGAGATAGTTTAATGCGAAACTAAGATTGATGTATGTTTGAAACATATGTGGGGTCAAAACTAGCAGTGTCAGACGATAAAATAGCAGCTTTGTAATCGATTCATAAGTAGAGGATAATTTGCCTAAGTTTCAAGCTAAAACCGTTGTAATTAGTAAGATATAATTGGATTGGCTCCGAGAGTCCAGGTCGGTGTTTTGTTAGATCTCTCATTAAGAGGTTTTGATATGAATATTTGATTCTGCTACTCTCGAAGAATTACAAGTTGTAGAAATAAAAGTTCCATGGTTCCGATACTAATATATCTATTCTATTTGATGTAGAGGTGAATAAATAGCATACTAAAATACGACTATAGTTCTAAAGTTACTTGTTCCGTCTATATATAAATTTGCACCTATTTGGATTTCTAGTGCATCGCAATGTTAAAAAAAGAACTGATTTTAATATGGCAATTCTGGGAACCAAATTCATTGTAATCACGATAAACTCCATACTTCCTTAAATCTAAAATGCATTAGATCATTCCATGTTTGTCTCGTATTTCTTAGATTAATTTTAACCGTGTCCAGAAACGGTCTTTGGAACACAGTATTAATCTCTTCCAATGTTAAATTCTTTGTCTCGGGCATAAATAATAATAAGAAGAAACCTGAAAGGATCACCATTCCGCAATAAAACCCCGAAAAGACACCGGTCGAAGTCATGGCATCAGACATAGCTTGAAAAGGATAGGTAGTAATAAATGTCCCGGTCCAACTGCAAACAGCGGCTACACTAACTCCATAGCTTCTAATATAAGTTGGATAAGCTTCGGATGCAAATACCCATGGGCCCGGACCCAAAGAAATAGACCAAAACACGTTAAACATGATCATTCCGAGCAAATATACACCAAGTCTTGCTCCTAGGTCATTCTGATTCACTAGAAATGAGAGGCCCGTGATGAGTAGAGCAATGACTACCCCAGGTAAAAACGTGAGGGTTAAGGTCCTTCTTCCTAATCTATCAATTAATAAAATTGCTGGAATTGTTGCGAAAAACATAGCTGCTCCCCCGACTGAACTTGTATATACAGCATTTTCTTGTGAAAGTCCTGCCCTCTCCATTAATGAAGCTTGGAAATATTGGATTGAGTTTACACCCGACATTTGTGTACCTCCTAAGTGAAATATTATAGAAATTATCATTGGCCTATAGCATCTAGGTTTCCTTAATAAATCTAAGATTATATATCGATCATTGATCATTTCCTTTTCATAAAGAACCACATGCTCCATAACAAAGAACTCTCTCTTCTCTTGAATCGTACTAAACCTTCTAGTATGTTTCCAAACAAAGTACGAATCCAATTTCCTTCCTTCTCTCATTAAGAAACGGGTGCTTTCGGGTAATGCAAACATCCCAATAAGTAATATGGTAGAAAATACGATTGAACTTCCTAGTATCCACCTCCAATTTCCTTTAACACCGTGAAAAATTGCAGCAATAAAATAACCGCACATCACACCGAAAGCTACCATGCATTGATACAAAGATACTAAACCGCCTCTCCATCTACTATTTGAGTTTTCTGCAATATAAGCCGGAACTGTGCCTGACAAAATACCTAAAGAAACACCCAAAATCAACCTTCCTGCAAGCAAGACACCTAAACTTTTAGCAGCTGCTTCCATTATTGTCCCCACGTTACATAATACAGCAGAAGTTACTATAGCATACTTTCTGCCGAATAAGTCATTTACAGGTATGATCAAAAGAGCTCCAAAAATCGCACCCAAAGGAGTAAATCCGGTTACCATTGACATTTCAGATGAACTTAGGGCATCTGGAATATATAAAGATGCGCCACTGATTAAACTCTGATCAACACCAAAGAGAAAGCCACCAAGACTAGCAAATGAGCCTAATATCCAAATAAAACGTTTTGGATCTTTTACAATACGAGCCATTAAAAATGGTTTTTTTCCTTGTACAGTTACTTCTTCCTCCAATCCTCCCAACTCATTTTCAATCTTAAAATCGTCTACTTCATAATATACTCCAGCATCTATTTCAATTCTACTGAAAGGTTCTGGACTATTATCTTCAAACACATTTTTAGAACCATCTTCTATGTGATAGATGCCTTGCTTTGTTAGCACTTTTTCGCTCATATTAGATTAAGGATAAAATAATATATCATGGATATATATATATTAGTAGAATTCACAATTTATTTATAACATTTGGCTATTTATGAAATTTCCGTGAACGGGATTCTGTGCACCTGTAGATATATAGGATGCATATTCTCCACTAAACAGAAGACATTGTTCCCCAGAATATATCCCGCTTTTTGAACAATGTGTTGTCAATTGATTATATCCCCCACTCTATTAACTAAGCATAAATTGAATGGCTATATACCAGTTAGTCAATCAACAATGCTCTGCCCCAAAGCTTATCCACCATTAACTCCTATATGAATACTAGCAGTTATTCGCGGATAGCACTCTCTTTAATTTAAAAGAATGTTCATTCGGTCTATATATATCCGTGATAAAGCTTTTGTTCTGGTCGTAAATTTGCTAAAATACTTAAGGATATATTTGTGATTTGAATGAAACGTTAATACTACGCAGTGTGCTGTCATCTATAGACAATTCTTTGTGATATTAAACTTTTCACTTGGTGCCATGTAAAACGGTGCTGAGTCTATTACAATTCAACCAATTATTGTATATAATATTCAATAACTTTCTTTGTTTTTATAGACTCAAACTGGTCCTAACAACTAATAAGATGACTCTGAACATCAAAGTCCCCTTAATGATTATTTTGCATCAATTCAAATCCAGATATTTCATTTGTGTCGCGCATTAACTTTCCTTTTGAGCTGGAACACCAGCAGATTATAGACAGCTATTCATAAAACATGTATTCAAAGCTTTACCTGGCATTCATAAGGTAACTATTCACATACTGAAAGATGAACCTATTTTACAGAATGCTCGATCTATACAGAAGAGAGAAGACAGAACGAATGCAATGTAAATTTTGGACTATTTTATCACTCTAAATAAATTCTTTTTGGTTATACTTTCACACTAATTTAATAACTGTGTCATAGATTGATCCTTTCAAACATATAATAGTTGGCTTATATTAGTTTTTAGTTTAGTTATTGGCGCATTTAATATGCAATTAGGTTTTTTTTTTTGTCACAAACAGCACACGCTAATCCCAGTTTAAAATAAAACCACTTTATACACACAACAGAGTGTTAGCTGCTTCCACTATTACCATATTTCTATATCCACCCACTTTTCGATCTCATATACAAGCGATGGATACGATGTATTGTTTTTTTTTGTTTTGCAATCGGAACCTATGTCGAGAAGATGAAATTTTACGCTTGCTGTGAAATTGTTCAAGACCAATATCGTCTACTCCAAAAATATACAGAATATGAATGTTTTTATTTAATATACCGTGTGTTATTAATGTAAATATTGTTTATATACTAGAAATATCAAAAGTCAGATTTTCGTGTCTCTGAATGCACCAGGAATGAAATACGTTCTCTTCTTTCCAATCCTAACCAACAATATTACTATTAAACCGCATTATTCAGAAGAAATATCCAGTTATATATTATTATAACTGAGCAGTTTCTATTGTCTCTTCTACTATCTAACTTAAGCAACAATTATAATCCTACTGGAAAAGTGGTCGTGTGGGGGCAAATACTTTCAAGATAAGACGATGACAATTATTATATAATATAACTTGATAATTATTAATATCCTAATTATTTATTAAAAACTACTATATATCATAATCATGTCACAGACGTCATCCAGAAAGAAGCTCTTGTTGATGGGACGGTCTGGGTCTGGAAAATCATCGATGCGTTCCATCATTTTCTCTAATTATTCTGCATTTGATACTAGAAGACTCGGGGCCACTATCGATGTGGAACACTCCCACTTGAGGTTTCTCGGGAATATGACGTTAAACTTATGGGATTGTGGTGGACAAGATGTATTTATGGATAACTACTTTACGAACCAAAAGGACCATATCTTCAAAATGGTTCAAGTACTCATTCATGTATTTGATGTTGAGTCGAAGTCCATTAATAAAGACATAGAAATATTTGTCAAGTGCTTAACAAACTTACAGAAATATAGTCCTGGAGCCAAGATTTTTGTGTTGTTACATAAGATGGACTTGGTTCAAATAGATAAACGTGAAGAACTCTTCCAAATAATGATGGATAAGCTCCAGAAGATATCTAACCCGTATCAATTCAAATTGGTAGGTTTCCCTACTTCCATCTGGGATGAAAGTTTGTATAAAGCATGGTCACAAATAGTATGTTCGTTGATTCCTAATATGAACTTGTTTAATAATAACTTGGTTATGTTCAATGACATCGTCGAAGCCGAAGAAATCATTTTATTTGAAAAGACTACGTTCTTAGTGATATCGTCGACATCATCCATCGAGTCACCAGGACTGGACCTCGATCCTAAGCGGTTTGAAAAGATCTCTAATATCATCAAGACCTATAAACAGTCGATTTCGAAGTTGAGAACCAATTTCAACAATCTAACTATCCGTGGCAGTAATAATACTCATTTCTACATCGATGTTCTTACCAGTAATATGTTTATTATGATAATATTGAAGGATAAAGACCAATCTACCGTTTTACATGAAGATTTGCTGGTAATAGAGAATATCAAAGCAGCTAGAAAGTGGTTTGAAAAAATCGAGAATGGGTCATAGAAGTGATTTTACTTAAAATTTCTAGTTTCAGCATAATTACCATATGCTGCTCTCCCTCTGAAGCCTACTTAATCACCTTGCTTTTACATAGAGTCTAATATATGCCATATAATTTAGTTTCTGGTTTCCGTTTATTTAGTTACACGTGAGAAGCCCAAACGACCGTATAAAAAAATTTAATTGTCGGAGGTATTTTGATTTATCTTTACGGACTCTCTTTATTAAATCAGATAAAGACAATATCGAAGCATTGAAATATATATTGCAATATGGGTAAATTGGTTCAGTTGATTTCACATCCAACAGAATTGAAATCAGTCATTCAACTTTTGTATTTTAGACAGCCATTACATAAAAGATCTGATAAGCAAGCAAACACGTTAAAAAGATGTTACGAATTGTTAAATTTGACGTCTAGATCATTTGCTGCTGTCATCGAGGAGTTGCATCCAGAATTGAAGAATGCCATCATGTTGTTCTACTTGATTTTAAGAGCCTTGGATACTGTAGAGGATGATATGACCATTGAACCGCGTATTAAAATTCCACTATTAAGAACCTTTGACGAGAAATTGGCCACCAAGGACTGGACTTTTGACGGAAATTCAAAGACTGAAAAGGACAGAGCTGTTTTAGTAGAATTTGATGTTGTTCTCACAGAATATCACAAGTTGAAGGAACAATATCAAGATATTATCAAGGACATTACTCACAAGATGGGTAACGGTATGGCAGACTACATCTTAGATGAGCAATTTAACACCAATGGTGTTCAAACAGTCAAAGACTTTGACTTGTATTGTCACTATGTTGCCGGTTTAGTTGGTGAAGGTTTGACTAAATTAATGGTATTGGCAAAATTTTCAGATGGTAATTTAGTAGATGACGGATTTAAAAAATCTGAGTCCATGGGTTTATTCTTACAAAAGACGAATATTATAAGAGATTACCACGAAGATTTAATGGATGGTAGATCTTTCTACCCTAAGGAGATCTGGGGTAAGTATACTGATAATTTACCTTCTTTCCACAAGGACACCTCTAAGGAATCAGAGGAAAAGGGTTTAGCATGTTTAAATGACTTGGTTTTGAATGCATTGGGACACGTTAAAGATGTATTGACATACTTATCATTAGTTAAGGATCCATCATGTTTCAATTTCTGTGCCATTCCACAAGTCATGGCGATTGCTACCTTGGCTGAAATATACAACAACCCAAAGGTCTTACATCAAAACGTTAAAATCAGAAAGGGTACTACAGTCCAATTGATCCTTCAAAGTAGAACATTGCCTGATGTTGTCAAAATATTCAGAAGGTATGTGCAAGTAATCAACCATAAATCTTCAGTTAAGGATCCAAACTACTTGAAGGTCGGAGTTAAGTGTGGAGAAATTGAACAATTCTGCGAATTAATGTACCCATCTCTTAAGTCCATTCCTAAGGGATCTGTAAGAGAACCGGAGGAAATCAACAGAAATATAATGGATAGAAACGATATTGATCTCACAATTCAAACTGTTGTTTCCAATGAAACATTGAAATGCAACATAGTGTTGATAAGTGGATTTTTACTACTTGTTGGAGTTGTGTCATATTTCACATGTTGATACATTGAAGAATCACTTTTTTCCAGTTTTGTTAGATAGACATAGCTCTATAGATTTAGTACAATAATGTTACATTTAATATAAGATATATTAATATATTCCTGTTGCCTATGCGCTTAAAGGTGTGCGCTAAAAATGAGCAAAAACATTCTTAATATAGCCACTACTACATGTGAATTAGAAACATCACATTCTTTGGTTTCTTCATGGGACCAGACCATAGTTTGGGCTGCTACTAGCCAAGGGCTTGGCTACACCAGTAACCGACTACTCTCTACATATCTAATCTTACCCAAATCCTATGATTGCTAATACGGTTATTCATGCATATTTGGAAGTCCATTAATAGAATTCCTGTAAAATCATGCGGCCCTATCGTGTCAAACAACACCGAATAATATATAATAGAGAAATCCACCAATTACTGTGTGCAATTATGTTATTTCCGGCTGACGATTTCAGTAAATTTCAGGGACCGATAAGGAGAACTAAAAGACCGGAACAAGCCATATTAAGAATATTTTTCACCTAACTGTAGCCATTCAAGGATTAATTTCTCCATAATCGTATAAGATTGGTTAGTCACTGTCATCTTATCTGGTATGTATACCAATTAGTACATTTATAGTGAAAAAATGCCTAAGATGAGTGCTATAGTTAGAAATTTTTTGACCAATTTCATATTACGAGTCTATCGCTGAGACCGGAAAAACATCCACACTACCATATGATTCTAATTCATACGTTCCCTTTTATCCAGACTCCACCATTCATCTCACGGTACCCGAGAGACATATAACCAGTGAAGCTGTAGCGGTTATCATATGCGCTAATGATGTTTCCCATCATATGTGTTGCGGGTATTGAATCTCAATGCATGTTTAAGCGTAAGATAATACCCGGGCCCAGTGTGAGCCATGAGAGCGATGGCTGGCTGTGAAAAGATAGTCGAGCAGCAACCTAATCGTGCTTGCATTTCTAATAATTTTACCCACAGATTGAGTTCCTCTCCCTGTTCCTATCATGCTCGCTAGGTATAATCTTAATTCTACTTCTTTAGCTCTGCGCTATTGTTTGTGTCAGTAGCAAAAAGCCTCTGCATATTCGAGTGTGATGACGCCCTGAAAACTGTTGGTTAGATACTGTCTACATAATACACCTATATTATACTATATATACAGTCTTTACGGTTCTTAAAATGCGTGCTGTATGGTTTCTTAAATACTCATTACGTAGTCTAGATGTGCATTCTACCGTCAACAGAAGCATCCAATTGTTAGTGGATGGGTTACCAAAGCATTAGTCTCTATAATCTCTACTGTTTCACATGTCGTACGACTGGCCCTATCTTCGAAGAAACACAAACCCGCCTCCTATTATTGTACCTGTAGCTGACTTCGTTTAGGGGAAGAGGCCCACTTCAGATAGACATAATTGTCGCGAGACAATGTCGCAGTTTAATGTCGCGGCTTCTTTCCAACTTAGAGCCATTTTCTGGAGGGATTTCCATTTTTTTTTAGTTTTAATACCTAGTTGTATAGATATTTAATTATTCAAAGATACAATTATTAGTGGACCTCACACATTAAGGGGGATCTTTTGAGTATATATATTGGCAGTGAGAACTTTTAGTTGTGACATTTCATACACAAGAGTTCGAATTATACTAAGCACAAAATCGTATTTTATTGGCAACAGATATTCAGCATCCCCATAAAGGTAAACTTATTACAAAAGTGACGACGCACAAGGGTATATAGCGCATATAAGGTTGAAGTGATACTAGATACCGAGCACTATTACCATGGATAAGTTGATTAGTGCGTTGTTTTGCTGTTCAGTAGAATCAGACGACAGCGCTTACGACAAGGTACACAGTCGCCAACCAGACAACAAGACTAGCAGCTCTAGAGAGGCTAGAACAGACACAAAGAGCTTCAACAGCATGCTGGTAAAGCCCAAGGTAGCGGGAGATGACGCTGAAGCAAAGGCTCACAAGGACAAGAAAGATATGTTGGAGGATGATAATTCTGTAAATGAAACTGATACAATCACCAACACCAATGACGACAACGGCACTTGTACTGTTCCTGTGGCTCCAGCAGCAGAGAACGGCACTACCACCTTTCCTTTAATGGATTCTGAAGAGACACAAGAATATCCCGAAGATGTCTCTGAAGAAGGCTTTTTAGATTTGACAAAGATACAAGAGGGTCAATCATTTAACCCAGAAACAGGAGCTTTATTAGGTTTTAAAAGTAAAAAGTTTGGGAACAAGAAATGTCTTATTTTGGACTTGGATGAAACATTAGTTCATTCTTCATTTAAATATTTAAGAGTAGCAGACTTCGTCATACCAGTGGAAATAGATAACCAAGTCCATCATGTATACGTGATAAAGAGGCCTGGTGTAGATGAGTTCTTAAAGAAAGTAGGTGAATGGTTCGAAGTGGTAGTTTTCACAGCATCCGTGCTGAAATATGGAGATCCTTTATTAGATAAACTAGATATCCACAAATCCGTGCATCATCGATTGTTCAGAGATTCTTGTTACAACTACCAAGGAAATTTTATTAAAAACTTGTCTCAAATAGGTAGACCGTTGAATGAGTCAATTATTATTGATAATTCGCCTGCCTCTTACATTTTCCATCCGCAACATTCCATTCCAATTTCCAGTTGGTTTAGCGATACACACGATAATGAGCTCATAGACTTACTTCCATTTCTTGAAGATATGTCCAAGTCGAATGTCGATGATGTTAGCTTGGTGTTGGATATTACCTTATAGATTTGCCGTATCCAAAAACAGCGAGATTATCATTTGCTAATAAATACCTACACCAACCCAAGATAAATGAAAAGAATAAAAAAAGAAAGGTAATTGGAGATGACACATAAGCAGGTCTTATGAATATATTAGCCTAATTATAGAAATTACTCAATGTGTTGGCTCATCGATTATTCAATTAATTGATCTTTCCCTTCTAGTAGCCTTGGAAACTATTTCAATAGAAATACTAATTTAATCAAAATAATTCACCATATTATTATCTTAATATATACTTATATACTTATATAACCATTAAACACCGTTTATAGTGTTTCATTATGATTAGTCTCTGTGTGCTAGATTTTGATGAGCGCTCATCTCAAAATTTTTTAATAAATTATTCATTTACTTACTATATATATTATTTCGATCTAAATAAGAAAATGAAAGTGAAAACAATAAATAGATCGTCAGATACTTATGTTCCTGTTAGGAATACACAAGAGTCAGCATTACCAAGAAACTTGAACCCAGCTTTGCATCCTTTTGAAAGAGCAAGGGAGTATACCAAGGCATTAACTGCTACTAAGATGGAGAGAATGTTTGCTCAGCCATTCATTGGACAGTTGGGAGATGGCCACAGAGATGGAGTATACTCGATTGCAAAGAATTTTTCGACTACAAACCAAGTTGCTAGTGGATCTGGTGATGGTGTGATTAAATACTGGAATATGACCTCCAGAGATGAGACTGTTAGTTTTAAGGCTCATTATGGTATGGTTAGTGGGTTGGTTGTAACTCCAAACAACAGAAGAATGTTATCCTGTGGTGATGACAAAACAATTAAATTATGGTCCGTAAACTCTGAGGAGTTTGGAGATGACATCAACGACGAGGAAATGTACAAGAGCAGGGGTCTTGTGAAGACATTTTTAGGTGAACATGCATTCAAGGGTATTGATCATCACTTTTCTGATGATGTTTTTGTCACCGGTGGTGCTTCTATACAATTATGGGATATGAACAGATCTCAGTATGTGTCAAATTTGAGTTGGGGTGCTGACAATATCAGTACTGTAAAGTTCAATAATACTCAAACCAATATCATAGCGTCTTCGGGTTCTGATAATTCTGTAGTATTATACGATATCAGAACTAATTCTCCTATACAAAAGGTTGTCACCAGTTTGAGAAATAACTGTATTGCATGGAATCCTATGGAAGCATTTAACTTTGCTACTGGTTGTGAAGACCACAATGCATATCTTTGGGATATGAGAAACTTGAATAGATCTCTTAATGTGTATAAGGATCATGTTTCTGCTATAATGGACATTGATTTCAGCCCTACTGGTGAAGAAATTGTCACTGGTTCTTACGACAAGACCATCCGTATTTATAAGGCCAGAGAAGGTCACTCCAGAGATATATACCACACCAAGAGAATGCAACACGTATTCTGTGTCAAATTCTCCACTGACGCTAGATATATTTTGTCGGGATCTGACGATGCCAATATCAGATTATGGAGAGCTAACTCCTCAGATAGATCTAACATCAAGTCTGCTAGACAAAGATCTAAGTTAGAATATGATGCAGCATTAAAGGAAAGATATAAGCACATGCCAGAAATTAAGAGAATCGCAAGACACCGTCATGTTCCTAAGGTGGTCAAAAAGGCTCAAGAGATCAAAAGAACTGAAACTGAAAGTCTTAAGAAAAGAGAAGACAACAGAAGAAAGCACAGTAAACCTGGTTCTGTTCCATTTGCTTCTGAAAGAGAAAAACACATTAGAGGTACTGCCATTAAGGAAAACTAATCTGGTCGAAATGTGTAATAGTATATATATGGTTTATCTATTGTTAGAAACATACGTTTTTATCTGATTCTCTCAATGTAAAGAATAAATCAATCCAAATTATTCATTGATACTATATATTGTCAAACTGTAGTTTTGAAATGACTTTATACGACAGTAAAAAAATTATTTGTTTATATTACTAATAGAGGTTTCAGTTTTCTGATTTAATACAAATTTAAGAAAAAACTAAGAGTCTTAATAACAAAAAGCACATTGTGCTTCTCTTATTGATATTAAGTCTATTCAAGGTGAGATGTATTATACGCCTTTTCGAATGCTTAAAACCATGAAACCAATAAAAAGAGTAACAATTTTGTTAGATATCATATTAATACAATACAGATAATCTTTTGTGGTCTACCTTTGTGCCTTAACCATTGACTATATTCATAAGGGTATAGTATAGTTCATCTACCATATTGAAGAAATTCACGTGATATTTAGGAAAGATACTTCAACGCGTCTTTTTGATAAATGGCTAATATAATCCATAGAAGTTTAACATTATATTCTGATCTAGGTGCTTGCTGGATAGCTGCTTAATGGAGTTTACTCAACCAACACAGACACAGCCAACACAGCAGTCACCTGCTACTCAAAATCGGGATGGTTTGGAAGATGAGAATCTCATATGTAGATTGATCTGTACGACAGGACAATATCATTATTTCGATTTGAACCAAGATACCCTCATGTCACCGTCGGCACCATTATCAAATAAGGAATGGATAGTGGGAAGAAATGAGCTGTGTGATTTCGTCCTTAATACCTGTACCAGACTTTCGAATAAGCACTTTAAGCTTACATTTCACGGCGCCGACAAGACGTTATGGATTCAAGATACGTCAACAAATGGTACTCATTTGAATAATAATAGGCTTGTCAAAGGTTCTAATTACATGTTAAATCAAGGGGATGAAATTGCTGTTGGTATGGGAGTACCACGAGATGTCATCAAGTTCGTGGTTTTGTTTTCTGATCACTTCAATCCTTCTAAAGTATCAAGTTCGAATAACAATTCAGTAATAAAAGATAAAGGTATATTTAAGGATTTTATCATTAAGAACGAGTCAATTGGTCAGGGTGCCTTTGCGGTGGTGAAAAAAGCTGTAGAAAGATCTACAGGGACTTCTTACGCAGTTAAGATTATTAATAGAAGGAAGGCATTAAATACAGGTGGGGCAATGATAGGTGTAGATAGAGAATTATCAATTCTTAGGAAATTGGATCATCCAAATATCGTATCGCTAAAATCGTTTTATGAAGATTTGGATAATTATTATTTGGTTATGGAATTAGTTCCAGGCGGGGATTTGATGGATTTTGTTGCTGCAAATGGTGCCATTGGAGAAGATGCAACTCAAGTAATTACGAAGCAAATCCTACGTGGTATATCGTATGTACATAAAATGGGAATTTCTCATAGGGATTTAAAGCCTGATAATATTTTAATTATGCAAGATGATCCAATTTTAGTTAAAATTACAGATTTTGGTCTTGCAAAAATAAGCGATAATTCGACATTTATGAAAACATTTTGTGGGACTCTTGCTTATGTTGCTCCTGAAGTCATCACTGGAAAATATGAAGCATCTCAAAATGATGCTTCTAACAATTATTCATCATTGGTGGACATTTGGTCCTTGGGGTGTCTTGTTTATGTTTTACTAACTAGTCATTTACCTTTTAATGGTAAAACGCAAGCTCAGATGTTTCAGAAAATAAAGAAGGGAGAATATCATGATTCGCCTTTGAATTCTTATGATGTATCAAAAGAAGGGAGAGATTTTTTGAATTGTTGTCTTCAAGTTGATCCTGGAATGAGGTTTACAGCCGATGAAGCTTTGAATCATCCCTGGTTAGAATGCGTCGATGAAGATTCACAGCAATACAAGGCTACCAGTCTTTCACAATCACAATCACAACAGTCACGTAAAATAGACAATGGTATATCTGTTAAGTCAATGAGCAAGATAGACGAAGATATCATGCTTAGACCTATAGATAGCGATAAAAATAGAAAAGCAAAACAAAATAAATCCAATAATGGATTCAAAGTACCTAAGAGGGTTATCCCTTTACCACAATCACAACAACCAGCATCACAGCCATATCATGACGAACTCAGGAAGAAAGCATTACAGGAAAAAACTGAAGGGAAATATCATAAGAGAAATTTGGAACATTCATCTCCGAAACCTGATAAGAAGCAAAAACTAAGCAAATTGGAGGAAGTTGAAAACTTTGCTGAAATACAAAATATCGAAAACAACCGATCTGAAAAAGAAGATGCTGAGAAAAGTCATATAAATTCTAGTCCGCCGTTAGTATCCCAAAATACAATACCTCTGGATACGTTTATAACCTTGACTCCATTACCAAAATCTATTTTCAAGAATCCAATTTACATTAGACAGGGGATAAATCCTTATGCTGTTGGTAGAAATGAAACTTGTGATACATATATTAATGATGATCGTATGTCGAAGATTCATTGTTTACTTAATAAAAAGAGACACCCAGTTCTTGAAAAATCTATCTTTGAAAGCCCAGCTCATTGTTTAGATGATATTTGGTTGCTAGATTTTAGTACCAATTCGTGCTTAGTGAATGGCGTGTTACTAGGAAAAGGACGAAAAGTACAATTATATAATAATGATACCCTACAATTCTTCAATGATGAAAGATGTAACGAACTGATGAGCTTCAGTGTGAATATTAAAGATAAAACTGGACTTTTCAATGGCGGTGAAAGATTGGGTAACATGGATAATAAGTTCGTAAGCATTTTACCACAGGATGATGCCGATTTGAAATTGAAACCCCGTGCTGTTGCTGAGAATGTTTCATCAAGTTCATATATGCCAGCTAAAGCAACGCTGGAATCGTTTTATGGTGGAAATTTTAATTCACAACTCCGTCAACAGCGCAAAGTTTTTGAGAATAATAAGAGTCCTCAAAAAAGTCAAAATTCTAAAAGAGCAAACCTTAAAGTTGGTCAGGTTCGTCCTAAGAATTCCTGGATAAGTTGAAGGCCAATTTTCCAATTTAGCATTATAATTCATAGCGTTTTTTAAATAGATAAAAATACATAGAGGCATTTTATTAATATTGTTTTACAAATGAAGTTCAGTATTAAAAATGATTCATTAAATTCAATCCAATTCATTCTCTAATTAAAACTATTAATTTACATTATATACCTTGCGTTATTCGTTTTCACTAATGGTCCTTGTGCTTGCTTCTTTTTAGGGCTAATACGAAATTCCTTTAAGTCAATATTATTATTTTCTTTCCCCAAATCCAGGTCATAGGAACTTGGGAAATTATTTTTTATTGGCGGAATGGTAGGAGAACTATCTTGGGTGTTAGCATTATTGGAGTCTAAAAGACGACGAATTTTAGTTGTTCTAGAAAGACTTTTGATAATGTGATCCTTATCCTTGATTAGTTCTTTAAGGTTATATATTTCCTCCTCTTGGTCCTTGAGAATAGCATCAGCTTGTTTATTTGATAATCCGTTGGGTTGACATTTCTCTTCTTCTACCTTCCCAAGTGCACCTTGATGCAGATGTTTCGCTTGTAATTCTCCCTCTAACCTATCAATATATAATTTGTATTCGCTTACTTCGTAGGTAACTTTTCTGTAAAAATCTTCTAAGTTAGACATCATCATTTGTTGCGATGGAGTATCAATACCAAAACCAAGTATATCATTGAGGGCTTGGTTTTTTAAAATAATAGTTTCAGTCTTTTGTAAATCTGTTAACCTAGAAAGATGTTCAAGCTTTTCATGCAAAATCTTATTTTCTGATTCCAATTGTAAAAGTTTTCTGTCCTTGTCATTTGAGTCACTAGGTGAAATAGGAATTGAATTATATCCATGCATTTTTAACATTGCTAACTCGTTATGTTGATCTTCAATAGTTTTCTGCATGGATTTAATCATATTTAAAGTCACTTCATCACTTACTGCCGTGGATTGATTTTTCTCGACATTCATTACTATATCCTTGGCTCTGGCAGCGAATCTTAAAGTATTGTAGGTTTCCGATATAAACTGTTGATTAGGATTATTCCCAATTGATCCCATATGAATTGTGCACAATATCAGTACTAAGGAGGCACCTGATAATGCTGGTTGAAGGAGTCTAGTCAACTTAGAATCTCTATATGGAATATGTTCTGTAGCAGCAGATGAGCTGGAAGTGGAAAGCTTGTTAATAACAGTAGACAATGCAAGAAGCGATTTATTAATGAATGCACCTTCTTTCCGTCTCTCTGCGCTGGAAGTAGCCTTTTCTGAACCTGCTAAATCACATAATGAAAGTACGGAGTGCAGCTCTGATTGATCATTAAGATCTACTGTTTTCAATTTTATTTGTAAGATTGAATGAGATCTGGATGATCTGGAGTTATATTCGGTAGCACTAGTTTTTCTATTATTATCACCCTTTTCAATTAATTGTAAAATTTGTTCCTTGGAGTAAATATCAGGCGAAGAAACACCGACAACTTTAGTTCCAAACTCTGGGTCATCTCTGACTTTCAACTCTGTAGTGTTTTGTATGTTTAAAAGATCAATTATTTTTTCGTTGTATATTTCCAAATAGCTCATGCTCAAGCTATATTGTTTCTCTGAAATGTTTGTTTCTAATTTATTAAAGATATCGTCGATTGCTAACCTTACAAAACCTGGATCTCTATTGCTTCCCTTGATGGAAAAAGTCTTACCTGAACCTGTCATACCATATGCAAATACAGTTCCGTTATAGTTGTCATTTAAGAAGCTGTGGACCATATTAGAACATGACTTGCTGTAGACCTCCCTGTTGGATAAATTGGCATCAGCTGGGAAAACATTATCGAATTGAAAAGATGTAGAGTCTGCTGTGTTTGTGATTATTCCTGAATAATCATGGATGTTCCATGGTGTGTTTTCTGCTTGATTTATTGAATATGGGTTTGGACGTATGGACACTGTAATAGAACCCGTGTATGGCTCCTGAGGTCTACTGAATGAAGGGGTATTTGGCCGACTGCTATACATCCCCAATGAAGAACCAGGTCTTGATCTGGATGGAGGTTGTACGTTTGTGTGTCTAGGTGATGCCGGTCTGTATCCCCTGGAAGACGGTGGTCTCCTCAAATCTATCAAGCTTCCACGAGGTTGCAGGGGCTGTTGAGGAGTGGAAACACCACCAGTACTGCTTCCTAGTGAAGATTTCGCTCTTAATGGTGTTCTTTGAATTGTCATACTAGTCTTGGTCTGAGAGTAAAAGAAATAAGCACAATCTAAATTAAACTCTGTTTAAAAATAAATAAAGATTACAACTCGTTTAGATTAGTTGAAAAAAAAACTGTTTATGTATTTCCCAATTGGGTTATATAATGAGATTGCCGCAAAATTCGTCACTGACAAAAATACAAGAGCTATAGAGACATATATAGGAGAATATAATTATAGAAGAGGGCCTGGTGAACTAAGGGTATATGCAAGGTAAGTCTGTTGGATCCCTTCCGTAAGAAAATGACCAATTTTTATATTTGTGATTCAAACTGGTACCCATTTTCTCGCAGCAGGCTTTTGCCATAACTGCAGAACGCACATTGGCAAACTGAATGCAGAGCGATACAAATCTAGAAACCATTGGCGTAACCTCGAAAATAACTCCAAATTGCAGGAAATCTTTCTTGAGGTCTTTAATGTTGATCTCGTGTGAATAATGAGTTCTGGGGTCGAGATAATGAGAAGAACGCTGACGGTCGGTGATGATTCTGGCAATAATGAGGGACCTGCGGGCATTTATATCGATAGCCGAACTAATACTGGGAGACATGGCTAATTCTGGATGAAGACACTCGTTTGGAGGAATCCATTCCACCTTCAATTTGACACCATGAACAATAAGCAAGCCTGTGGTGGTTCCATAGATGTAGAATTGATAAGCATGTTGTGGCAGAATGAAATAGAGTTCTAAAGTCAACTTATTCTCCTTTAATATCCAATCCACCATCTCTAGTGGGCCTCCGCGTACTTTATCCAAAACAGATGGTACACCAACCCCTTGGGGGATGTTTTTCACAACTACGGCACGACGTAAAGAGGATTCGAGTGATTTGTCGCATGTAAATTCAGCAATATTTGATTCTGAGCTGTAATGTCTGACGCTTCGTTCAGTAAGATATCCTCTACTAGAATGGCTATCTCTCGATGCACCATTGCGCAGCAAACTGGTGATATTGGGATAATTCACTAAAGCATTATGCAATTCTAGCCGGTCGTTTGAATGGCCCCTGCTCCATTGTGTGTTTTTCCCCAGAATAGATCTTCCTAACAGGATTTCAGAGTATCTTGGAGGGACGTCAGGAGGGACATTTTTGGAGATAGTGGCCGAATTCCATTGGCCAAGCGACTTAGTGCATGCTTTGGCTAATTTTTTAAATCCCTCCACTCTTCCTAGTGTTGATGAATCTAGGACAATCCCACTAGCCCATTGTCTAATTCCATACTGTCCGGCCAGTTTTTGGTCTTTTTGGACCTTATTGGTCATGGTCAAGCTGTCTCTTTCCATTAACTTCCTAAACATGTTCAATGAGATACAATAATTCTAAGACTTATAGCAATATATTCTGTAGCAAATAAACACTTTTTTATTTCTTTCGTTTATTAAGAAATATTTTAAACAGTTATGGTCTCTTCTTAGTGGTTTTATCATATCTGCAACACCAGAACACAAATGTATTCTGTGTTTGCGGCAATATGGAAGCTGCGAGATACAAGCATACCACATTAATGAAAAGTACACTAATAATATAGACCATACAATAGAAGTCAAATGTGTGTAACTACACCACGTTTTTGTAGTAGTTGCTTATATATTTATCAAAATGTCAATAAATTGTTAGCAATTTGTTCGATTTGGTGATGTGCAACCGTTTCTGTGAGATGAGGTTGGAGATGCGAAAGCAATATTTTTTTTTTCTATTTTTCAAAATTTGAAAAATCCATTAACTCAAGCTTAATGAACAGTTTTAGACAGTAACTAGTAATTTTAACGAAGAGATTGATTAACAAACCATTTAAGTTTAAATCAATTATGGAAGATATCAATTCGAAAAAGAGAGTCGTCGAAACTGGGTCTTCAGATTCTTCAAAGAGACTCAAGAGCGACCAAAGCGAAAGGGCCAAGAAAGTGGTCCAAGAGGTGGATGTGGGTATTACACAATACATTAATGAGGCCAACAGATTAGATGGAGGATTCTACGGGTACATCAAACAACGTTACTCGGATTTTCTTGTCAACGAAATCGATATGGATGGAAATGTTGTCCATTTAGTTGACGAGGGAATCGATCTTGGTAAGAGCAAGAAAGAAAGAAGATTAGAAAAGAGAAAGCAAGAAAGACAGGAACTCCAAAATAAGACTCCCGAGGAACTAGAGATTATCAGAGAAGCAAAGAAGGAAGAAGAAGAAAGCAAACCTAAATATGAGCTCACTAAGGAAAACCGTGCTAAACTCTTAGAATTTGTTAGCGCAGAAGAACTAGCCCAAATAGAAGAATTATTCAGCACTGGTAACAATATGGAAACCAAGACTAGATATGATGATAAACAAAAACGTGGTCAATTACATCAACTTCTTCGTGCAGCATTTGACAGTAAGCTTGAATCAATCACGTCTGAAGAAAACACCTTCAAGATTGCTATTGCCAAAAAAGATAGTAAGAACCGTAGACGTCAAAACCCTCAAGAAAGCATAAACCATGTTGATGAAAATGGTGTGGTTAATTATGGCCTTGGTCCTTTCAAGTATTTCTTGCATTTCACCGTCTACAAGGAGAACAGAGAAACGATGGAGGTTGCTTCCACAATTTCAAAATTTTTACGTATTCCTTCCAAATCAATCAGATATGCGGGCACAAAAGATAGAAGAGGTGTTACATGCCAAAGGTATTGTATTCACAGAGGGAAGGTTGCCAGGGTTACATCTTTAAACAAGGGTTTAAAGAACGCTGTTCTTGGTGGTTTTTCTTATGAAGACTACTCATTGGGGTTAGGTAATTTAAAGGGTAATGAATTCGTCATTACTATCAGAGATGTAAAATCATTTAACGATAATGAAGACATTGAAAAGGTGATTGAATCCTGTTTCAATTCCTTGAAAAACAAAGGGTTTATTAATTATTACGGTATGCAAAGATTTGGTACCTTCTCCATCTCCACCCATGAACTAGGTGTATATTTATTAAAGGAAGATTGGAAAGGTGCTGCCGAGTTAATCCTTTCTGAACAAGAAATAGTTGCTCCAGATTCTGTTGAGGCCAGACAAATATGGGCAGAAACAAAAAATCCAGCATTGACTTTGAAGAAATTGCCTCGTCGTTTCACAGCTGAACATGCCATTCTTAGCACCTTGGAAAAGGAACAATTAGATGACAATGAAGGGTATTCTAAGCAGTCCTATTTCAAGAGTATTATGTCTATTCCTAGAAACTTGAGAATTATGTATGCCCATGCTTACCAATCGTATGTTTGGAACTTGGTTGCTTCCAAGAGATTTGAGATGTTTGGTTTGGAAGTCCAAGAAGGTGACTTGGTTTTAATCGACGCTCAAGCCGAAGCAGAAGCTGCAAAGGAGCAAGAAGATGACGACTTTGAAGAAGACATAGCTACTAACAAGTTCGAAAGAGCTAGAGCCTTGACAAAGGAAGATATCGAAAGCGGAAAATATTCTATTTACGATGTTGTATTGCCAACACCAGGTTTCGATATTCTTTACCCAAGCAACGAGAAGTTGAAGCAAGTTTATATCGATGCCATGGCTAAGGATGGTTTGGATCCAGATAAGATGGGTAGAAGAGTTAGAGAATTCTCGCTTGCTGGTTCTTATAGACTTCTTATGGGTAAGCCTGGAAACTTGTCCTACGATATCGTCAAATACGAAGATGATGAACAATCGCTTGTTAGAACTGATTTGGACATTCTTCAATTAAAGAAAGAGGGCCACGAAAACCCATCCCAAATTATCCAATCAGACTCGCCAGACGCATCTAAAAAAGCCGTCATTTTGAGGATGCAACTTGGTACTAGCTCGTATGCTACCATGGCCTTAAGAGAGTTCATGAAGGCCGATACAGCCAGATTAAGTAGTACTTTTAAGGCTGATAATTGAAGGCATTTTTTTTTTCAATCTGATTAGATCTTGATCACGTGCTTTCACGATGCAATATCAAAAGTCGGGAATGTGTTTGATAAGGTTAATAGATATATTTAGTATATATTATAAACACATTAAAATAGGAAAATGACAAAGAGAGTTCCTTCTATTATTTCTCCTCAGGCATTTAGGGCCCTTTTGACCAGCTCTAACCTGCTGAGCCGTGTAATACCTTTAGATGCTACTTGGTATATGCCAAATAATCCGAAGAATGGCCGGGAAGAATTCTTAAGTGAAGAACGTATAGATAACGCAGCATTCTTTGACTTAGATGAAATCTCAATGCCCAATTCCAAGTTCCCACACATGCTTCCACCTTATGTCCTCTACAACGAAGCATTGAGCAAGATCGGGTTAAGATGCTCTGACAAGATTGTGGTATACGATAAATCGGGTATCTTTTCCAGTCCTAGAGTTGCTTGGACATTGCTGCTTTTCGGTCACAAACACGTTTATTTGTTGGACAATTACCTCTACTATAAGCAATATGATTATCCTCTTGATACTACTAAAATCGCCTCGTTGGCTACCAAGGGTGCAGGTGCAGAACACTATCAGGCAATTAGTGAGGAACAATACAAAAAAGACTATGCTGAAAAAGTGGTTGAATACGAAGAGCTTTTAGATTTAGTTGAGTCTGGAAGATTGGCCAATGAATATGTTACCTTTGATGCCCGTTCGAATGATCGTTTCACGGGAGCAGCACCAGAACCAAGACCTGAATTAAGCTCGGGACATGTTCCCTCCGCATTGTCGTTGCCATTTACTAAAGTGTTGAATGCTGAATCAAAAACCTTCAAGTCTAAGGAGGAATTATTGACCTTGTTTAAGGAAGAATTCGACTTAGATTTATCAGTTCCTGATATAAAGGACAAGAAGGGAATCATCGTTATGTGTGGTAGTGGTGTCACTGCTGTCATTTTAAAATCTGCTATCGAAATTGTTCAGCCTGAAGTTTCTGTTCGTGTTTACGATGGCAGTTGGACCGAATGGGCACAAAGGGCCCCAAAAGAATACATTGTTAAAGATGCTTAGAAATAGTTAGTTATATATTCATTAAATAGATTCTACAGTAAACTTTTACACTATCATTACATCATCATTTCAACTCCATAATTTTACAGAGTTATCTACAGCCCCACTAATAAACAAACATTTCATTTTTGTTTCTATGCATTTCATCATCTCGTTGTGGAAGTGTTTATCTTTTTCGATTTTGGCAATTTGTTCACGTACTTGCTTCTTGTTATACTTTGCAAAATCGATATCGTTCACAAACCCTTCGTGGGACGCTAATGTCTTAACAAGCTTTACTTTCCCAAGTGCGTTCAATCCACTTAAGTCCCAAACCTTTATTACCTTGTCATCACTACCAGAAAATATGAAACGTCCGTTAGGATGTACTTTGAGAGTCTTGACCCAAGATACATGACCCAATAATTCGGCTATAAGCCAACCTTGCGAGTTATTATACTGTGAAGGCAACGGTGTTCTATGAGGACGTAAAACTGGAGGTGGTAAAAGCCATAATTTAATAGTATTGTCTCTGGAACAAGAAATGCAATATTTATACCCAAGTACTTCGGAATACACTGGGTTGGAAACTAAATCTTGCGGAATATCAGGAAAAAGTGCTTCATTATCTAATAAATATTTGTCAATGTAGCTGTTTGAATGCATAGGTAAGAATTTAACACTTTCCACTACATGACTGTGTCCTAGTAAAAGGGCCAACCCAGTTTCAGAATCGGCGTGTGAGAGCCTTATCGACTGGTCATTTGAACAAGTCACAATGAAATCACCTAAGTTATTTGACTTTTTAACGTCTTGGAGCATTAGATTTGAATTTACACTAATCACGTCCAAATCTCTAACCCAATCACTATGGCCAACAAAACTTTTTAAACAATGCCCATTAGTTAAATCCCATATTTTAACTGCTTTATCTCTCGATACCGAATAAAGTATATGTGTATTTGTCTCTGAAAATGCAATAGCTGAAACTGTATGTTCATGTCCTGATAACGTTCTTATCTGTTTATAATTTCCACCGTCCCAAATCTTAATCGAGAGATCAGCAGAACTGGATGCTAGAATAAACTTAGGTTGACTGCTATCACTATTCGTGATGTCAATTGGAGTTTCTGACCATTTTATCATATTTACTGCTCTGGTATGAGCCTTTATTATTTTATCAGGAATGAGATTGTCGTCATTGCTCAAGTTCCAGATCACAATAGACCCATCAGAACATCCGCACATTATTGTAGGTAGAAATGGATGAATCACCACCGTTTGTACCAATTGATTGCCTTGAGTGGTGTATGTTTTACTACAGCTGCTAGGAATCCAATTGATTTTATCCTTGCTGACATATGTGCTTCCTCCTGAGCTTGGATATTGCGAGTCCATAGCACTTCTTAGATTACCTATTTCTCCTTCCAAATCAATAATCTTCTTTTGAAGCCTCAATACCGTAGACCATTTCTTCTCCAAGTAGTTGGGGATTATTCCTTCGTTTAATGCTGTGTCGGAAACTCCAAGTAGTTCTGTTAGTTTGTTTAGAATCATATCATTTTCCTCTGATAATATTGGTGATAAATACTGTATTACAGCCTTATTCAATTCTCCCTGTTGTCTCTCAGTTAAAATTTGAGACCCAGACATCTTGTCTTTGATACCTTTAAGCTATGGAAGATATATCTTTCTACACTGTAATTTAAAAGACTTATAATAATAATTATTCTTTATAGATTTATTTTTGATAGAAAGTCGCATTAGGATTCCAAATCTTCAAAGTGACAAAAGGTGAAATTATTTATATTCTACGTAGATATATAAACTATATAGATGATTTGGTCAATATCTTGTGTATATCGCTATGGGGTGGTTATTTTGAGCCTTTCAAAGCAGCAAAACGGGCTTTTAATGCGTTGAAATCGTCGGTTTCTGTTTTAGCCTTGGGCTTTTGCTCAGTGTGTGATGGTTTACCATACAGAACATCAGCTTCTTCAGCTATAGGCTCTTCCTTTTCGTTCTTGACACCAACTCCTCCACTTGGGAAGTCGTCATTATCGTCATCTTGGGCGTCGTCGTTGTTTTCGTCATCTGAGAGAGCGTAATTGTTCAAGCCACTGTATGGAGCCCCATAAGTCTTTGCTATTTCACACAAATATAAGTCCACCAAAGTCTCTGCTGGAGGGTCAACAAGACACCGCTTTACAATCTTTTCTGGGACTGTATTTTGAGTATTCTCCACGGCTGCTGATAAAAAATCCTGGCCAAACTTGTACACCAAGAAATCCCTGATACCCGTCACCTCCTTGAGTTCTGTATGTGGTGCAGCGTAGACAATAGAATGTGCTGCCTCCACTAAACTTTGGTCGATCGTAGGTCTGTTGGTGTCCAAAAGAATAGAAATTCTGGCTAGTAAGAGTTCACAATATAATTCCAAATATTCCAACAATTCGATATATATATCGTCTCTGATGATGTTTTCCACTCTTATTTTAGCGCTGGATTCTTTTCCCAGATGTAATAGATCTGCCAATTGTCGTCTTTGTTGTTTTGTCATAGCTGACTTCTTATCTTGAACAAATTTCAATTTACTAATTGCCATTTTCAACGAAGTTTTCAACCTCAATGGGTTCAAGTGTGGTGGTACTTGATGGTTTGCCATATTCTTCTACTTTGGTACTTCTATTATATGCTTATATAAACCTTCTTGAGTTCTATAATTCAAAGGCTAAATACTGGGGATAAAATTTAGATATTTCAGTATCGCGCTGAGAGAACCATCGCACTTGATAATGGAGTTAGAATGTATTTAATCAAAAATTATATAGTACTATTAAAAGATTACAATACATAGTAACCCAGTGATATAGAATATAAAATCATTCCTCGTTAGAAAGTATTAAAGTATGCTCGTGGGCTGGTGTACCCTTAACCATAATTTCACCGTCGTCGTCATCGACGTCCACATCCATACTATCAGAAGTTTTAGACACCTTCATGGTAGTACAGCATTTAAGTTCACGAATCCATTCATCTTGCATGATTTCTTCCATGGTGGCTCTCTTACGTGGGTCAACATTGAGCATTTTGTGAATGATAGGTCTTGAAGCGTGTGGTAATAACCTCATCAATCTGTAAGGGCCATGAATTTGCTTGTGGGAAGACTTCTTTTTGCTGGATGTGGTTTCGACATCTGATGTGCTTGCTGCTGGTTCCTCTTCGACCTTTTTACGTTCATTGTATTTTTCTTTCATTTCGTTCTTTCTGGTATCGTATTCTTCCAACTTAGCGTCAATGTATTTCAATTGAGCCATTATTTCTTGTACTTGCTCTTCAGTTAAAATCTCCACAGGCTTTTCTTTCTTTAGTTCTTCGCCTTCATGTTGTTCGTTCAGTGATTCTAAAGCTTTGGTGTCAGTAGTGTCGTTTTCAGCAATAGACTTTTTCCGTTTATTCAGTCTGACAATGAGATTCTTCAACTTTCTTTGCTGTAATAATAATTTGTGGCATTCGTTACTCATATAGTAATCATGCCAGCTATCGTCCTCCATACAGAATAAATTGAAACTATTATCCTTTTCAGGGTTTGGAATTTTCCATGGAAATCTTTTTAATGTCATGCAACAATATATAATGGCTATCGACCACAAATCAACTGGCTGAGGATTATAGGAATGAGAACTCTTTAAAACTTCCGGAGCCAAATAAGGATCAGATCCTACTACCCCATGAGAAAAACTTATATGATCTTTCGAGCCATAATCATAAGGATATTTAAATATAACAGCACTACCAAAATCAATGATTTTTAAGATACCATCATTTGTTAAAACACAGTTATCAAGCTTTAAATCTCTATGTGCTAAACCTAAATCATGCAAATAGTTTACACCCTCTAGTATTTGCTTCAAACAACAGTTTATTTCAGCTCTAGACATTTCACCACTCATAACTACTGCAAAAAAATCTATCGGTGCATACTCCATGATTTCAAAATATCTATTGTTTTCATGAATTATATCAATGGTCTTAATAATATTAGGGTGTTTCAAGGTTGAGCCAATACAGTACTCTGCTGTACACTTTCTGGTGTATTCCTTTAATGATTCAGTATTTCTCCTTGGTCTGAATTCTTTAACAGCAAATGTTTTTGAATCAGATGGTCTTGTAATTAATCTTACAGAACCACCAGCTCCGCTACCCAATTCCTTTCCCAATTTACCGTACTTCTTTACTAAAGGAGAATCATCGTCTGTAAATGGGTCCCTCAGAGAAGTATTGGAATGAGATACATTATGAAGTAATTGAGAAGATGTTTGATTAATTAAATTTGCCAATGAAGTCGATGACTGTTCCTTGTGAGTAACATGTCCTACAGTCCCATTTCCATTTGCTGCTGCAATAGCTGGTGGTGAATGCAAGTTGTTCAGATAATGCTGTTCGTGTTTCTTGGTAATGGAATTCTTTTTGGTGGCCTTGAAGAATCGTTTAAGCTCAACCATAGAATTTGATTTCATAAAATGATGTGATTCGTCTTTGATAGATGTCTGCGACTGAGTAAGTTTTGCAGGATGCAAAGGCTGATTTGCATGCGGTGATAATTGTGGTGAATGGTGCTGTTGATCTGATGAATTTGTCAATGTTGGCGATGTAAACGATTCGTTCGATTCATGTTTTCCCACATTGAACCCTAAAAACTTCTTGTGATTGGAAGTTGAAGGACTGAGTTCTTCATCGCCGCTTGCTCCCTTAAAATGCGAGAAGAGCTTGAGTTTATGTTTATCTGGCATTGTCTATTATTACTATACAGAAATACTCCCTCCTTCGCTTCTTAATTTCGATTAATAATTGACCACGGTATATCTGATTAATGTGAATCTGTTCCGAGTATATCTTTTTAGCTATATTGCTTAGTAGCTAATTTAGTGCTCTGTATATTATCCCTGTTTCACCTATTATTCGGCGTTAAAATATGTAAACTTGTAATTTCCTTTCAATATATCAATTATCATCCAATTTTCTATGTTATTTTTCAAAAGTCCATCAAATATATAATTATTTATCACTCACAGAGATAATATTGAACTTCAACTGTATACTTGTAGACATATAATGACTATCGTATCCACCTATCATCACCGAAGGGCCCGCAATTGAAATCATTTTAATTGGAGATCTTTGGTCCTGTATATAGTTTTGGTCGTGTATTTATCATATGATGCTACAGATGATGGTGGATATGCCATAAGAAGACCTAATTCTGGCATAATATAGCATAATACTAGTTTTTTTTTTTTCTATCGTATATATGACTCTTAAGATTATCCTTAGTTTTCACTTGGATATAAATTTGTGAAATGCCCAATTGCAATTGCGAAGTAAGCTTACTTTTAGCAAAAGATGCAAAATGTTCAAACATATTTAGAATATTAGATTACTAAAACTACGTTTCATAAAAACAAAATCCCATTTATACAATAAGAATCATTTGACTGTCTGGAAATCACAGAAAAGTATCAAATTAAACTTGTGTTTTGTTGCTAAAAATTGCTGTCAGTCTTAATATCTATATTTCCATGCTTTAAGACTTGTCAGATATTTATTACAGTAACGTTATCAAGTCTACAAGGTCTACACAACCAATGAAAAGTAATGCATTACCCAAATTAAACCATTATCAGTATAGAGTTGCATAACATGTTTATCATATGACCAATTCAATCTATAACAGCTAATTGCATAAAGAAATTCTGATAGGCAGAAACTATACAAAGTACATAGTTATTAGATAAAATCGCAGGTATCTCATGTTCTGCGGAAAAATTAAGTAAATGATGTAGTAATATTATCAATTGTGTTTATTTTTGACATTCTTATATCAAGTCTAATTACGACATGGGAAATATTGGCTTTAGTATCAATTGAAGGACATAATATATTTGTTTAGTAGATAAATTTAAATCTTTACACAGAAAAGCATTTCTGACTAATTAAAGATATTCTCATAATGACCTTCATTTACTCTTCAATGGGACAAGGTGCAAAAAGTAAATAATTCACGTAGAATTGTACCGAAAGATAAATATATCCTATTGAAATATTATTTAGTAGTTAGTCTTGAGTAATAATGCTTTAGAGAAAAGAAACATGTAAGGAAACTGGGTTCTAATTAGGTAATTCTTATAAATCTCTGTCTTATATACCTTACTTGTAATATAAAACGTTAACTTGTTCTGTGATGGAACTTATTCACTTATTTATAACTAACTATTACTATAACTAGATCCTAATTTCCTTGGTTCTTATTCTTAAGACTCGAGGTTAAACTACTCTTATTTATAGTGTT
>JAJMIA010000012.1:77894-182496 GCA_030583345.1 Schwanniomyces pseudopolymorphus | reverse complement strand
GGTACCACTTTTGTACTTCACGTGTGTATCCTTGTGTTCTCTTACAAAACATAATTCCGGTCCCTTGGCCCAGTTGGTTAAGGCGTGGTGCTAATAACGCCAAGATCAGCAGTTCGATCCTGCTAGGGACCACTCAATTTTTTTTTTATATTATTTCTTATTTAAGAAATATAAAGATTACTTATTTTTGATATGCTTTAGTGTTTGTAAAGTTATACTTTATTAATATTCTAATTGAAATTGTTTATAATTATGTGAATTTTTATATCAACTCACAATAATAAATAAAATTTTAGTAAATATCTCTAAAAACAATATTTTGTAAATTTATATTAAAATAATATCAAAATCATAGAGATAATAATATGCTAATATTGTAATCTACTTTGATTTAACCTAAAATTATACTGACTTCACTATATGGAGAATTCAGAATTAAATTCAGAATAAGGAATTAGCGTGATCATATTACCGCAAAAATATATTAACAAAAAAAAAGAATGGTCCCTAGCAGGATCGAACTGCTGATCTTGGCGTTATTAGCACCACGCCTTAACCAACTGGGCCAAGGGACCGATTTCTGAGAAAACGGAAACACATTCAATACATCAGTATGTGGATGAGAGTTTTTTTGCAACAGTCGAATTTTGATTTCAAATGTAATTCCTTTTATTCATCACTATTTTTACAGAATAAAATAAAATAATATGATGGAACTGGTTTTAATAGTATATGAGAGAGTATGCAATAGAATTGTGGCTCTTATTTTCTTACCGATATCCACGTTTGAATCAAAGACTTACTTTTATCCTTGTATCGTACGTAACATAAACACCACAATATGATATTGGCGCCAAACTAACATAGAATAGGGTATTCACTACTTCTTCACTCATCCCGACCTTTGGGGCTTTTATTTAACTCTTTTTATTCCACAGTTGATTTTGACGCTTTTCGTTTACATTTTGATGTATATTACGCTATATCCTATTCAGGCGATAATTTTGACATTGATAACTGGTCCCATTGGCCTATTGAATGCCTGGATTGCAGTTTTGCAACAGTCTGGGTTAGTTTCGATATTTATAGTAACCAATTTAATGATGCCAGAGATACAAAGGGTTGCTTTTGATGCCGTCTTGTCTCGAGAATTTGCTGATGATGTAGTAATGATGGGGAAATTGAGAAGAATTGAAAAAGTTCCATTTCTTGTAAAATGTGGCCGTATATTTTGGACAATCCCTCGTTTATTGATATTTCCATATATGGTATTCAAAGCAATAGTAATGTTCTTGGTAAGTATGATTCCAATATGCGGGCCTATACTAGTTATTATCTTACAGGCACCGTCCAAGGGACTCCAATCCCATGCTCGATATTATGCATTAAAGGGATACAATAAACGTCAAATAAGAATAGTCTATAGAGAAAATATGGCTGGGTATATGGGATTCGGAATAACCGCTAATTTACTAGAACAAGTACCTCTATTGAGTGTTTTCTTTATGTTTACTAATACAGTTGGTGCTGCACTCTGGGTAGTTGATATTGAGAAGAAACAAAAAAACTTAGAATCAAATACGAGCCTGCTGCTGGAACCACAACAGAAAGAATTAGAATTAAATAAGAACCTGCAGCAGGAATCACAAAAAAAAGAATTAGAAGGCCAACAACAAGAAATTTTGATTGAGCGTGATATTAATGATTAATAATGTTATGTACAGCTAGTATAAGTAAATATTATCAACGCAACCGAAACCTGCAGCAACACCACCTTCGTTACTTGAACTGAATTTGGATCTTAATAACCATCCAGCATTTTTATTCGTTAAAACTTCACCCGATTCTTCGTTAAACACAGTAGTACCGAAAATACCCAATTCTGAAATAATATTTTCATTATATATCTCGCTATTTCTAATGATTTTGTTTTTGAAATTTGGAGGATTAATAAGCTCCATTAAGATGTAGGCACCCCATTCTTCGGCAGGAAGTGATCTTAAGAAATCAGGTATATTTTCCTTATAAATATTATTACCACCACCTTCTCTTTGAGGTTTTAAAACATAATTAGCTGATTGATTTAATGCCAAATCCTTAGCCTTTTTACCTTCTTCAGAATCATCTAAGGGATAAATTGATACAAATGTCAGCATAATCTTTTGTAAATCATTAGAAGAAATATCAGGCAAGAATTCCTTTATTGTTGATTCTTTAGTTAAAATTTGTTGGATCTTTTTAGCACCTGAAAGTTGTGTTAATAAAGACGGACATTTGATTGCTTTTGAAGATTCAAGAACAAACCTTGCATTCCAAGCATTTTCAGGTTCAACTTCGTAATCTGAAGGCGCATATCCAGATCTGTAATAAACAACTGAGACTTCATCCATCGTCGATTTTATATATAATTTACCATTATTTATAGTAGTTTTATTGGATACTTGTTGTAAGCTCATACGGTAACTCTTTAAGCCATGGTTTTTTAATAATGAATATTCAATATGTCTTTGATCAAAGCAATTTCTTTCACCTTCTTGAACAATGAACAAAATAACAGTAGAATTCTTATTCTCGCCTCCATTGTAGTAGTAGTTACCGTCTGCTAAGCCATCTGCAAGTTCAGTAAGAGAGCTGGATTCAGGGAGCAGTTCAGGATCATAATATTGGTTCGAATAAGAAGAGTCATAGGAACCCCTGTCATTTAAGTAATTATGTAATTCAGATACCTTAGTTGATAATCCTCCAAATGAAACACTGACAGTATTAAATTCAATTTGCTTGATCTCAGCATTTTCGTTATCACCATCCAACATATAGTCTGATCTAAATAATCCCATGGTCAAAGGTTGGCGTAATTTACCATCATTAGCATCAATAGTCTTCTGATACGTCTCAAACAACTTACCCGTAAAGTCCTTGTCAAAATTAGCTAAATCTTCAAGTATGTTTATCAACCACATCTTTTTCTTACTTACTACATTAATGTAAAGCTCATTGAAAAGTTTTTGTACATCATTAGCATTCTGAAACGCCATCCTTGGGAATGGAGTTGGGAATAACGTAATAGGTGCACTATTAGCACTATGTTTCTCGAATTGTGGTGGGTACATCACCAATCCATTACCTAAACTCCATTGGAGTACTTCTTCTGACAATTCTCGTTCCTGAACGTCGCTCAACTGTGGGAATTCTTTTGCTACCATTTCTTCTACGTTTATTTTCTCGATCTCTCCAACTAAATCTCACCGCTTGCCTCTATTTAATGCTTATCTATACCAGCATTTATCTCCCACAGTACTAATTGATAATGATATTCCCAATACATACTGCACACAGTGATTATGACAAATCAACTAGGATTTCGTAATACTATAAAGTATTATGTGTTCAGAGCATAAAAATCATATATGAAAGAGTGAATGATCAATACCAGGTAGCCAATTATGTATGTGAATTTCATTTCTATCTCTCTGAATAATAATTTCGTGATCCAAGCATTATATATGGTTGTCTATTAGTTTATTTTACAATATGTAGCTTAAAAACCATGGAGTTGCTTATCAGATATACAAATCACGTGCATCATGTGACTGTTTTTGCTTATAGAGAAACATGTCACAATACCATTTTGTGTAATATACATTTTTTTCATGTCCGAGAATCCACTCCAATGCAGAATCATACTGGTGAAAAAATACACTATATTCCTGGTGTTAACAGTAATATTAGTACTTCTATATAACGAAATCAATAAAAAAGTATGTGTGAATGAATAGACTGAATTGAGTGTATTAGAGACGATTAGAATGAGTTAAATGAACGTATTACGGTTGAGAAATGTTAGTGGAAGAATTGCTGAAAAAGTTAAAGAATTCAATGTTGCATTAACAAGAAGCATAAAATTATGACTAAAATATATTGTAGATTGTGGCATTAATATCGAAATGATAGGATAACTACAGGCACTCGAAGTAGTGAAAATTAGCGGAATGGAAACCTCCAGCTATAGTGGAATGCCAAATGAAAATTGATTAAACACATGAAATTATTATATTTGTGGACGATCTATTTAAAGATATTCATGATGCAGTGACGAATAATTGAGGAATTTTACTGTAATAGTCTCTAGAATACGAAATTAAGTACTAATTCTGGTGTGAAGAATATATACTAACTATTGTAGTGAAATACTTAGCTGCTTACTTATTATTGGTCAACGCTGGTAACGCCACCCCATCTGCTGCTGATATCAAGACTGTCTTAGAATCTGTCTCTATCGAAGTTGAAGAAGAAAAGATCACCAAGTTATTAGCTGAAGTTGAAGGTAAGAACGCCGAAGAATTAATCGCTGAAGGTAACGAAAAGTTAGCTGCTGTCCCATCTGGTGCTCCAGCTGCTGCCGGTGCTTCTGCTTCTGCTGACGCTCCAGCTGCTGCCGAAGAAGCTGCTGCTGAAGAAGAAGAATCTGACGATGACATGGGTATGGGTTTATTCGATTAAAGAACTTAGCCTTGCACATATTATTGAAACAGAAGAACTACATAAGTATGTATAATACTAGCCTAATTATTCCAAGATGCATATTCTAGAATAGTTGAAGCTTTTGCTTTTAATGGAACATTCATAAATAACTGAAGTATGATGTAAGTATATAAGATTTTATTCATAACTCGTCAGCAAGTGCCTTTCTTAATGCATGCGGGTTTCCAAATACCACATGTCTAGCATGCAACATATCCTCTTTAAATTGCACATCTTCTGGAGGAGCGTCTCTTTCTTCATTGTCTTTTGATGTTACCTCTTTCGATAACCATTGTAAAAATTTACGGGAGACATGTAAGTTGTTTTTGCTTTGGTGTACTTCAACCAATTTATTGAAAAATAATTTGAATTGTTCCTTGCTTTCGCTTTTATTTTCAGTTAATATATCTTGTAACATCTGAGAATAGTACCAATCTGAATCAACGGGCTCACCAGATCTTTTATCATTAGATTGTTCTGCAGTAATTATATTTATATCTTGGAAAATATTTATCAAACGCTCCTTTGCTTGTGGACCCAAGGAAGTATAGATTTGTACTAATCTAATTACACCGGAGCCATTATAGAAATGTGTTCTGAATTGACGATCTTGGTTCAAACTTTGAATAATACCTAGAATGCGCTTCTGGATAATGTCTGAAGTGGAAGAGTTTAACTGTTCAAATAATCTATCGACAAATCCACTGGATTGTCCCTCTAAAGTGTTTTTTATTGCCTCAGGGTTATTTCTAAGCGACGAACCCATTATTCTATAAATGATTTCTGCCACATCTTCACCAACATTACTTGAAGTTAAATCAAGAAAGCTACTAAAAATCCTTGTATCTCGGGTTAAGTCAATTCCAAATTCAAGATCATGACTTAATTCCTCTAACGTTGCCAAAGCAATTATTAATCTAGATTTATCGCCGTTATAACTTGTTACTTCTTCAATTGCATTTTGGAAATTGTCCAACTCTTCAGCATTGGCCTTTGGCTTATTTTTCGACTTGTTAAATTCAGCTACTTTCTGTCTTATTTCCTCTCTTTGGGAGTCATTTAAATCTATTTGCATTTCGTCCGAATGGTCTTTGATCTCATTGTCTGCAATGATCACTGCGTTGGAATTATCTTGATCTTCTGGATCCATGAGTTTAGCTTCTTTTTCTAAAGATTCTAAGTTTAGCCTAACGTGTAATCCAGGTGGTATATCTTGATCTTTACGAATTATCTGCCACTCTGTAGTTGGAGTAAAGATCTTTGGATAGCAATCTTCTGGGTTATCGGTACTGCAAATAACTTCTTGATTAGTATCAATTATTGGACTAGCACCAAGCAATCCTAACAAAAAATGAAGTAATAGAAGACTGGCAACAGGAAGCTTCATAGATTGATGTTTAAGTCTACAGAAAGAATCAAAAACTGTGGTCTTTGAGGTTATATAAATAGTTTAAGATGAGGAATAAACACCACGTCATCGTATCAGGGCTCAAACCAAATATTTGACCGTTTTTTTTTTTCAGATAAGCTAGAAGAAAGTGGTTCCTATAGCAGCTACACTTGCAACATATTAACATAATTAATGCATATAATTCTATAAAAAGATACTAGTAATACAATATCCAATGATTTAAAACTTATTGTAGTCTACTTAGCAACCCTTTCTAAAGCTTGCTTGATATCAGCAATCAAATCATCAGAATCTTCGATACCAACAGAAACTCTGACCAAGTCGTCGAAGACACCGTTAGCTTCCCTTTCGGCCTTTGGAATACCACCATGGGTCATGATAGCTGGAACTTCAATTAAGGATTCGATACCACCTAAGGATTCTGCTAAAGTGAATAACTTGGTGGAAGAAGTGAAGTCAGAAGCTGCTTGGGCACCACCTTGGATTCTGAAGGAGATCATACCACCACCTAAACCGTCTCTGTGTTGCTTAAGAACAACTCCGTGGTTTTCATGGGATTTTAAACCTGGGTAGTTAACCTTTATGACAGATGGGTGCTGAGATAAATATTCAGCAATCTTTTGAGCAGTAGAAGCAGCTTGTCTAACTCTCAAGTGTAAAGTCTTTAAACCTCTGTGAGCTAACCAGGAGTCAAAAGGAGAAGGAATAGAACCAATAGCGTTTTGTAAGAATCTGAAATTTTCATGTAATTCATCGCTGTTGGTGGCTAAAACTCCCATTACCACATCAGAGTGACCGTTGATGTACTTAGTAACGGAATGGACAACGACATCAGCACCATGAGATAATGGATTAGATACGTATGGGGATAAGAAGGTGTTGTCAACGGCTAAGATGATCTTGTTACCAGTCTTTTCTTCGTTGGTCTTTAAGATCTCAGCAATCTTAGAGATATCAGTAACAGACAAGGTTGGGTTAGATGGGGTTTCTAACCAAACTAATTTGGTGTTTTCTCTGATGTTTGCTTCTAAGTCAGCAGCCAAGTCACCAACAAAGGTGGCTTCAACACCGTGGGTGTTAGCAACCTTGGTGAAGTATCTGTGGGTACCACCGTAGACATCACCACCAGAGACAATATGGGAGCCAACTGGTAAAGATTGAACGACTAAAGCGGTGGTAGCAGAACCAGAACTCAAAGCAATAGCGTATTTAGCTTTTTCCAAGCTGGCAACAGCAGTTTCAAAGTTGTCTCTGTTTGGGTTAGCAGATCTGGAATATTCGTAGATACCTAATGGCTTGGATGGTTCAGATTGGCCAAAAGTGGTGGATAAGGAAATAGGCTCGATAACAGCACCGGTGGTTGGATCTAATGGGGCACCAGCATGGATGGCTCTAGTGCCAAAACCGTAGTTAACGTTAGATTCAATAGTCATGATGGATGGGAATGGACTTATAAGTTCAAATTTTTTGGCGAGAATTAAATTGAGGTTAAGTTTCAATGGGAGGTTACAAAGAAAGGTTGGACTTTCGATTCGTGTGTATTTGAAAGGTTGGACTTTCGATATGAAGGAATATTTAGATTAAATAATGCCAGTTCTTGGGAATTGGGAAAAATTTATATCAATGCCAGAGATGCCATAGCTCTGCAACCAACGCCACAGTACCACACAAGATCCGGACGGCTTCGGAGGTATTAATCCGACCCAAAGCACAACCGGTTAATGCGGCTAGTAATAAATTTCTATTTTTCGTACGGTTCTCAACGGTGTATTTTATGATCGCGTTAACGAGTGGCAGCAAATGTCCATTGAATCGACGTATTAGCCATGGGGTGAATTTTCCGTTTCCAGACGAATGCAGTAGATTTCTTGGGCATACATGGGCTATCCACCAAGCGTTACCCAATTCAGAATGGAAAGAGAATGGAGTTTTATACACACAGGAACTGTCACAAATGGGTTTGGATGCCTTGGCTGTTCCTTTGTCAAGTTCGAGGATGCTCAATACGGCAGTTTTGCAGTTTTGCGGCGTGAGGAACATTTTATTTCTTTTACAACTACTAATATATTCCGGGCAATACATGATTATTAATTCCCCGATGGTTGTGTTGATGTTATGACCTTTTCTCCCACATTGGTGGGTGTCATCAATTATTCTGTCATTTAGTCAGCTGGATTCATTTGTCATCGTCAGGTTGGATTATATACCCATTCACATGACTTAATAACAAATCACAAAGCATGTTCGAATCACGTGACACAGATATGACTGTTATAGACGGTTTGCTACGAGCTAACAAATGAAAGAATTGGAAGGTATTGTGGATCAATTTGTGATTGTGACTCCTAGAATTATGCTACAAGTTCAAGTCCAACATTATTAGATATGTAGAAAATTCTACGAGGAAAATGATGAAGTTTTGAATGTAGTGCTATTGTAGGTATCTATGATACGAGTAAATTTTCAGTAATAGATTTTAGCTTATCTGACTTCAAAAAATAATGCAGCCTATAAAGGATGATATATGTGAGGTTGGGGAGAATATTGCAAGCGAGGAAATAATGGAGAATGATAAAGAAAAATCATAATCTTCCAGAACGTTATCTAAAATGAATACTTTTTTTCAACAGGATCGTTTAGTTATCATACAAAAATGTTTACTTGGGGAATATTGTCACAGGCTCTACATTGTGATGGCAGATTATTTGTCTGCAATATTCGTTTCAGATTGCTACTAACGAGACACAGATAGATACTTTTATTTATTTTCTCTATTGTATTCATTTTCTCATTCGAAAAGATGGTTGCAGAAATCAGACGAAAGTCCGACACGACACTGCTTTTCGAATGATATGCTTCTACTACTTTGTGATATTGTTCTAGAAACTAGTCAATTTCGCAACAGAACAACTTTTTGAGTGGTAATAACAACCACTATAAAATTGTCCACAATATATAAAAAGAATTCCATTAGCATTATTCGTTCGCTGCATCCAGTAATAAAATGCTAAATTCCAAGGTATGAAAAGCGATATTACAGTCTAATATATTCAATTTCTCGTGAAACTTATATAACTCACCATATATGACACATGTTAATTTGAACAAAGAGTATTTCCTTTCAAATAGTATGAGTTATTTTTTTTTATCAAATAACTTCGGACACTTCTATAATGCTATTCATTGTTGTAATTCATCTAAAAAATTTGGATTGTTGGCCAATTTGGTCTTGAACTTGTCCCACCAGCTATCAAAAGCTTTCATTGACACTTTACCAGAGTTGTCAATAAAACTACCTAAGAAATTGTATGCATGGCCCACAATTTTGTTAGCAAGTAAGGCAATATCGTTGGCATTACGAGGGGCTTGTTTATTAGCCACCACCAAAGATGTTGATTGGGATGCCTGCTTTTGTTTCTCTTCCAATAAAAGTTGTTCTGCTTGTACAGTAGGTTCAATAGAGATACCCACATTAATGACTGCTGTATCATTATCAATCACAGAGTCATCAATATTCATATCTATATCTTCACTTGATTTAACTTGTTTGTTGGTGGTATTTAATTTAAAAATGGCTGATTGCTTAAGAGGACTCAATCCGCCTAAAAGCTTGAACTCTTGTGTGTGAGGCATCTGGAAATATACCAAAGCTGTATATTGTGGGTCTGTGAATTGGGTATTAGGAAGCAAAAATACTGCAATATGGGATACATTTGATGCATTGGGAATGGTCAAAACATATTTTGTAGGCTCAACTTGATCAGCCAATTGAATAGGTCTTCCAGAACACACTGCTCCAAACATGTTTCACTCTTCTTTAATTGCTAAGGAATATCTGCTCTAATAGTGATCAGCAGATGATACCCTTATTATATGAATGAATAATGACATGAAGTGAGGGTTACCCGCACAATGACTTCTAGCTACATCTAGAAAATTCTTTTTTAGTTCTATTTGAAAAATTTAATATCTAAGAAGATTATTCTTCACACAATCATATATTATCTATAACGAAGGATTGTTATGGTAGTATATGATTATATGGGTGAAAAGAAGATGGCTTTTCAGTTTCAGCCCGGTTTATCTACTTCCTTTGGGAGTTGATGTTAGGACTAAGCAAGAAACAATTGAAAGTTGTTGATACAATCATCCTATAGTAACTACGTTGAACATATTTTCCATCTTTGTGCATACTTGTGGGGGCAGAAATGTCTTTTCATCTCATGCGATAGATGAATATGGGAAAGATACTTCGTGACATTCGTAATCATTAATTTAGGTTTTTTTCTATCACTACCCATGTGGTTGCACAACCACAACCCAACATGACAACCTTATAAGGATCATTGTAGATTTTATTTAATGACCTGAAAGAAACTTGATCTTGCTCATTTTTATATTGTTGAGGCAAAGATCCGCAATTGCCATGTTCTCCCCAACCCCAGGCATGAACGCGATTTTCGTCATCAAGAATTATACCATGTTCACTTCCAATTTGATATGATTTGATAGTGATGCCGGATTTAGAGTATATTTGACCATGACTGTCGTTTCCTTTAGACATTACATCAAGATTTTCTTCCCCATCGTTAAACAAGATGTGAAATGAGGACCACATAGCTTTGATATCTTCAAGACCAGATTGACTATATATACCATTTAATTTTCCAAAGGCAGTGATTTGTTCTGCATTAGTAAACACAGTGAAATCTTTTCCGATGGCGTATCGGTCAAATGTATCTATACCGAAGTCTAATGGCACTGGTGACCATATAACAGATCTAGGTTTATTTGTCTTAATATCAGCTTCCTGATTTCCTAATTGTCCTTTTCGACAATTCCCCCATCCAAAGAGACGATTCCCTTTAATTCTTACAATGCTATGACTGACAGATGTTTTCAATTCAACAATTTCACTTGGAAATTTAAAATCCAATTTTCTTAAATCTGTTTGTAAAATACCATTTCCTAGTCCCAATTCACCTTTACCACCAAATCCACATACAAATACTTCATGCTTATCATTTATAAGCACTGAGCATTCCCATCCACATCCAACATATAGCCAGTCGTCGCCTGGAACTTTCATGAAATTCTTAATTATTGGATGATTTAAAGATGAATGCCCACATTGACCTTTACTGTTATCACCACAACTGTATAACTCATTATTTTCCATCAAAATAAAAGTATGATTTCCTCCACAAATCACTTCCTTTGGTCTGACATCAATCAAATCTGTTGCGACTCCATCTAAAATGAAGTTTACTTTTTGAAGCTGATCTCGATCCTCATCATCACCTAATCCTAATTGAAAACTCCCATTAGAGCCACAAGAAAGAACTTCATAAAAAACCATTTTTCTTAATTAAAGTTTTGGTTTTTACTCTGTGACTCTTGTATCATATGTACAAATATCATTCTCTAGTTAATTGTGTTCCAAATTCTACATGCCATCGTTATATACAGGAAATAATAATACTCTGCAAAATGTTAGAGTATGTCTGTCATAAATGAAGTATAATAATGTATCTTAATAAATATAAATACAAGCTAATACAAATAAAGTAGTGAAAATAGTGAGTATAATTGAGTTACAATATGTCATCTCGATCAATTAATATAGACTTGTGCATAATATTCGAAATCCAATGTTAAATAATATAAATTTTTATGGTTTACTTCCACATTAGAACTGATTAACTCTATAGAGAAAGAATGCTCAACTCCTATGTAATATTTTTCTGGATACCTAATCTTTGAATTTATCCACCTCACATTTAGAATTAATCAGAATTAATTTGAAATGTTTGTACACTCATTTTAGATATTACTTTGTAATCTTATATTCGATTTTTTGCCCAAATTCTAAAATCTAACATTTAACAGTGTTAAGCATTCCAGTTCCCTTTAGGGTTATATTCAAATTAATCAAAGATAAAGATATGTTGAAATTTTGATCTCGTGTAGGATTTATTTCTTTTCAAAAAAAAAAAAAAAGAAATACTACGGATACTATCAAATTGAACAATTCACCCAATATCTACAACTAAATACTAATATTTGTATAGCTAGACCATCCCGTAGTGTAGTAGAAAATTTCTGCAAATGGTTCCAGATCTGTGTGGCTCTATAAAATTCGCCAATTCTAAATGGATGCGAAAGTTATCTCTTCAGGAAAAATAGGTCGTTTAATATATAGTTACAAATTCTACATCTAATGTAAAAACACGAAACTCAGAATTCTCTCTGGGGGCCATTTATTGCCTTTTTCTTACAGTATAAAATTAAACCAGTTTTATCTATGTTGCGAAAAATTTGCACAACTATTTCTATATAATTAGTTCCATTTAAACTATAATGCAATGCTATGACTACAATAAGAACCTATTTTCGACTTACAGCTCTATAATATATAAATCTAGAAATTCAAATGCAAAAATGAAAAGAGATCTTTTATAAATCACGGAACAATTCGAAGAACTAAAAGTACTTTGATCCTTTTCTCACTCTATATACTGCTAAGCTTACACAGGGGTTACTTATCCTATTAAAAAGTCAAGATTTTATCATTACAGAGTTATCATTCTGTTTAATTAATAAATACTAGTAATGTGATTTTCACATTTCTAATAAATTCTAGAATAGTAGACGTAGAAAATAGTGTCGAGATAACGTATTTATATAGTAGTAACTTCAAATATTTCAATACAATGGTAGTACAATTGTGAAGTCCAACAAATATCTTCGTTTTCCCACGATCACAATTCAAATAATCCACACCTATTGTCAAAAGAAAGAGCGTTCTATAAACGCGAGATTCTAATCGAAAAAATTTCTTTGTCGCTAAAATAACTAATTTGATAAAGAATACATAGATTTCTTAAGATAATAATTTACGTGAATAAGTATCCAGAATGAGTTGGAATAGTCCTGAGGAACAAATGAAACCTACGGAGGTGAAACAAACTCCACAGAAACAAAACTCATATATCCAGGTTCCTAGCTCATCACCTATCTATGTTAAATCATCACCATCAAAAGAAGGCGACACGCTTGCCCCTCCTACAAGAAATATCAGTAATGATAATAATGGATCCATTGATAGGGCTAAGGAATTAGTTTTGGAGAAGAAGAGACAGGCTATTAGACAGCACAAGGACTTTAAGGTTGTACTGAAACGGTTCTTTTACTTGGAAGAAAGTGACATTTTCAAGGGATTTGTGAAGGGTAGAGGAAACTTAAGAGATATAACTCAATGGTTAACTGATACATACAATAAAGACGAAATATTAGGCAAGTTTGAGGCAGAAAAGAGAAAAGAAGAAGAGAAAACAGAGAAAATCAAGGCAGAAGAGAATCGTTTAAAGTTAGAACGTGAATATGAGAATCAGAAGCGTCTACAAATGGAAAAGGAGGTCAATGAAAGAGAAATCAAGCAAGACTTCAGTGAAGCACATGACGAGGAAGATAATTCTCCTATAAAGGTAAGAGCTAAGGCTAAGGCCAATGTTATTCAATCACCTATTAAACAACCGATAATAGAACAATCACCAGAAAAGAAGTCAACTAAAGTGGAAATTCATAAGCCAAAACAATCTATTTTGGACAAATATAAGTATAAACCAAAGGTTCAACCAAGAATAGATCATGTTCTATTACCTCAAGAAGATATCCCAGTTAAGAGGAGAAAACTCGTCCGTGCCTCTACAACTAGCAGTGATAGTACTCCAACTCCAACAACTCCTCAATCCTTGACTTCAGCTTTTATGTACCAAGAACCATCAATACCTAAATTGAAGTTGACAATCCAACAGGGCACAACCGTTCTTCGTCCAGAATATATTGACAATAATAATAATAATAAGAATAATGATATGATTGTTGAAGATGATGATTTAGAAAGACTCGAAGAAAAAATTAGAGAAAATAGAAGAAAGGAAAGATCGAACCTGAGGAAGATACATGTTAGTGATGATGATTTGGAAGACGATGCTGTTAGTGATGATATGTCTGAAGAAGACGATCCAGATAACTACAATTCAGGATTAACATCTATCGATTCACAAATTTTAGAATTCTTAAATAATGCATCACCACAGGATATCGTGGAAATCAGTAATATTCCGCCAAAAGTTGCCGACGTATTAGTTAGTAAAAGACCATTCTTAGATATCTATCAAATAGCTGAAGATAAGTTTGAACTTCCAAGCGCTGAACAAAAGGATGAAAATGCTCCAAAGAAAAGAAGAGGAGGCCAAAGAAAAAATTTGGGTTTAAAGGTGGTAGAGAACACAGAATTTAGCTTGAAGGGTTATAGAGCTGTGGATTCATTGATCAAGAGATGCTCGGAATATGGTGAATTGATTTCTAACCAAATGAAAAATTGGGGGGTCACTGTAACTGGTGATGGTGAGCTTGAAATGACTGACCTTGAACCTACAAATGAAGTTATTGATATAAATGAATCTAAAGAAAACCAAAGTGATGATGAAGAAGACGTCGTTGTAGTTCGTCAAAAACATAAGGGATTAAGATATATTAAATCAAAGCCTTCTTTATTAGCAGACGATATTGAATTAAAAAATTACCAACAAGTTGGTATAAACTGGCTTAATCTTTTGTATCATAACAACTTATCCTGTATTTTAGCTGATGAAATGGGATTAGGTAAAACATGTCAAGTTATCTCTTTTATGGCATACTTGAAAGAATCAGAAGGTAGTAAGAGACCTAACTTAGTTATAGTTCCTTCTTCTACTATTGAAAACTGGTTAAGGGAGTTTAACAAGTTCTGTCCTGATATTATTGTTCAAGCATACTATGGTTCTCAACTGGAGAGAGAAGAACTTAGGTACGAATTAGAAGAGAAACAATATGATGTATTAGTAACAACTTATAATTTGGCTACTGGTGCTAACCTGGACTTTAAATTTTTGAGAAAACAAGGATTCAATATGATTGTGTACGATGAAGGTCATATGTTAAAGAATTCAACCTCAGAAAGATACACGAAATTGATGAGATTGAATGCTAATTTCAGATTGCTTTTAACTGGTACCCCTTTACAAAACAATTTAAAAGAATTAGTTTCGTTATTAGCTTTTATGCTTCCAGATTTATTTAATGCCAAGCGTGATGATTTACAGGGATTATTTAACCAAAAGGTATCTACAATCACTGATGAAAAAGATGAAAGATATAACCCATTACTATCAAATCAAGCGATCAACAAGGCTAAGACTATGATGACTCCATTTGTTTTAAGACGTAAGAAGAACCAAGTACTTAAGCACTTACCTGCTAAAACACACCAAATTTTAGAATGCGATTTGTCGTTAGCACAGAACCAAATTTACCACGATTACTTGGATCAAGGTAAGAAGACTAGACTTGAAAGGGAAAGGCGTAAAAAATTAGTTGGCAAAGAAGCAGAGGCCGCTAGAAAGAATCCGGTGCCTTCTTCATCAAATGTTATGATGTCTTTAAGGAAAGCTTCTTTACACCCGTTGTTGTTCAGGACGTTATACACACAAGATAAATTAGAAAAAATGGCAAAGGCAATCATGAATGAGCCTGAATATGTTGAAGCCAATAGAGAATACATTTTGGAAGATATGAAGGTTATGTCAGATTTTGAATTGAATCATTTATGTGAGAAATTCCCGAAAACATTATCAAAGTATATTTTGAAAGACAAGGAATTTATGAATAGTGGAAAGGTTGAAAGCTTGCTTGGTCTTCTCAAAGATATCATCAGTAGAAAAGAAAAAATTCTAGTCTTTTCATTATTTACACAAATGCTCGATATCTTAGAAAAGGTTTTATCGATTAGTGGAATTACATTTTTAAGGCTTGATGGACAAACATCAGTTGACACAAGACAAGACTTGATTGATAAGTTTTACGAAGATGATAAAATCCCAGTATTTTTACTTTCTACTAAGGCTGGTGGATTTGGTATTAATTTAGTTGCTGCTAACAATGTAGTCATTTTTGATCAATCTTTTAACCCACATGATGATAAACAAGCTGAGGATAGAGCCCATAGAGTGGGTCAAACTAATGAAGTTACTGTCTATAAATTAATCACCAAAGATACTATTGAACAAAATATGCTTCAATTAGCTGAAAACAAGTTACAATTAGACCAGTCGATTAGTAGTGAAGGAAATGAAGCCAAGCTCGAGGAAAAGACTGCATCTTTATTTGAAAAATTATTATTTGATAGTAAGTAGTAACGTAGATGGAATAGATTAAAAGAAATTCCGTCTAATTCCGGTTCAGGTTAGTAATCCGGGAATTTTTAAAATTCTTTTAATAAATACATTTAATATAGTCATAACAAATCATCATTTTTTTTATACTTAACAATGTTCATCGCCAAAAAATCATTTAATATAAGAACAAGAAGACCATTGATAAATGGATTCAGTTTCGCAAATATCAGAAATCTTTTTATCCAAACTGTGGATACTCCTAATGAGCAAGCATTGAAATTTTTACCTTCAATGAAGATTTTGGAAGATAACCAAACTAAAGAATTCTTAAGTGGCAGAGAAGCAGCATGTAGTCCTTTAGCGCTTAAATTATTTTCCATAGATGGTGTCAAATCAATTATGTTTGGATCAAACTTCATCACAGTGGAAAAAACTAACTCAGAGTTACACTGGTCTCTTTTAAAGCCTGAGATCTTTTCAATTTTAACAGAATATTTAACGAACGGTACTCCTATCATTAATGACGATTATGAATTAAAAGACGACATGGAATTTTGTGAAGAAGATGATGAGATTGTATCAATGATTAAGGAATTAATTTTCACCAGAATAAGACCTGCCATCCAAGATGACGGTGGTGATATTGAATTTGTGCATTTTGATGAAGATGTTGGTACAGTTTTTTTGAGACTAAAGGGGGCCTGTAGATCATGCGACTCAAGCAGCATTACATTAAAAAATGGTATAGAAAGTATGTTGAAGCATTATATTGAAGAAGTTAAAAATGTCGAGTCTGTTGATGATGATTTCACGGTGGATGCTACAGGAAAAGCATCAGATGAACCAGAATTCATTTCTGCTATGCCAACCCCAAGACCAAGAGATGATCCACCAATTTTGTAAATAATGTATTACCTGTAATTAAAAAGAACTGATTGATTTTGATACTTAACAAAATAAAACAATAATTAATTAACATATTCAAGTTTGATTTTGGGAAAATATTTGTTGTTTATGTATATATAGAACATACTTTAATAATATTTACAAGTATTCATGAATCGTCTGTATCACTGATTTGTTGCGAAAAATTGTTCATATTGGAATTCAACATATAATAATATGGATTGTACATAGGATAATAACCCATGGGATAATTCACTGGATAGCACATAGAGGCACCATCAAAATATTGGGGTGGTAAATAATAGTTTGGTGGGCTATGATTTCCTCTTTGCTGAGAAGTCAAATTGAGTGATTTTTGAATTGCAAATGACGATTTTATTGCGATGGTTTGGTTATTATATTCAACAATTTTCATATTAGTTAAAATTATTGCCTTTAGAGCCATTTTAAAATTCATATAAAAGATAAAACCAATTCTGCCAAAGTTGTTCAGCTTTTTGGAATAAAATTCTGGTTTTATTATTTTTGCAGATTTAATTTTACCAAACTGGGACCAAAAATTTTCCCAAAGTTTATCATCATTTTTAAAAAGACTTGACAAATTGTTAACGTATATATTAGTTTCCTGGTAGTTAATAGTTTTCAGCAACAAATTAACAACTTGATTATATGAATTATAATCCAAATAATTTAATGTAGCCACATTGTTTAAAGAGACAACCAACTGATTCGGCTTGATAAGTTGCAAATAGTGGTTAAATCTATGTTGATTGATAGACAATTTCAATGTACGTATTCTTTTAGTATCATCTAAAATTTCGTCATCTAAAGAGATTTCCTTTTTGAAATCAAAATTTAATATTTCATCAATTGTTAATTCGTTTAGGTGATACAAACATTTTAGCACATTCATATTCATGTTGGGTGAAGACTTAAAATAAATATAACCAAAATCCTCTAATATAATCTTATCTGCTCCATCCGAAGATTTAATAGGAAAAAATATGAATTCTATAGGATGGAATGCTTGAAATATTGATAAAAATTTATTAAATTTGCTTAATGTCAAGTTGCAATCATCAAAAAGTTCAAGTAGATTCTCCAATACTATAGAATTATACACATTTCCCTCAGAAAATGTTTCTGTTGAGTTGGTATGGTACAGTGGATCTTTCAATGCTCTTTCCTTTTTACTTATGTATTGATTTAGATACATTGTAGTTTTCGGGTCTTCGTGGAAGGGATTGGTATCAGAATGGAAATTGGATAATACGTATTCACAATCAAGATAATTATCAAACTTTAGTATGGCATATGATTCATTGTTCTTACTTTTAATCAAATTGGTTTCATTCAAACTTTTATATTTCGTTTGCAGATTAAAGTAAGCTTTCAATTCCTCTGAATTCACTTTGTTTGTTGACAAGCGTTTAACAAACAACAACCCTGGATGTGAAATCAACTTCGAATAATCAAATTGAATCTCTAAATCTTGCTCGTAGAGCTTTTCTATTAACTTATCACTTAAATTCTTTGTATTTGTGGTAAACTGGGCTGTATTGTTATAGAAAGTAATTTCCACCCCCAAATCTATAGCTATTTTTTTGATCTCTTTTGCAATATGATCATTTGAGATCACAACAACTAACCTAATAGGAAAGTTCTCATTTGAGAATGCATTAAATAAACTTTGGTTCAATGTCTGTATGAGATCAACGGAAATGCCGGCACTCTCGACCTCTTTTGATTCATTTTGCAATAACTTTTCCTCAACACTACAGACATTCATAGATACACACAAAGATTAATTCACCTGAATATTATCGAATAATTGGAGCGTCAATCAAAAAAAAATACGCCAGCCAGCTCCTATATCAATAAAATCAGTTAAAAGATAATAACCTATGGATCGCCAAGTCAAGCAGCACTTTATATATGCCATTCTCGAAATTACACAAACATATTTTTGCATATTGAAAAGGAACCAGAATGAAAAATTAGTGAATTGAATTGGCTGATCCAGAATCCAGATATTGTCACACTAAATATGAAATACAGTAGTAAGATTATAAATATTGGAGGAAACGATTACTCTATCGCTATTACAGTCTCTAATAAGCCTATAGCAATTTATGTAAATGAAGTGAATAACTCGGGTTTCGGGGCATATGTCTACTCAATTAATGGACCAAATGGGGTATACCTGACGGTGCTACAAAACAGCGAGAACTACGAGATGGTACAATCATTAAACAGTTTATTAGTCAAGAAATACCAGAGACCAGTATACTTGAATGTTAATGGTGATGTGTCAAACAATGATTTGTTAATCGCTTTAGTTAGTGAAATTAACCTTCTCATGGCCTAAACGCGAGGGTGAGGGAATGCGTCCCCTAACTAAACCAGGGACTGAGTTTCCCGTATGCACAAATTCCCGGCCCATTGGATTATATGTGGGCTTTAGAATGGATGTTCTTTTTTGTGATCAAAATTTAGTCCGAAGATTATATGGAGAAACGGAACTAAGTGGAGATCCAAAGAATTCACGAAGAATGTACTCGACAGGAACGATCAATGATGATATTTCTATAACTTGAATAATATATACATATATAATAGAAATATAATAGAAATATATGATTGGAAAGCATATTCGAAAAAAGTCTATATCTGTTGGTATAGTCTATAAAAAGCTATGGTTTAGGTTCAGTTTAAATAAATCTAGCCCAAAAGAATCCCCACGTATGTATCGGATTCAGTAGAACAGAATCTATTCATATGATCGACATAGGAAAAACGTAAACCCAGTAACTTCATGCTACAAACTAATTAATGTGCTGCACAAGCTCGGTCTTCGTACTGAAAATCATGAGCTGAGCAACTAAGGGCTTTCTGCAATTGACTCTGCACCAAAGGTTAAAGCACGGTCCGTAGATCTCCTCCAGTGAAAACTCGGTCAATTGCATGTTCGACGAATATACCTTAAAAAAATGTGGTGTTGTTGCATATAACTCTAGTATACAACTGCTGCGTTCAAATTTAGTAATATAGTTTTACAAATTTGTAATTGTGAACACATGAAAAACTCAATGCTGCATACAATGCGGGTGCGAAAGACTATTAGACCAAGTAATAAAAGTAATCTTTATCAACTATATACATTAATATTTTTATCCATTTTTTTAATTATGTGATTCAAAATTCACATAATTCACATAAGAATAAATATGAAACAAATAATTTTGTAAGTTTTCTTTTCTTTTGATAATTGTATTTATTGGACAAATAAAAAAAAAAGATTATTTTTATCTTGTACTCTGTCTGTCTTGTTCTACTTTCGATGTAATCAAATCAGGAATTTCTATACATTATAACGTTAAATAGTTATATACGAGCTTGATAATTCAAATGAGGATAATAAAAAAATTACACAAAATTACTAAATTGTGCGATGCATTCGCACGACTCTCATCTCCATCGCTTTAAAGATAATTTTTCATAGATAATGAAATAAAATCAGCAATTAAAATAAGCTTAAATATGGAAGTAAATAAACCTAGAGCCGCTCAAAGGTCAAGGAAGGGTAAGAAAAGCTGGAGAAAGAACGTCAATATTGACGATGTAGAAGAAGGCTTACAAGAAGTAAGAGATAAGCAAATTGTCATGGGTGATAAGTTTGGTGATGATTTCATAATTGATACGACTGGTGATGATAAGCTTGGAGCCAAGGCTACCAAAAAATTAAAGTCTAGAGAAATATTGACTAATAAATCCAAGGTTGCACCATTAATGGTGGAAAGAAACAACAAAAGGACTATTCAAGGTGTTCAAAAGAATGAAGTTCATAGGTTAATGAGATTATCTGGTAAGGTACAAGGTGAATCTAAAATGTATGCAAGAATAGAAAAGGATGGTATCACCAATGTTGATAGTAAAGATATCTGGGGAGCAGAAGAAGAAGACAAGAGACCAGAATTTTTAAAGAACCGTAGTGATAAAGAAGTCACCAAAGCTACTAGAGTTCCAGAAACCCTTAAGCTTGAACCAATCAGAATAGAAAAGAAAGAACATATTGTCGATGCTGGTAAATCATATAATCCTTCATTAGAATCTTGGAAGAGTTTAATAAATAAGGAATATGATGGTGAATATGAAAGGGAATTACAACGTCAAGCTATTATAGATCACCAGGAAAAAATCAAGTCATTAATGGCAAACTTAGATAACGAAATTGAATCGAGCGATTCAGAAGGAGAAGTATCTGATAACCAAGCTGATGACGAAGATAACGAATATAAACTTTCTGTTAACAAGCCAACTCAAGTTAAGATTAAGACTAAAACCAAGAGAAATAGAGAATCAAAGCATAAAAAGAGAATGGAATTGGAAAATAAACTCAAGGAATTAAAAGCACAAGTTAAGGAATTAGAAAAATTAGATGACATTAACGAAAATGTCAAAGATAAGCTCTCAAAGACAAAGACTAAGATTGAAAAGGCACCTAAGAAACTTTTCAAGTATAATACCATCCAAAAGCCTCTTGAAGTTAAATTATCTGACGAATTGACTAGTAATTTGAAGGACTTGAAACCAGAAGGTAATTTATTGTATGATCAAATGTTGAACTTACAAACATCGGGTAAGATTGAAACGAGAATTCCCGTTGCTAAGAGAAGAAAGTATTCTCCAAAGATTACCGAAAAATGGACGTACAAAGATTTCAAGTAGTTATCACACCATGCATTCTACTTTTGTTTATAAAGTATATAATTCATTCAGCTTTTCCTACATTTTGTAATATATGTTACATTGAGTCATTATGTATTTTAATAATTTAGCTTATAAAACCACAATTTAAATTTAAATAATAATAATAATATAGTGAAATAAGAATGCTAAGTAACCTCAAGTCATTAAGATAAGTCCCAGTTTCCTGTGACATATCCTCTGTATAATCTCTCTCTGAATGAGAAGAATTGGTCTCTGTATGGAGTCCAGTATCTTTGTAATTGGACATCAGCAGTCTTGAAATGCTCTGGTGCAATAGGTTCAGAAGACTGTCCTCTTTTGACTCCTGTTAATAAGAAATCTCTCTTCATCATATTTTCATCCCATTCATCTAAGTCGAATCTATCGTTCTTCCAGCCATTATCCCAGTATCTAATAAATCCAACACCGTGACCAGCTAAGCCAAAGAAGGCGGTCATGATGGCATATGGCAATAAACCTTCGAATGGAAGTGGCATTATGCTATATTTGTTGCTATATTTATTGTTTTACAAAGCTTTAAGAAAATGTTTAAAACTTACATTTGATTTTTGGTATTTTTGATTGGACGGAAAATTTTGAAAAATGATCACATGATCTATCATGTGATATGATAACACAAAATGAAATTATTCTATGTTTTAATGGAAATTACTGGAGAAGTAAAAAACGTTTACTAGCTATTTGAGTAATGTTTAATAAATAACCTGATTAAATTAATCTATATGGGGTATATATTTGTATTATATATTATTAAAAGGGGTTCTGATTAGAATAACACTGCTAATCAAGTTTAGGACCCCATAATTGTTGCACAAATCTGTCCATTCTTACTGAAATTTGCAGCTGTGCTATGGTCCATGGATGGCTAAGCATCTGTCTAGGACTTGGTCTCTCGTTACTGTTCTTCCTCAAACAATACGATATAAAACTCTTGAATGATTCACTCCAATAGATTCCTTCCAGGGGAATATCTTCTAACGTTGGTTCGTATTCCAACATCAATGATAGTAATTCTATAGGTCCAAGAGGCTGTTGGTCATCAGTAGAAAAGGGGAATTTACAAGTTGCCACTTCCAAAATTGTAAGCCCTAAAGACCACACATCACAGGTCACTGTATAAGGCTTCCCCATGATTCTTTCCGGGGCCATATAATATTGTGTACCGACAAAAGTGGTCGCAAGCGAGTTAACCACCTCACCACTGACACCAAAGTCACACAACTTGATATTACCCTCAAAATCTAGTAGAATGTTAGATGGTTTTATATCTCTATGAATAATTTTTTGTTGATGTAAGTAGTTGAGTCCCTTTAAAATTGATTCGGCTACTTTACCTAAGACCTTTTCGTTGATTCTATTAGTCGGGTCTATTTCAATAGTACGTCTGTAGATCGCATCTAATGATCTTCCTCCCATATATTCCATGGCAATACCAATCATTTGCTGACTCTGCACCATGAATGTACCATAGTATTTCACAATATTTGGCGAGTGACATAATCTATTATACTGCAATTCTCTTATTATTTGTTTTTGAATGTCTGCATTGGGGTCTGCATTAATTAACTTTAATGCAAAGACCTTGGATCCACTTTTCAATGTGCACTTCGACACACTTCCACCATTACCTTCTCCTAATTTGTTAATTTCCACAATTTGATTTGTGTCTGCAATTACGTTCCAGTCATCTGGAGTCAAAACCTCTAAGTCCACCGGCTCTTCAAACCCTTTCGCCACACCAAACTGATTGCCTCGGAATTCCTTGTCGTTTTTATCATTACCGTCATTAATATTCTCATTATGATTGCTTCTGCTACTACTACTACCAGAATCCAATACAAATCCAGGACTATCGATCAGATGCACTGCGTTGCCATTCATCGTATCTGACGAACTTGAATGGCTTCCGGAGATCTTGGTGAAATCAATTGGTGGCGGTTTTCGCTTTAATTTGTTCTTTTTCAGCGTATCGCCTGGCGAAACAAACGATCGTCCTCCAGGAACATTGCTTATGGGTATGCTAAGATTTGGGAGTTTTTGTGCATTCCCTCCTTTTGTGTTAGGGATATTAAATATTGGTGGTGGATTCGACATTGGCCTAACTAGATCAGTTTATAACACGTTAATACTACTCTGGGATAAATTGTATGGCGTCTTTCCACCCAGTCTTTTGTTGAATAATTATCTATATATTAATACCGCTTTTTTACCACTAATTTTACGCCCTGATGCTGGTATAACCCTTATTATATATGCAATAGGTACAGTTTCACACTAGTTCCACTATGTTGGGTTTATTATCGTGTTTAAATACGATAAAGCAAATGATGATAATTTTGTTTTTTAGATTTTGTCATGGCCACCCCTAATTTAAACAGTGCGACTCATCTTAACTATACAGAACAAGTAGATTTAGTTTGATTATTATAAATTGAGATTTATTCTTTATTACAGATGCTATATAGTCGGTTATTTCTTTGTTGGCTTCTTCTTTGGGGCCGGTTTCTTTGCTGGTGCTTTTTTTGGCTTGACTTCTTTGATAAGCTTATCCTTTTTCGTATCAAGCTTATCAGAGTCCTGTTCCTCTTCCTCTTCTTCTTTAACGGTGTCATCCTCTATAACATCCTCAAAATCTACAGTTTGCTTTCTGGCACCTCCAGATCCTATAGAATTACCAGTCTTGTAGATAGCGATTGGATGGGTGGTACCGTTGTATTTTCTTGTGAACGTAGACTTGACCTTGGTGGGAATTTTCTTTAAGAGAGCATCACCCCTGTTATCACCCACACCGAAGTCCACAATGCAGTCCCAGTCTTCCTTAGAGAGGTAATAGTGATCCATGACATCGATGACGTCGGGAATTCCTTCCTCATGGTTGTGGATAAGCGGTTCAGTGAGTCTTTTCGCCATGAGTGGGATGTACTCCAACCTCAATTCTGACTTGTCAGTGGATGTCCTGAGACGGGTGTGATATTGTAACTCCTGTAAGAGTCTGTTGTACTTCATGGCCTTGGAATTTTGACCCAACCATCCAGCAAAATTGATCCTCTGGGTGACCGTACCTGCCACTTCGGATGCTGGCTTCACCGAAGACATAACCGCATGGAATGGCAAAAGACTCCATTGTTGTTCACTGGATCTGATTAATGAGTTGATGTGATCGGATTGCGAAATGGAATCGGCTGCATTTGCAACCCTCTTCAAATGATCAAGTGCACTGTTAGAGTTAGCAGGTCTTGTGGCCAAATAGTTTTCTTGAATCATTAATGGTGTAAAGTCGATATCATTGAAGTAAAGATCGATCTTGTCGTTTAATGTGTGGTTGGCATTAGGGTTATATATTTGGCCATTTAATAATTTGGAGGTGATATCAAATGGTTTAAGAATGGTTTGCTTCTTCCATGATTTGGCAAAATCTCTGGCTTGTTCGTGACCGATAATCTTTTGAGTCTTGGAGACAGTCGATAACAAATTGATCATTTGTCTTATATCATTGTTTGTGGCTTGTACCAATTGACTTATGATTGTAGGATCTAATTTGATCTTTTCTCTTAATGCAATGGTCATTAATCTTGATTTGACTTCAGTTTCAGATGGTCTTCTGAAAGGTAAATCAAATGTAGTTCTATCGAATGTTCTCATCTTAGGCAATGATTTATCATTACAGATCAAAATCATAGGCATCTTAGTAATCTTACAGAAAGATGATAATACACCAGCACCACCTCTATCACCACTTGACATACCATCGACTTCGTCCATAATAAGACAGAATTTCTTATCATTTTTGTGACTATGTTCTGTATCACTTTGACCTTTGAAGAAACCAACAACAGAAGTGTTACTGAGCACGGACTTAATACTAGAATTTAATAACGATTTGGATCTAATATCCGATGCATTCTTTTCCAACACGTCGTATCCTAAATTATTTGCTATTAAATGAGCTGCACTCGTCTTACCAATACCTGGAGGTCCGCTAATTAAACATGCTCTGAAAACACCAGAGCCATCTGGGCCAGGATTCTTAAAATCATCTTTAGAATATTCAAACCAATTTGCAAGCCATCTTTCTAATTTTTGGATTTGTCCCTTATTACCACATAATTGTGCTACAGATGTAGGTGCATATTTGGTAGTCCATAATTTTTTATCATTAGAAACTGGAAGTGCAGTCAGAATAGCTTCAACTTTATTACTACCTTTACTTCTTGCATCTTCAGATTTACCTTTTTTAGCTTCCTCATTTTCTTGTTGAGACTCTTTTAATGCTTCAGCTTCGGCTTCTTCTATGACCTTACGTTCTTCTTCTTCACGCTTTTTACGTGCCAGAATAGCTGCATCTCCACTTCCACCATCAGCAGGCATACTTTGAAGTAATTGAATAAACCCATCTTCATTGATAGCCTTGATTTTATTAGCCTTGATCTTTTTGACTTTTGATGGACCTGCATCATCCCCAATAACCACCAACGATGTCTTACCTGAAATAGACTTAGTAACTTTGGCGCCATATTTCTTCGCCAAATTCTCAGAATGATCACGATCCAATCTTGGTAAAACACCAGTAAATACTATAGTTAATCCAGACAAACAATTAGGTTGTGCTTCTGGTATATCTACTGATTCACCTGCTTCTGCTGGTTGGGCCTTTGCTGACGCAAAGAAGTTGAATTTTTTCCCATCACTATCATCAATATCTGGCAAATCGGCGTCAGGAATAGTGCTTAAAACTTCTTCGGCAGTTAAGACTTTACCTGATGTATTATTGTTAGTTTTACTCTCCTCCATATCACTTTTCTTAGTTACCTTGGAACTCTTCTTTACAGGAGATGCAGAAACACTCTTTGCAGTCTTCTTAACAGGTTTTGCTTTAGTTGCAACTGGCTCATCTTCAATAACTTCAATGTCATCATCTACATTCATTTGATTATCCTCATCGAAATCCAAATCAACGTAATTTTTAGGAGCTACTTTTTTTGATCTTCTAGGTGACTTCACCGGCTCATCATCCATAACATCTATTACTTCTTTCTTTGATTTCTTAGCTGGTGGCTCTTCACTATTATCAACAGGATCACTTTGTACTTGTTTCTTCGTTGTAGAGCGTTTCTCAGATATCTAAAAAGAATGCATGTTAGTATCCAAACAAAGCCAATTGGTATTTATAGGTGAATACTTACTGGTACCTTACTCTTGGAGTTTTTATTCCCAAAGAATTCCCTTATATCAACCATCTTACTTGTTTATAAACAAATTGTTTAAGAGCAATAGATTTCGAAAAAATATATTTACTACGCGAGTCAACCATACACGCTAAATAAATGATTGATATCTAATTAATGGTTAAATATATAGTAAATAATACTATAAAATGTGTAGTGTAATATTGAGCCAATGGCTTATTATGATTCATTTTCCACTGGATTCTTTTTCCAAAAAATCAGTCCATAAGGATACAAAGCTTTGTCTTCCTGAATTTTCGGAATCCTGAGTGGACTTTGAAGTTTGGCTATGAGATAAGCCAGCCAATACCTTTTGGTGTTCATCCCATTCCAAGAGGGCGCTTATTAATTGAAGGGCCTCGAATTTCTTTGAATCACCTCTTGGGAATTGTAAGAAACTAATAATGACGTTTGAAATCAACACCTTATCAACTGTATTATTGGAGCTACCCAGTTGTTGCTTTAACATGGTTAATGCCTTTGTGAGATGCTCATTTAATATTATGGCCTCATGTCTCAATTTACCAATGATAAGCTGTTTGCTGTTAACCTCAGCCTTGATTTGATCAAGATTAGCAAGTTCAACTTCGAGTGAAGAAATTTTGGTTAAGTTTTCATTAATCTTATTTTCAAGATGAATCTTTTCTGTTTTGAGTTCCTCTATTGAGGTATTAGCCAAGCCTATCTGTTTCTTGTTCTCTGAAGTCATGGATTCGATGATTGAATTCTTCGATTCAGCTGTTTTGTTACACTGAGTAATTGTGTCTTGTAAAGTGTTTATTTCATCGTCCTTTGATGCTAATTTTTCAGAAAGCTCTTCGACATTTAGCAACAATGTTTTGCTTTCCATTTGTACTTCATTTTCAGCAAGTTTAACTTCATTCAACTCCGTCTTCAATTCGTTGATTTTTTTGGTTAATCTTGAATTTGCATTTTCCAAATCGTATTTTTCATCCTGTAAGGTATCATCCTTGGATTGATATTCCCTTCTAAGAGCAGTCAAAGAAGACGAAAGACGATCACACTCGCTATTTAAATCAGTGCTTTCCTCGGTCAATTTGTCTACCGTTTTATGTAATTGATCATTCAGAATGGTTAGCAAATTGACTTTTTCTTTCAAAGTAGAGTTCTCTTCTGTCTGTGTTGTTAAAAGCTCCTTTGTTTCTTCCAATTCAACTTGAGCTTCTTTCATTTTGGAAAATACAGATTTCATTGATGACAACTTACTTAATAAGGCGTTATATGAGGCTTTCGATTCATCTCTCTCTGACTCTGTAGTTTCTAGTCTCTTTTTGAGTTCTTCCAATTCCTCGGAGGATCCTGATGTATTATTGTTGGTGTTTCCATTTGTATTTGGTGCCGGTGTATCTTTGATCTCTTTCTGGGTTTCAGTCAACGTCCTATTTTTCTCCTCTATCACTTTATCTTTCTCTTCCAATAACTTTGTCTTCTCTTCCACTTGCAACTTCAATTGGGCGATCTGTTCTTGTAACTCGTTGGTTGCATCAATGCTTTTTTCGTCAGATACTTCTATGGGAGTAGTACTTGCTGGCGGCTGTATCTCATCAATTTTATCAGTAATTTCTTGGGAATTATTGGACTTTGCCTGAACGTCCGAGCCTTTGTTCAGCTTCTTCTTATTCTTAGCCATTTCTGTTATACAAATGCTATTTTAAATATGGCCTTTCTTTTGTTAATTGTTAGACCAAGTGTTTTGATCTTGTCTACAGGACGTCGGTAGATTTTTCAGAGATAGTCAGAACAAAAAGCTACGAAGATGAAGCCAACACTAACAAGAAAACAAGACAAGGGTCCCGTACTAGTGTATCACTCTACTACAGTTAACTCCAGGGATTTTTTTCTTTCTGTAGCAAACATTCAAATGTATTAACCTATACAATACACATTCTCAAACACATAGTAATCGAATCTTTAACATTAAAACGTTTTTATTATGAGTTAGGAGAATATAAAATCATTTTATACACATTGACAACAAATACAACCTAAGAATATAATGGAATAATATATAATAGTTCTTCAGTTACGTTGAATTTAGATGTTAGATGGGTAAAGCATGATTCTAACAGAAGCACCAAAGGTCTTTGGTGGTAAGTTCTTCTTGAAGTTAGCTCTGACTAAACCACTGTTACCGTGAGATCTGGTGACCTTACCCCAGATAACTCTGATCTTAGAACCTCTGACTTCCTTGGAAGCTCTGTAAACGTAAGCAATTCTCTTACCTAAGTAGAACTTAGCATCTTGAGAGGTGTTAACACCTTCAACTTGAATCAAAGAAACGTTGGCGTTGGTGACGCTTTTAGAACGTTGGTATGAAACGTGTCTACCTTTAACGTATACTGGAATTATGTTAGTATTAAGTCATCAAAAAAATTTTAAAATACGGTATTCAGTATGTGATGAATCTAATTTGATGTGTACAAAACGAAATTGCTTCCTTCTTTGAACTAATTGTTTGTGCTTGTGATGAAAGGATCCCACCATTCATATTTGTACTTTTGAAATTACTACTGTAATGCACTTGTTTTTACATATCTTCAAACTGAATATGGTTCAGTTCTACTGGTACCACTAGTAGTTTTCACTAGGTTGCTTACACTTATAATATTATTATTCCACTTGATACTTTCCATTCACAAGCTGATAATTTTCCAACCACTTTCATCATCAATACAAAGACTTATTCAAAGTTTTACACTTCAAACTAGTAACCACAATACTTTTTACCATCATTTATAATAGTTATAACATACATCTGTGAGATTCAGCCATTTTAACTCTATAGTGTCTAATTAACTAAAGGTAATTTGGTTTCTTCAAATAAAAATTTTTAGTATAATCAAAGAGTATTACCTAACCCACCAACTGCAGACCGCACTACTGGTACGATGAAAATTTCTCGAAAATTATCCGGGTTTTGTGTAACTTGTTCATAACTATGGGTGTTGGGTTGTATTGTCATAAAATCGTGCGATGGTAAAGTTTACACAAAAGGATGACAGTCGTGATCACGTTTAGCCCTATGTGTTACCACGTGAGTCAGAAAGCCCTAAGCTACTATTCTCGTTTCCTCCTTTTATCCTGACCGTTTCTTCGGGACCATTAACTCGGAATTCGTAGTGCGAAGTTTAATCAGGCTGCTTGTGAAATTTAGTCATTCCCCAACGGATGTCTCTAACATCACGTTTGACTTCTATCAGTAAAATTATGCGCATTTACTTAGTGACAGATATGCGTAGCGCAAATATTAAGTAAATCAATTGATACAATTAGTAAATTAACATATTAAATTTATTTCAATAAACTGTACATATCTAACATATTTACGACTTGCTAATTAGCATTAAGACAACATAGTTAAATGTAGAAAAGGATCATTAACAGTGGGGTTGCAACGAGGTGAGAATTTCTTAGTCCCCTTTATCACAGGAAATTTAAATCTACTCTTACTATCGGCATTACATCGGCACCCATATATTTGTTTCAATTAAAGCGAGATAAATGAATCTTAGATCTTAATTTCAGACTCTGATTGCCATTTGGACAAGTTAAATCTCCAGTGCTTCGAAGTACCTTTATCGTATTTGGATTGCTTCAAAGTACCCGATGGTGCATTGTGTATGGACAAGTTAGATAAGTTCGTCAAATTGGTGAATGGATCTAAAATAGGCTGTTCTGTATCATAATCAAGTTCATCGAACCATCTAGTAGACCACGAGCTGCCGGATTCTTGTTCCTTCTTTCTCATTTCTCTCTGATCGTTTTCAATAATGGATTTTTCCTTATGAATCAAGTCGTAGTCAGATTTCTTGATGGCGTCACTGACCTTCGACCATGCCCTTCTGGTCTCCAATTCATGTTGCTCCTCTAATGGCTTGACAACTAATACTTCTGGGGATTTATTTTGAGCATCGTAGAACAATTCATCGGATTTTGATGGGGTACTGGAACCCTTTTTAATGTATGACTTACCAGACCATTGACCACCGATGGTGACAAAGGCATTTTCTTTGTTCAGAACAGATACTTGGTCACGGAAAATTCTAGCCTTGAATGTGTTCTTCTTACCAGAGAAATATCCTCTACCAGAGAAATCAACACTGGCAATGTAACCATTTGATGCCTGAATGTAAGAAGTACCTTCTAATTCTACAAATGGAGAGGCGGTGATCAAACCTTCAATGTGCAATGGTGGTAAAGTGATGATGTATGATTCATCCAAATCCTTGAATTCTAAGAGAGCATGTCCGTATTGCTTGACATTGATAGTGGTGGCAGATATGGTGGCCACAATACCGTTGTATCCCTGTAAAGAGACTTTATTCTTTTCGTTGAAGATGGTGTATGCTGTCACTGGAGGATGGTGACTGACTTGTTCAGATAATAATACGGTTTCTCCTACCTTTCCTTCAGTGGACTTGTCTTCCCATTTACCCAAGAAAACTTCACCTAAAAATGGGTTCAATGGCTTCTTTTCTGATCCCATGCTTTCGTTTCTGGAGCAGTATTGTGATCTTAATGTTGAGATGAACCATTTGGTCACAGCAATGATTCTCTTCAATGCCATGGCTTCCTTTTCTGCTGAGTCGGCGCCTTCGGATTCCAACAAGAACGCTGGGTCAACCAATAAGTCTGGATGTTCACCCCAGTATTGAGAATACTCTGATTGTGAAGTTGGTGACAATATAAATGGAGGAGCAGTTAACGAAGCCAAGTCACCGTTGAACGAAGCAATTGACTTGAGAAACGACGTCCAAGAACTAGAATTAGCTACGCTTGACATTTCTTATTAATACCGTGTAATATGCTTGTAATTCTGATATATATATACCAAAAAGAATACCTCTGATTATACGAATTATACGATATTTTTTTTGTGAATAGGGAATTGAACACAGCCAGAATTTCTCACCACAATCGAAGTTGCTCACACGTGAGTTTCATATTTGCACCCATTTTAAAATATGAAGATAGAACACGAATATAGGGGGGTTTGGTAGACTATTGGACAACAAACTATATAGTATAGTAGCAGTATTGAACTTAAATATCGAAAAAATCAAAAAAAAACGGAGATTCGTGCATTTCTGGGTGTGTAGATACGATTTGAACAAGCCGGTATTTTAGTGCAATATAGGAGATCTGTTGAAAGTATATAGGATAAAAGGTTTAATTGTGGGTTGTGGAGTATGTTAATGTTGGTATTAGATTTATAAAGTACGCTATGGGTGTATAATGACTAGAAGTTGCAATATCTAATGTTTTGTGTTCCATAATGATTATCACATACTCCTGTCAAACTCGTGAGTCATACAGCCATTTCAGCATTTCAAACATGTATGTAAGTATGATAATAAAGCTAATGACGTTTTCGGCTAATGATTTCGTCTCTTTTATGTCTCTTTATTAGGTTCCTCTACGTGTGAAGTATTTGTGTAGTTGCGAAATTTCCCTGATTGCAATAAAAGCAACCTATTCTGCATCATATGTATCAAATGATGTAGTTTGGGACAGTTATAGAACTATGGGACAGGGTAACTTACAAGGGAACTAGGAAATAAAAGACACTGTGATTTAAGTTGGTATATTTTAGAGGATTTTGTAATTTTGCAAAAGTTTAAGAAAAATTATATTATTGGAAATATTTACAAAAAAAGGTATCAAACAATATATATGATAATAGAGTCAAAACAAATATATTTAGATAATAGAAGCGTTAAAAAAAGACCACTTGAAAGAACATTCAAATAATTTTCTACCCACATCATAGAAGCAAGATATAATTCGCTTTCATTCTATATATTGTTTCCACATTATGAAGGCATCCTTTTTCTTTGAAACTGATCTACCAAAAGTATTGTATTTGTAGTTTTAAAGGTCTATTTCTATTTACGGTTCGTTTTAATCTTTAATCTCATTGACCATTGTCATTATATAGTAGTAGAACTATGTTGAAATCAAGCTCCTAACATATAATTATGCAACGACAGTTTACAACTTAATGTAAATGCCAAGATCATCCAAAAGTTTAGCAAAAGAAGTAAACACCCCCGAATACACAAATAGTACCAAAAAGGAAATGTGATCAGAGCATGCCAATGTATCAATTGTCATATTTACCAACCCAGTACCCAAGTTGGCCAACAAAAAAATCGCCAATCCATTGGCATTGATGGCCCTTAAAATCCTTGATTCAGAATTTTCCTTCAAGAAATACCTATCAATCAAGTTGAATGCCAATAACATCACAGAGTTGTATGAAACAGTCCAGATAATGTATGAAAAATTAGCCAAACGTCTGGAAACAGCTGTAAAATAGAATGATTCCTTGACGAGCCAAAATAAACCCTGGTAAATTATACTGCTAATCAATAAACCCTCGCTAGTGGATACCGTGAAAAAGTTGGCTTTCTTCATCTTTTTGAATGCACGGTAAGTGCTAATCTTTATCAAATTATTTGGAGTTTGGAAGTCAGTCAACACAAAAGAACCAAAAGATTGTCCAAATAAAAAGATACTAAAATAGCCAATGAACGAGAAAATACCTTCCTTATTCATGGAGATGATATTTTGCATTCTGTTATCAGATCTCAAGATAAATTCCAATAAACTTGTGTTATTAAGAGCAAACTCATAAATTAACCCAATCAGCATGGCCACCAATGCTCTGGGAAAAAGATTAAGGATTGGATCCAATAGTCCTAAAAACACAGGTAACAATCCAAGAGTTATAAAGAAATTCCAATGGATACCGTATTCTGTGACATGTTCCTGGTACTCCAATGACTTCACACTCAATAATCTGATGACTCCAAGACCCAAAACTGGAATCGCTTTATACGTATTTGTAATTACCAATTGCAAGTACTGAGAAAAAGAAAACTTGTAATCTGGATTACCTGGCAGAAATGCCTGTTTGATCAAAGATCTGGAGTTTACAAGTCCCATGGAAAATACAAACGACCCAACACCCAAATCCATCATGGAGGTTCCCCAGGTTTCCACTTTGGCAAATCTTCTAGGGAAAATGTGAAAATCAACAGCAAGAATAGCAATGTTGGTCAAGATCATCATGACTGATCTGTATGCTGTAATAAAAGGTTTTCTTACGAGCAATTGCTCTTTGTTGGATTTTTCTGTCTTTCTGGCACTGGTGCTAGGTTTGTTCAATACATAATACACCACACAGGGCCCAAGTATAATCAAATACAACACCCCAACATTCCCACTATACACCGTCAATGCACAGAGTATACTCAATATGTTCAATGCAAAATCTAAGGGGAATGGGGCCAGTTTTCCAGTTCCACATGTGATCAACGTGTACCCTAAATATCCAGCTAGTCCCACCGCTGTGACGTTATAGATCTCCAGAACACTTCCACCTAAAAGTCCACTAACAAACTGTTCTTTTTGTTCCTTCAGTGACATCTTTATCTTTTAATAGTGTACCAATATCTCCACAATAATTCGTCCTAACTGTTAGTTGATTTTTTCAGTCTCCAGATTTAATTCGCATCGAATCTCAAATATCGAAACCTTGATTTTATTATAGTAATTGAACAAACGACGGTAAAATGAGCAATAATCTGGACGATGAGACTCTGTTAGCTAACAATCCAACAATATTGGGTTCTGATGAAGACACCAGAATGAAAACAGAGGAATTTTCTGATCCAGGAACCCCCCTTATGTCGCTGAAAAATCACGATGAAGGAAGTAGTAAGACGAAGATATACGGCAACACAACACCAAAGATACATGTATCTTCTAGTGATTCTATTATGTGCTTAACCCCCTACAGCTCTAATAGCAATTATGGCGATGACGGAGTACTATTTTCGGATTCTGACGGATTATCGCAGAACTCATTAGACTTGAAGAAAGAAAAGTCCAACAATTCATGGGAAAGTAACTCTACTCGCTCCAAGGGAAGGGTACAGGGAAGCGGAAGCGAAACCCCTAAAAGCAGAAGAAAAGGGAGCCCCAAAAGAGGTGAAGATGAAAGGACAACTCCAACACCGAAAGGGAGAAAGAAGTCAAGAAGAAAATCCAATAAATGGGACGGTGGAGACAGTGAAAGATCATATCGCTCTTCGGCGCGTCCTTCGGAGCATCCAAATGGGTCTGGGTATAGTCTGATGCCAACTCCTGGTAAGATATTTCGTAACCTACTTATTCTAGAAGAAGATCTTCGCCAACAAGTTTCTCAGCAACGAGCACTTAGGAGAAAGTATTTGACATTTTTGGCAATACTTTGTTCCTTAATTACGTCCATTTCACATTACTTATTCTTCACAGATCCCAAGTACTCAGCCAGCGGTTCATTGAGGGTTATTTTACAATTCACATTATTAGCATTGTTGGTAACGGTATTATTGTACCATCTCTCCGGTGAATACCAGAAGACTATTGTGCTACCACGAAAGTTTCTTTCGTCTACAAATAAGGGTTTGAGACAGTTGAATGTCAGACTTGTCAAGATCAAGACTCCATTATCGGATAATATGATCGATTTGATAAGAGAGTTTGTATTATTTATCTCAACAATGTGCTTAAATTCCTTACATAAAGTGTACCCATCCACAAAAGGAAATAAGAACGTTAAACTAGAAGTCTTTTTAGTGTCTTGTCAGGCTCAATGTCAACCTAGAATAGGTATTACCGATGTGAAGTTGGTATTGAATCCTAGGGTATTTAATATAGTTATCAGAGAGGGGTGGGAAATGTATAGAAATGAATTTTGGATTAATGAGGGTGTAAGAAGAAGAAACCACTTGTTGATATTGTTCAATACTCCGCAGGATAGTTTTCTGGATAGGAGTAAACTTATGAAGAAAGATAGAAAAGACCGGAAGGATAGAAGAAAATCTACGGTTTCAAACAAGGATAAACTAAGTGAACATAACTTAAAACAGCTAGAGAAAATCGCCAGTGAAGAATCTCTAAATGCCTTCAGCTCAGGGTTCAACAGTTTGGAAAGTACACCATCACCAAGGTTTAATGATATATAGGCTTATATATTACCTCTAATACTTAATTATTAATAATAGCATCACTAACTACTGTTCCAAATACAACGCATTCGAGTAACGATGAACCACCTAAACGGTTACCTCCATGAACACCACCCGAAACTTCACCAACAGCATATAGGTTTTCAATTGTATTATTGTCCTTATCAATGACTTGACCATATTTATTGATCTCTATTCCCCCCATTGAAAAATGTAGAACTGGTGTTACAAGTCCAAAGTAAAAAGTTTCATGCTCACTAAATTTAGAACCAAATGAACTACGTCCAAACAAATCGTTTCCGTCAATATTCTGATCATAGTTATTAAACGTTTCACGTATTCTCAGCGAACTGAAAACTAGTTGAGGATTAAGTTTTTCAAAGATTTCTACTAGGTCATTAATAGTACCCTTGAACATCAAACCTTGGGACAAATAGAAGTCAATATGGGTTTTGGCCTTTAAATAATCACTTTCATTAATCACTACTGTGGCAACTGCTGTATCTTCTGATATACCTACTTCATTTTTTTTAACCTTGCAATTTTTAAGTATGGCATCAGTAACTAAGTCTCTCGTAGTTAATTCATTAACAAATCTTTGACCCGAATTTGGCGATAATAGTATCCCACCAATACCTCTTAGAAGCTCACCTCCAAGGAACTTAAACTTGTCATTTTGAGCGTTATCTTTAAGCTTAACAAATCCGGTAGGATGGAGCTGAAGTTGATCCATGTGAATCAAGTTTGCACGAGCATCTCTTTCTGCAATCATTTGTCCATCCCCAACAGTTTGTGGACCATTTGTCAGCGGAAACGCTAATAAATCAGGTCTATAGCGGGACAACAAGAAATTTGAATCGAAATCAGCAGAATACCCTCCTGTGGCAAGCACCAAATTCTTACAGCAAAGTGAATCTTTCTTACCCTGAGAAACATATTCAATCCCATTAACCTTCTGGTTTTCGGATAACAAAATCTTTTCTAGTCTTGTTTCCTGAAGTATAGTAAGCTTCTTATTTTCGCATTCACTAAAAGAGTGTAATCTAGAACTGAGTTGGGAAATAATTGCAAATCCCGGTGGAAGCTTACCTCCTCCTCTATGGGTTCTGGGAAAAGAATGTCCTCCCAATTGCGTAATAACCAGCAAATCGATGTTATTTTCTCCCAGAGTTAACCATTCAAGCGCCTTTTTGGAATTGCCTGCTAGGATATCCACCAATTGCTCATTACATAACCCTTTCCCAGAAACTAGCGTATCCCTCACAAATGCCTCTACAGAGTCCTCGGGAGTATCCACAGCATTAATACCAGACGAAGCTTTGGCAGAATTCCCTCCAAGCTTCCCTGTCTTTTCTATAAGAGTTACTTCACGTCCTTTCAGCAACAATTGCAATGCAGTAGTGAGTCCAGCTAGCCCAGACCCTACAACAACCGTCTCTACTTCGTGTGCACCCATGTTTACTGTGTTTTTCAAAGAAAATCTACTTACAAACCGTCTTAATATTATATTGCTGCTATTTGCAACTTTCATCCAATGCGTTTCTATCAGAATATAAGGCACTAATCCTACAACAAGCACCACCAATATCAATCTTAAAACAAAAACCTTAATCGTGACAGTCTTGAAATCTATTCAATGTTGTAATTTATTCTCTTATAAAACATGCTATATATATAATATATATACAATAATAACATCCGATTTCAGGGATTATCACCAGATTTCACGGCCTGCATATAACCCCAAAATTTCAATATCGATTATCATCATTATATAATCATATTTATAATTCAATTCTTTACCATTAATAATACACTTCTAGATATTATATATTCTTAATTTTAAACAGCAATATGATACGGTTGAATCCTATAATACACACAGACACAAGAAATAAAAGCTTCAAGTTTGAGCCGTACTTGCGTCAGGAATATAACTTTGGGTTAGACCCAGATCGTCCAGTATGCCAATTTTATAATCCACTGAATCCAGATAACTCTTGTCCTAATGGTAATAACTGTCCAAATAAGCATGTTTCGTCAATGTACTCAAATAAGATTGTGTGTAAGCATTGGTTAAGAGGCCTCTGTAAGAAGAATGATCATTGTGAGTTTTTGCATGAATACAACTTGAGAAAGATGCCTGAGTGTTTATTCTACTCAAAGAATGGATTCTGTACACAGACACCAGAATGTTTGTATTTGCATGTGGATCCCCAGCTGAAAATACCCGAATGTTCATTGTACGAGAAGGGATTTTGTCCTGAGGGTCCTAAATGTGTCAATAGACACATCAGAAGAATTATGTGCCCACTTTGGCTCACTGGATTCTGTCCTAAGGGACACGAATGTGAATTCAGTCATCCAAGGTTTGAATCTATGAGTGAAAAGCAAAAGATCAAGCCAGACAGTGAAATATTTGGCGAAGAAAGCGAGGAAGGAGAATCAAAAGAAGAGAGAAATATAACACCCGATGAAGATATGCAGCTGGATGAGCAAAAGCCCCTCGCTAATGGCCAAAATGATATAAACGAAATTAATTCATCTTAATATATACTAATACATAAATACTAGATATTGTATATGTTGACCAAATGTATGTAATGAATGCAAAATATTTATTTAATGTACACTTTTTGTAGTTTGTTAAACTCTTAGTTTTCTAATTTGAACTCTCTCTTGTGGAGTCAAGATCCAATTGATAGATGAATAATCATCATCTTCATCATCACCACCAGTAGTCTCTGATTTCTTCTCACTGCTCATTTCATATTCATCATTATCCATCCCAACAAGTAAAATGATTTGAGTAATCCTTACAAACTTTTCCTTTAATTCATAATTATCCTCACAAACTTCGTTAATCAAGAAAGACATATCCTTTTCTAGTTTAATTGAGCCCATTTCATTAACGTTGAATTTCTTTAATGTGGCGAGTAATCTCTTTTCTAACAAATTTGCCAAGTTGACAACTAATAATCTCAAAAATCTAGAGTACACAAGATCACGATGGAACGTAGCCTTATATGGTCCAATAAGGGAACTCCATACTGTCCTGAATTGTAAGATTCCTGAATTATCGTTAAGATCGGACGATGAGAATAAAATGTGAGTTGTCTCGGTTGAATCAGGTAAGAAATCATTAATAAATGTCACGATTCTATTTTTAAATGATTGGTTATATAATACCACCAAACTGTCATTTATAAGTTTATTAGTCATGTTAGTGAATGGCTCTATCAATTCATGTTTTAAAATACCATATACCTTTTCGTGATCTTTTCCAAAGGGGTATGCATTTTTTAAATATTCACTATCATTTTTTGTTATAGTATCAAATATCTTTCTAGTATATTCTTGACCAATAGCTGCAGTATTTAGATATACAACAAAGTTAGTTAATCTATTACTATTAGAAGTAACTGCACCAGGATTAGCAACATGAGCACCACCCACTACGTTACCTAATGCACTCGAAGCACCTTTAAAGAAGCCCATACCAGTATTAGATTCAGCTACTGGCGTAGCACTTCTTGATAAACCAGGACTTGATGCACCAGTAAGTGCTGTATTAGTAGAAATATAAGAGAGTGTATTATTATAACGTGGCTGGTTATCATTGAGATTTTTTATAAGGAACCCATTAAGTAAATCCACTTGAAGCACCTTCATTGTTTCTCCAACAAACTTTTTGAAGGTAGAAGTGATACCAGTATCAATAATATTTCTAGTCTGGTTGTTTAAGACCAATACAATATCTTCTACAACAGAAGAGCATGGCACATGATCTGGGTAATCTGAGGACCTAGAAACCAAATAGGTGTCTAGCGATGGAATTTCTTCTATACTTATAGCTTTCTCCAATGATCTTCTGAAGTAGAAAGTGTACATACTTTCAAAAGCTGGTAAATACTTTTGTTGTATTTTCTTGGTAAAGTTAGCTTGAGATATTATCTCAGGTAAAACCAATCCATCCGGCGTCTCCTTTAAGTAATACTTGATACTTAAGAATTTGGAATATAAAGCCCAGTGTGATAAAATCGAACCCAATTCACTACTAAAATCACCAACGTCAACGATTGAAACTAATTCTGCATCTTTATCATTAATGGATAATTCATTCATTTGATCTTCATAGTCACCAGTCTTCTTGGAAAGAAAGGGGAAATCATACAACTTGATGTCTTGTAACAATTTTTGAATTCTACGACTGTCGTAGAATGAATCAGCGATTAAACCAATTTGAGAATCAACTTCATGTTGAACTTTACCAACCACATAAGGAATGGCATTTTCATATGTTGTGGAATAGTTTTTTTTAATAAGAGGTCCATGTTGAGACAACATCATAGAAATGCTTTCAAATAATTGGATGGCAATACTCGCATATATTCCAGATTGTTGATCGGTACTAGAATTCGACTGAATGAGATTACGTGAGGTATCAGAGACGATCTGACAAATGAAGTCAGAATAACAATTAAGACCTTCTTCTTCTTGGGAGATCAACGGGAAAAGTTGGAAGTATTTAGTCAATTCTTTCACGTCTTTATCACTGGCTGCTGTATTGAATTTTGACTTAAATATACCCACCAATTGACCAATCCACTTGCTTATAGTCACTTCTGGCAATTCGGGAATATCAGCAGAAGGAATAACAGCTGAAGAAAATTTTCCATTAATGAGCTCCTTACTTAAATTATAATTGATACTGTGTATACATTTAGCAGCTACTTCCCAATTATTGTGTTCGATAGCATAATAAGCTTGGTTAATATTATTTTTTAACAATTGTATATTTTTCACAAATGACAATGTAGTATCAACCCTATGGATTTCTTCATCTATGGATTTAATTTTGTAAGTCAATGATACCCCTAAATCATTCGCTGATCCGAATAAACCAGTGAGTTCACTAGAGTTTTCAATAACATTCGACAAACGAGCTCGTGTCAATTCTACGCTGGAAATACCTCCTTGATGCTGTTTCAGTTTAAGTCTAACAAAATCATTCAAGTCTTCTTCTATCTTTTCTGTGGCCTGGTCAATCTCTTGTATCAATTGATTCAACTCGCTCGTTGTTGATGCGGATTTGAACTTCTCATGTAGCACACGGTGTTTTAAACTGCCAGTTAAAACAACCCCTTCATTATTTGAGGGATTGAACGAATTTCCATAACCATTATTGGTCATATTTCTCTGTTGCTAACCTTATATTTCCACTAAGATTACTATGATATCTGTTCTTTGGAAGCCTTCCAAAAGATCGCTCCAATTATACATCCTGCATATATATATATATATATATAAATCGAAACTACTGTAGAGTATATATAGAGGAAAGCTCATAATTACAAGTATGTGTATTAGATAGTTAACATATATTGATATAAAATGGAGAATGTGACCGGTAGAAAGTTTATTCTTTTTGCATGGCGGTTCTTTCTTCCTTGAATTTAGTAGATCTGTCTCTGATTCTTGGCTTCTTGACTCTAGGCTTCTTTCCCTTTAAACCCTTGATACCAGCAACCAGAGAGCCCTTGACGGCTCTTTCACCTTCAATGACCAACTTCTTTCTCTTACCAGCAGTAGATCTGTCAGCTTTACCCAAAACTCTTTGGGCTCTACCTAATTTGGTCTTTTGTTGGTCAGACAAATTAGCAAGTTTAGACTTGTTGGAGGCATATGACTTCTTAAGGTTGTCGAAATGGTTTGGTGACATAATGGATGGCTTACTGTGGGATTTGGCTCTAGAAATACGGAGTTTACGAGTCTTTTCTTTGGAAATTGGCTTGTCGTTCAATAATAACGCCTTGTTGACAGATAATGAGTCCTTAAATTGAACTAATGCAAAACCCTTACCCAAGTTAGTCTTGGAATCTCTGATGACTCTGACGGATTCGACGTCATTGCCTGTTTTGGAGTTGAAATATCTCCACAAAGTTTCTTCCTTTTCTTCAAAGTCCAAATTACCAACAAAAATCGATCTTCTGTTATCCTTTGGTGCTGGATGCCCAACATGATCAACTCTGATGTGGAAGTTTTCAAACAAAGTGGCATTCATCTTTGCAGCTGCTTTAACTGAGGATTCTTTTTCCTTAAATACAATGTATGCATTGAATGTATCTCTGGAATTGTGGAGTTTTTTCTGGGTGAATGCAACCTTTCTTGGTAACGCTTCATCGAAAGATATAGATCTGAATCTAATGGATCCAATTTTACCGAATTGTGAGAATAATTGCTTGAATTTCTTGTAAGTTTGCTTGGAAGTTATGACCGTGGAAACAACGTTACCCACGAAAACTGTTCTTTCTGACTTTTCCAATTCAGACTCTTTCAAATCAAGGGCATTGGCACCTTTGGTACGTTTTCCGTCGGATTTCTTTTCGTCTTCATCTTCGCTTTCGGAGTCAGAATCGGACTCTCCTCCAGACCCTGATACTTCTTCATTGGATTGTTCTACTGGCTTCTTCTTTTCGTTGGAATCAGTCTTGAGAAGCTTATCAAAGTAATTGGACTCTAAATCCTCATTCAATGCCTTTGCCTTTCTTTTCTTTTTGTTATTTTTAAGAGTTTGTTCTTGAATAACTTCGTTGTCTTCTTCTTCCTCTTCTTCTTCTTCAGCTTCTTCACTACTATTTTTTTCTGCTGCTGGTGCTGATTCAATCTTAGTGTCTCGTATTTCAATCACGGTTCTACCTCTTCTCAAGTTTTCTTTCGCCACAGGTCCAACAGAGTTCTTAAACAAGTCAGAAACTGTCTTATCGGTGTTTACACCTTCCTTAGATCCTCCAAATAGTCCACTAAATACTGACATTGTTGTTCCTAAGGTATTTATATTCTCCAGCTTAATTCCATCTCATCTTAAAAATGTAAGAAATTTCTCAATCGCAGTGGAAATTTTATCGCCTGCATATAAACCAATGATAATTCCCATCAGATTAAAATTCATGTTTGTATTTGATATATATTGACCAATTCATTAGAACAATAGCAACAAGGAGTTAAATTGGAATAACTGATATACTTTTAACGGTAAGAACTAGGTTTGGGATTGTAGTAATTGAGAAACAAGGAAAATAATGCCATCAGAAGAAGGAATCGTCCACGAAGTGGCCGGTCCACAACCAGCTAATAAGGAATCACCATTGACGGATATCGCCACATCGCCGCCTCCATTTGACTTCGGATCAAGTATTAGGGGGTTAGATAGTGATCCTATTGACAAGAAGAAAAATGGTAGGGTTCTGTTATCGGAGAGAGACGGTAGCACCAGAGCCAGCACTGGGCGTAAGGATAGCTACGAAAGCTCTGAACTCAGCGATTTGGGGGAAGATGAATCCGAGGCAGAAACAGATAAGATGGACTTCTTGGATGACGATGATGAAACAAGTACGGACAAGATTCTGGACTTGCAAGCGTTGTCGAAATTGACAGAATTGGCAAGGTTAAAAGAAGTTGACTCCGACGATGACGATGAGCACGAAGAAGACGAACCACCTAAGAAAGAGTCGTCTCCTGAAGAACAAAACCAGAAAACACAAGATTTGGCCGAGATTCTGCAAGAAGCCACCGCGGTGTCAGAAGAAACACACCCAAAGAGTCCGACTCCATCCAAGAGAACGAGTGACGACGATGAATTATCACCCTCCAGAAAAAAAGTAAAATCAGATACTAGCGGAGATGTGGGTGATGAACCTTCTGCTTTATTTTTAGAATCAAAACAGGAAATAGAAGAAGAAAAGAAAGAAGACAATGGGGAAACCGACATAAAAGATATGAATAATGAAACAGATACTGGGAATATCGATGATCAGATTGAAGATAACGAAGAAGGCGACGAAGACATTAATGGAGATGAGGAAGACAATGAGCAAGAAGATGAGGAAGAGGAAGAAGAAGATGATGAAGATGGAAAATTACAGGAAAATAATGATGTCGATATGAATGAAGAGAGAAAATTGGCAGTTGAAGAATTAATATCGATTGAAGCACTGTTTGCTGAATTGAGAGACAAGCTATATCAAGATAAGTTGAACTTATTAGAACGCGAATTACAATTGTGTTTAGAAGGGTCCCATCCAGAGCTTTCAAAGATATACTATAAGATAAACGGGTTTTACCAGGATGGTGTCAATTTAGCAAATTCGAACTTGAACTATAGCTTAAAATGCATAAATACAGAAACAATAGCCACAAGGACGTCCATACATCAGAATTTCTTGAAGAATATAATGGATTTCAAGAACGATTTGATTGCAGATACAACTTCCGTTTGGTATAAGATAAATAAAGAACGTAACCAACTTGACCAACTTGCCCCAGATTTCAATTTTTCGCCCATACCACTGATACCCAATTATACAATTGCTGCAGCCAATCCTGACAATATAGGGTCTGAAAATGAAACTATACCACTCACAAAGAAAGCTATTAAGCAAAATACTTTGATAGAATTGGTGCAACAACGTAACAATTTCAATCACGAGTTGGGAATATTAAATGGGTTAGTGGAATTCCATGGGTTTCCATCCGCTACCAGTATAGCAGAACTCGACACAGTCATTCCAAATGCCAGCGATTTAATATTACGAAAAGCTACTGATGAAGAAATCAACGAAGATTTGGAAAGCATGGGAATTTTCACTTAGTTCCTCATTTGTCGTTATAAGGATGAATATTCTATACGATTCACAAAGAATCCCACGTAATCAGCATATTTGAAATTTTTTGAATAATAGTATGTAGCCAGGTATTTCAACGAGATGCCCAAAATATTCATGTTTTACAAGTCTGTGATTTGTGAAATCCAATATAATTTAGTTAATATGGTTATAGCTGTTCTATAATATTACAATTTTATTTAAAAGCCACAGCTAATTATCAACATGATGATATAAATTACATACACGCAACGGCTTAGCATATATGAAACCTACCATGCTCCACTTCTGCCTTCTCTCCATGATAAAAGCAATTTTCTAAGTCTCTAATCCACAAAAATGTACTTCGAATATTTCTTCATTGTCCATATATATGGAATTTGGAGTTTCTATTCCTCTTCGGCCTCTCTAATAGGAATACTTTCACCATATGAATATTATACTTCATGTGCACGCACATATATACAAAGCTAATCACAATTTAGGCTATATAAAAGGAAACTTATTATCCCTAGAAACATTATAATATATCTAAATAATAGAGGTAACGACTACACTAGTATGGGTGAATCATTATCAAATTCTTCTTAACTATGACATTCTAACCATGTTGTGATTTGCACGACTTGTGATTTTGTGTAATTTTAAATCCGATATCAAAATATACAACGTTTACTTTAGTGACAAGTATAGAGAACTATAGATATATCAATTCAATTGTAATAATATGGTAGAAGTTTCCTTAACAGTTGGTAAATTGGATGCATCATTGGCATTATTATTGACCAAAGATCACCATTTGATAGAATTTCCTACTATTCTTTTGCCTAATGGCGTTAAAGCAGGGTCAATAGTAAAGATCAAATGTGACCAAGATTTTGAATCTGAAATAGAAGAAACAAAGCAATTCCAAAAGATTCAAGACTCTATTTTGAACACATTTGGAACTAATGTTCCTAAAAATCCAGTGTTGAAAATAAGAAATATTACCCAGACTTCATGTGTATTAGAATGGGACGCATTAGACTTGGGTACTGCCAGCTTAAAGAACCTTTTCCTCGTTAAAAATTCTAAAAAATTGGGCGCTATACCCCAGCCACTCACGAATAGAACCACTAAGTTGTCTGGTTTACCAATTGATAAAACTTTCCAGTTCCAATTGAGATTGGACACTACGGCTGGTGTTTATCTGTCTGATGTCATAGAAGTTACTACCCACAAAATGACTGACTTATCGGGTATTACTGTTTGCTTAGGGGATATTTCTGTTAATGACCCGTTCACAGTTCAAGATATTGAGGATACATTAAAAAATATGGGTGCCAGATATCCTTTACAGCACAAAATTCAAGTTGACACTACGCATTTTATTTGTACTAGAGAAAATAGTAATAATCCTGAATTTTTAAAGGCATGTGAGATGAATATTCCTGTAGTAAGACCAGAGTGGTTAAAGACTTGTGAAAGAGAAAGAAGGATCGTGGGTGTTAGAGACTATTATATTAAAGACTGTCTGTTACCAGATATTTTAGCTAAAAACTACTGGAGCAAAGATGGATCTGCTTCCAATTCTGAACCTAAGTCTGCTGCTGAAATTGAAGCCCCAGTAGATAATGGCTTGGAAAATAAGAGTTTACCTGAAGTTAAGATAGATTCCCCAGTTGAGAATAATGATGAACAACCTGTACAGAATTCTAAACCAGAAGAGATTATAGAAGCTAATTCGGAAACTAACGAACCTTCAAAGGCTAGTCAAAACGAAGAAAAGGAAATGCAGGATGTAACTAATGACGTTGAAAACGCTTTCAATTCCGGGGATGTAAATGAGAATGAAATTAATGATGAATCAATAGTCAATAATGGTGAAATATTAGGAAAAGAGTCGGAAGGAGTGGCTATCGAAGCCAATCCTGTTAATATCGACGCTACAGAAAGTATAGCTGTTAATGGTCAGCAAAATGAAGAAGTAAGTAACGAAATTAACCAGGGCGAAGAAGAAAATAAAGTAACAGATGAAATAAACGAACAACTGAAGACTGAAACCCCCGAAAAATTTAAGGCTGAAGAAGAAAAATCCGAAGAAAAACCTGAAGAAGAAAAATCTGAAGAAAAACCTGAAGAGTTGAAGACTGAAGAAGAAAAGGCTGAAGAAAATGATGAAGATAATAACGGTGAGGAAGATAATAACCAAGCTGAACCTAATAATGACTCCCAAGAGCAGGATGATGCTAGCACTGCCAATTCACTGATAGGAAAGAAAAAGAAGAATAAAAAGAAGAAGAAGGGTAAAAACTGATTATTTCTTTAACGTTAAAAGTTTCGTATATAGAATCTAAACTTATAAATACATATGAAGAATCTCTTTAGTATCTGATTTATCGTATTATTACGTTAAAGCGTCCTGTAGATAATTTGGAGTAGTACAACTGGATTTTAAAGCTACTACTAATGAAATTCTAAAATGAAAAACAAATGGAGTAAACGAATTGAATTGAAATGAATGGTTATTTGTGTAAATCATTCTCCAAATAATCTTCTCACCTTCTTTAAGATAGAATCTTTTTCTGGATCGTATGGATGGTCCTTAGAAGGAATTTCAAGAATGGCTGGGAAAGCATTGGTGTAGCTATCAATTCTGTATCTGATTAAATCCGCAATATGCTGGTTAATTAATAAAATAGCAACATCATCTCTTTCAGCTGTGAATGACTCAAATGCTTCTTCGATCTCTTCGGTAGTAGTCTTACCTGCAACTACGGTCAAGAAGTTCTTCTCCTTACCTGGTTCGGTGGACACCTGTCCAATACCGGCTAATAACAATCCAGTAACTGAGTCTTCATCGGCAATTGCTGCCAACAATGTGCGCTTTGCCATAGTTTCGGATCCTGAACTCATGGTATACTATATATCAACCCTTGGTTACTTGTTATACAAGTATCTATCGACGTAATATCTTCTATAATATATTGGTATACGCACGAGTTGATAAATCACATGACAAGTTTTCACGTTCTCACGATAGTAAATCGGGATATTAGATGATTAATGTTAGAACAACTCGCTAAACGGTGAAAAGATTGACACTTAAAGGTATTTGTTTTTACTTATTCTAACTAACTAATATTGCTATTGTATTCTAGTCAATTATCACAATTTATTTAGAGGTAATACAATATTGAAAGCTTCCTCACTTCAAGATACTATGACACTAGCTAATATGTCAAGTGTATATAATAGATAATAAGGCCCATGAATGTAGAAAAATATAACCTTCGGGGCTCTTGAATGATAAAATATGATTGTCCACTATATGAGTTAATGTATACAAGTGACGAAGAAGAATTATACGGACACTTGGGATATTCTTGAGGCTCTTGGGTGAAAAACTGTTGCAATTTTTCAATAATTTAGTGGATAAAATTCATTACAAAAATGCAATCCATATAACCCATATAACCCATATAACCCATATAACCCATATATGGATATCTGTTAAATTCTTCTCATAAATGTAATTAATACCTTAAAAGGCACTATTTATAAGTGGAAATAAATTTTCAAATAGTAAGCTGATTACTGTAGTAATAACCTTCTAAATTGAAAAACTTCATATCTAGTATTTATCTTTTAGTTTATTTATTGATATGTATCCCCTGTCCATGGTATATTTTGCATCTCTTTTATTGTAGGAGAAAGAACCAATTTATTCCTCTGCACGACTAAATTTATATACAATATGATAAATTTTGTTAGGACCTGGAGATCTAAAATAAAGGTTAAACAATTATTAAAGATGTTCACTCAAGTGGGTGCAAGAAGACTAGGATACCCTGTTAGTGTGAGGGGATTAGTATCTCGTAATTTCCACTCAAGCTCTGTTATTTTGGCGGGGCACTCTAAGTGGGCCAATATTAGACATGATAAAGCTAAAAATGATGCTAAAAAGTCCAGAGAAGCATACTCTATTGCTACAAGAATAGAATCAAGTGTCAAGATGGGGGGTGTTGAAGGAAATGCTCAATTAATTACCTTGCTTGAAAAAGCTAAAAAATTGAATGTTACAAAGAAAATTATTGAAAATGCAATCAAGAGAGGAACAGGTGAACTTAAAAGTGAAGGACAAACCCTGGAAGTTACTTATGAATTCATGGGCCCAGGTGGTGTTGCTTTTATCATTGAAGCCAACACGGATAATAAGAACAGAACTGTAGGATTGGTGAAACATGCACTCTCTAAATTCAATGCAGCTTTGAGTCCATGTCAATATTTATTTCAAAGAAAGGGTGAAATCATTTTTGATCCATTGAAAGAAGATGAATCGTTAGATGATGTTTTAGAAGTAGCTATCGATATAGGGGCTGAAGATGTGGAGCAATATGAAGACGTAGAAGGAGATTATGGCGACGAAAGGCTTTTCAGAATTATTACTGACACAGGTGATCTTTTCGAAGTCTCAAACAAATTATCTGGTCTTGGATACAAGCTTAAGGACTCCAAGACAGTATACTTGTCAGATGCTGATAATGAAGTGCAATTTCCAGAAGCACATGAAAAGGGCTTCAAAAAGGCATTGGAGCTTCTTGACGAAGTACTGGAAGTGACCAATTATTATACTAACATCAAATAAACCTGCAAATATTCATTATAATATATACTTGTGAATAAATACATCTTACAGAATTTCATACATACATATCCATTCTCATTTGTAAATAATTATGCTATAAAAATAATGCAGATATTCTACAATATTGCAAGTACGTATTCTAAAATATATTACTAAACAATTTACGTCATATATTAAAAGGTGATGCAAGACAAAACAAAATCAATGAAATAATTTAAGCAGTTCCTCTGGGGAAACTCCAGTCATGGACTACGTCACTCGTTTATGTTATCATTTAATCCTTGTTACCCTTTTCGGCTTCATTTAAGACCTTGTCCAAGTTGGATAAGTCAGCGTTCTTCCATAATCTTAATTCCTTATCGTAAGCAAAGTGTCTATAAGTGAAAAAAAAACCAGAGAAAACAGCGACACCACAGGCAGCGAATAATGGGTACATTTCAACTGGAATTGGAACTTTTGATTGCTTCTTAGCAGCATTAAATAATACACGGGATGCTCTCATTTTGATCTTACTAATTTGAATATTTAACCAACTAGATGTAACTAAATATCTTGTATTGAATCGTACCATAAAAATTCAATTAGTTAGTATGAGGTCAAGCTTTTGACCATTCACACGACCATTTTATTAGCCTTTAATATGGTTGGTCGGAAGATATGGTCACGTGAATATCTATAAATATGAATATATTAAATATATACTTCTACCATTTATCAAATATTTCCTTGAGAGTGTCGTAACAGAGCCAACTGACTGCCATGGAAGGAACAATCTTGTACAAGTTTGCAGTTAAACCCTTGTAGGCACCAAAAAATCCTTCGTTCTTAAAGATAGAGACGAGTGCATGTGAGACTGACTTATACTGGAAGCCTAATTCACCACCAGCCATGCTGGCCACTTGGTATCTCTTTCTCAAAATATCCAAAGGATATATAAGAACTCCACCGACAAAACTGGCAAAGGCACCGGCAGAAAGTTTCCATATAGGGTTGGAATAATCGTAGGTTGAATTATTCATGCATTCTCTAAGTTTCTCGTAGAGAGTAAAATTAATGGCCACATAAGGTGCTACCCCTAATGTTGTTGGGTATATTCCTCTATAGAGAGCTAGTATTCCTCCTTCGTTTTTGTAGACATTTGCAATAGTTTCCATGACAGTTGGAGCCTTAACTAATTTACCTCTGTTAAGTTTTGATAATGACGCAGTCTGGATGGTTATTCTAGCCCTGACAAGATCCAATGGGTATGTGACAGCGACCGATATTATACCTCCCATTGAACCAGCAATAAGTCTCTCGTATGCATATAGATCTTTTGTAGAGTGACCTCTATGACTTAACATCAACTCTTTACATTTTTCAAACACAGCAAATTGCACCGCACTGTATGGGAATATTCTAATACAATTTAGAGTGTTTCCCCTGAACCAACCTCTCCAACCTTCGTCCTTGTACATTTTGATAATTGTAGGGAACATGCCTTGGTATGCTTGATTGGCACCTGGGCCCTGTAACTGAAGAAGAATCTTTGCTCTTTCAAAAGGAGAAACAACAGTTCTAGATACAGCACCTGCTATACCACCAGCAATAAATGAAGCATTTGAATCATTCTTAAAGAATTGTTTTATGTCGGACAAAATACCAGTCTTTGTCGTCGTTGAATCTGTCATAAAATCCATGCGACGAAATACTTTTCACAAAAAATCTATATAGAAGTCAAGTCCTAGTAGACGAGGAATAAAAGAAAGTAGGAATTATTTTTAGTTAATTTAACCAGTAGTATGTAGAATAGATCTCAAATTAAAGTTAATATGGAGAATCATAATTTTTCAACGATTTTCATATGCGAAAAGATAGGCCCCGGGACACGTTGAAAAGCCGTTTAACTCAATATCAGCACATTTGCACATAAAATACACATGGAACTATCAGAAGGTATATTAGGCATTTATGAGTAATATATAGAAGAATATATGCCCAATATAGCCTTGATATTTATATATCGAGTAAAAACACCAGATGATTGGAATCGCATATGCGCTTACGGATCTTATGTCATAATGGCATGAGGATCGATTGATTACGCCTAAAACTACCCTTTTAATAGTACACAAAATTGGTAATTAAATTAAAAATTATCCTTGTTGGCAAGTTTCTACAATCTGACACACAGTTGACAAGCATGCATAGTGAAAATATTGATTATTATTGACATCATTATATAACTAAACTACAGAATTAATTACTGCGAAATAACAATATTATATTATATTATATTATATGGACACTACCAGAAATGAAGCAAATACTAAAACAGATTAAATAAACTAGTAGCTAGATAACACTTTTTCAATAGCAGTGACTAAAATGTCAACATGCTTTTCTTCAAAAACTAAAGTTGGTCTTAATCTAACGGAGGTGTCAGAACAACCACCGATGTTGATACCAGCCTTCTTCATGTCAGCTAAAAACTTGTCTCTGGCAGAACCAGATTCAAGAGACCAAGCAATAAAGGTACCTCTGTTCTTTCCTCTTAATTCATTCATGTACTTCGGATACTTAGTTTGTAATTGCTCTAACTTATCAAATAAATAAGCACCCACTTTAGTCACTAAAGAAGGCAAGTCGTGCTTAATAGTTTCAGCACCAATGGCACCAGCTAAAATCATTCTAGCTGGATCACCACACCAGGTGTTAAATTGACGGTATGCAAAATCTGGGACGATTTCTGGGTCGTGAAAGTAGTAACCAGCAGATTGGAACTTCTTAGAGAAAGTAACCATATCTGGAGCTGGAGATAATTCGAAATGTTCATGGGCCCATAATTTTCCAGTAGCACCAACACCAGTTTGGACTTCATCGACGATCATTAAAGCGCCATATTTCAAGGTAATATCTCTTAACCCTTGGAAAAATTCATTGGAACCATGGTTATCACCACCTTCAGATTGGATTGGTTCAACTAATAAGGCAGCAATTGGAACATTCCATTCTTGGAAAATCTTGTCAACAATTTCTAAACATCTTCTATCTTCTTCTTTGTTGAATTCCGTGTTTTCATCCAATGGGTATTTATATGCTGGGTAGTCGGCTTTTGGCCATTTAAAGGATGGTAAATCTAACTTGTGAACTGGCTTGGAGCAAGTAGTGGAGGCAGAAGCAAATAATCTACCGTGGAAAGAACGCTTGAAAGATAAAATAGCCAAATCTGGGGAACCTGGTGCTTGATTTTGCATAACAGAGACATTTTCTTCGTCAGTGAAGCCGGCATTGTAACCTCTCTTCCTAGATTGGTACCACATAAAAGCTGCTTTGAAGGCTAATTCGTTAGCATCAGCCCCAGATAAACCAGACCAAAGCTTATCTTGGCCCTTTGGTGCAGCTTTTAAAACTTCTTGAATAATTTCAGCGGTTTCGTTACTTGGAAAGTTACCCATGGCTGGTCTGTCGACAATTGCTCTAATCATCTTATCGGACTTAGCAGCTTCGATCAAAGCAGGATTGTTGTAACCTAACGGGATAGAAGCAATTTGAGCGTAGACATCCAAGTAAGTGTTACCATCGCTATCAACAATGTAATTACCAACAGATTTTTCGTAATCGGCAATGTAGTATGCTGGTCTGGCGTCAAAGACTTGACCTAAGGCTTTGATTCCTTCTACCGACTTTGGTCCTGGAATGGAGGAAGTGGTGATAAGTGGAGCTGTTGGTTCGTTTGGAAAGTACTTTTCACAGATAGACATTAGATGTTCAATATACTGATTATTAATAGAAACATCTCCATAATATGAAAATCAGTTGCTTATATACCTCTGTGATATTCTTAGCGGGTTCTAATCATATTGCCATATTTGGAAATCCGCTTAATTTCCTTCCTCCACCAATTTCCTTTTGATGTTGGGAGGTATTAAGCGCTAATGAATGTCGCTAATTACGAGCGCCAAAAGCGAAGTTGCAGTAGGCGGTAATTTCCTAATATTGACATTAGTGGGTTAATGTCTCAAACCATTCTGTCGTTCATATTGGTTACCCTAAAAATTAAATAGAACATATAAAGATTTATGGGTGGTTTTCAGAATGATAGAAATAACGTGGACAGTAGGACTCACTAGAAATGACTAGAAATTACAGCAGGAGAGGAAGAAGTGACGTTATTCATTAAACAAAATTAGTAGACTATATGGGCCAGGAAAAGCACTTAACATTAGTATGTCGAAGATGGAACCGAAAGGTTTGTTTCGTACGACGATGACGATTCTTTGTATATTACTGCCGTATGAAGATCGATGTAATGAAGAGAGATTGAATGAACAGAATCAATCAAATAAAAGATAAGATTAATACACGGGATAGCGATGAATAGGTATGATATAATAGTCGAACTGAAACCAGATACTATTGAAAGTACTTAGATCTAAGGCTACGTATTTACTGCATGTCTAAAACCCTTAATGATAAAACGATTTGACATTTAGTAAACGCAAGTACTTACACCAACATGGAAACTTTTATTTGAGCTATTTTATACGAGTTTTAGATTTTTCATTTGTAAAAATGATATGTGTCAACCCACTAATCGAGATAAGCGGCATACACCTTATCTCGATTAATTGGAGCTTAACTTCCAGTAATTCTTCAATTCTTAATTCGATTCAACACTAACTTAATGTGCACATTCAATTTTCTCTTATCTTCATGTCCAAAAATCAAATCATGCCAGATGATTATCTTGATTACAATGAAATCATTAAATTACAACTATTGCAAGTATAAAACATTTTTAAGAAAAAGATGTAAAATTAACAAAAAGGGTCTGATTAGCTTGATACAAAGGAAAGGTTAATATAATTCTATAATACTATGGTTTATGATTTTTCTTAATTCCAAACTACTGAGGAACCAATCTCTACATGATCGTTTAGTCCTGTATATAATCCTCTTCTCTTTTTTAAAGAAAATGAAGATAAACAAATGAGACTACATAGCATTGGATTAGCAGCATTAAGTTGTAAATATGGTAGAAAATAACAGTGATGTAACTCCAGACCATGGGGATAAATTTGGGTCTGTGCTGGCCAGCGAGATACAAGATTCAAAAGATGATGAGCAACACGTAAATGTGGATATAAATATGTACGATATAGACAAGATGATATCTGAATCGATGAAGGCAGATGAAGGCAATAAGATAGAAGATAAGACGAATGATGTCGATCACGTAGAGAGCACTGAATCATCTGATAATACTAATGAAAATGAAGAGTCTGCTACACAATCAGAAGATGTCCATAATGTAAATCAAGAACCTATGAAGACTAACGATCAACTTGAAACAAATTTCAATTATCTGAAAAGGTCTCTTGAAAATAGAGAACAATATGAAAGCAATAAAAAGACTAAAGTTGATGACTCACAAGATGAATCTCAACATAATCAGGAACAAGACAATCGGGAACAGGACTTAAGTGCAGAGAACCTAGAGAGGGAATTTGAAAAGGCAATCGAAGATCACCATAGAGAAATGAGTGAAGGTCCACAAGACACTAATGTAGAGGAATATCAAAATAATAACAAAGAGAATAACGAAGAAAAGATGCCAGTAGATGCAAACTCTAAGACTGATGTTAATGAAGTGGATGTTCAAAAAGAAAACGAACCAGTTCAAATAAATGAGAAAGAAGATTTGAATTTGATTGCTAAAGAATTGGAAAATGCAACTACTTCTACAAAAGATAAGGATGATAGTGATAGTGGAGATGAAAAAGGTTCAAACTCACCAGAAACAGTATATCATGACGGTATTTCAGTACCAGCGAATTCTGAATTGTTAAACACAAATACTGCTTTTGCTGCATACAATGCTTTATCAAGTCAATTACCACCATTGGCTGTTTTGGCAAATGCGCATTTAGCAGCATTGCCATTACCTATTGTAGCAGCTGACTATTTACCTCCTAGAATTCAGTTATTGGTAAATACTCTACCAACTCTCGATAATTTAGCAACTCAGCTACTTAGAATTGTGGCAATTGGTCCGTATCAAAAAATAGTTGATTTAGCATCTAATCCCGATTCACCTGCTGGTGCCACCTACAGAGATATGACATCACTTTTTGAATTCACAAAGAGACTTTATTCTGAAGAAGATCCATTTTTAACGGTCGAGCATTTAGCTCCAGGTATGTGGAAGGAAGGTGATAAGACTCCTAGCATGTTCCGTAATAGAGAACAAAGTATTGAGTCAACATTAAGAAAGGTCAATTTAGCTACCTTTTTAGCAGCCACTCTTGGTACTATAGAAGTGGGTTTTTTCTATTTAAATGAATCGTTTTTAGATGTATTCTGTCCAGCAAATAATTTAGACCCCACTAATGCATTATCAAATATGAACTCGAGCAATATGAGTTTACAAAGTGGTATAAATACTACCATAGGTGAAAAGGTTGGTAAATTATTAAAGCCACAAGCAGTTCTTTACTTAGATTTGAAGACACAAGCATATATCTCGGCCATTGAAGCAGGTGAACGTTCAAGAGAAGAAATATTAGAAGATATCTTACCCGCAAACTTGGGAGAACTTTTACTTTCAAGGAGAGGAGCAAAATTCCTCTCACCAACTGAGTTGGATTTCATAGATAGATGCACTTCTAGAAAGGAAACATTGTTAAAATACCCGGATTCTAAAAATTTAAGTGATGAATACGAATGGTTTTCTTTCTTAAAAGATCTATTTGATTATGTAGCAAAGAATATGGGATTCTTGATCTGGGGAAAGAAAGGTAGAAGTGCTAAAAAAGTTGGAAAGAAAGAAGGTTCTGAAAATTCTACACCTCATAGTCAAGAAATATTGAATACTGCTGTATCCCCTCCACCACATCAACCTGTTCCTGAAACTCCCGATTTGAGGTCTCAAGAAATAAGCGATATTACAAGTGCTTTGTTACCTTCGGAAATCCAAGAACAACAACTTCATCTTCGTATAAATCCTGGGTCAACTGTCAGAAACCTTCAAAGAAGACCATGGACAAGAGAAGAAGAAAAAGCATTAAGACATGCATTGGAGTTGAAGGGTCCACTGTGGTCCACTATATTGGAATTGTTTGGTAATGGTGGTAAAATTTCAGAAGCATTAAAGAATAGATCTCAAGTTCAGTTGAAGGATAAGGCTAGAAACTGGAAGATGTTCTTTTTAAAGAGTGGATTGCCCGTTCCAAACTATTTACAGAAGGTAACTGGTGATCTTGAAAGAGATGACAGACTGAGAGCAAACAAGAGAGCTAATAGAAATAGGAAGACTGCCGCTGCTCCAGTCCCAAACCCTGCTCAAAAGAAGTGAATATTGCTTTACTGTGGTCTCAATATATGTTTCATACTAATATATTAAACGTAAGTGGGAACCGCATGTACATATTGTATAATAAAAGTTTGTATAGTAAGCAAATTGCAAATGTGTTAAATTATTTTTGTGTTACATGTAAAACAACCCTTGAAGCTTAATAAAGTTCCCAGCATTACGGTATAAGCTGATATTATAATTGTTTTTTACCCTTTTTAAACTACTGCCATTCTTATCCTATTTATTAGGTTATTCTTTACTTAGTGAACAATGGCATACTCTGAAGACAGTAATAATGAGAAATTGCAAAAAAGTATTTTCACAGCCAGACAAGAGGCAAAACGATTGTATAGCAAATTGGAACATGTTAGAGCAGAGACTCAAAATACAACACTATCTAAGGTTTCAGAAAGAATACCATCACTTCCAAAAAATTACTGTAACTTGAAGTTATATAACACATTGAACGGTCATCTGAACAAAATTTCGAAGATCGCCTGGGGAAATGACTCCACAAGCATTCTTTCTGCTTGTCAAGATGGATATATGATTTTATGGAATGCTATAACAGGGTTGAAAAAACAGGCAATAACCCTAGAAAACCAATGGGTCTTGACCTGTGCTTTATCTCCTAATGGAAATCTAACGGCATCTGGAGGTTTAGACAACGCATGTACAATATATAAAATAAAACCAGACATGTACGATAATGTAACTGACGAAAGAGACTATGAAATGGCTACCAACTTCTTTCAATCAACAGAAACAGTTTTAAAGGGACACACGGCATATATATCTGATTGTGACTTCTTAAGTAACAATATTTTAATTACTGCAAGTGGGGATATGACTTGCTCCATGTGGGATGTCCAAAGAGTGAGTAAAGTAAGAGATTTTGTAGACCATCTTGGGGACGTTCTTTCTATTTGCAAGTTTCCCAATAGTGCATATGGTGGTCCATTATTTCTATCTGGTTCATGTGATGCATATGTGAAGGTATGGGATTCAAGAACAAAACCTTCAGTACAAAACTTTTTCATTTCACATAGTGATATCAACACTATCAAAGTATTCCCTGACGGAAATAGCTTTATAACGGGATCGGATGACGGGCTAGTTAGAATGTTTGATTTACGTTCTGATTGTCAATTAGCTAGTTTTTCATTGGAATCACAATTTACGAGTTTGCATAATTCTTCGCCCATTATGCCTACAATTTCTTTTCTGAATGGGAATCACAAGAATTATAAATATAAAGCTGAACAAATATATAATAGTATAGAAAACCCCGGTGTTTTGTCAGTTGATTTCAGTCGCAGTGGTAGATTGATCTATTCTTGTTATTCAGACTTCGGGTGTGTTATCTGGGATACTTTAAAAAATGAAGTTGTAGGATCAATTGGAAATGATCACCTAAACAAGATTAATCAAGTAAGAGTTAGTCCCGATGGGATGGGAATTGCAACAAGTTCGTGGGATTCAACCATTAAAATTTGGTCTGTCTAAATTACAGTATCACTCCCTCAAAGGATATATTGATACATAGATAGCATACATAATTATATAAATTGGACAGTAAGATTTGGAATCTAATGACGCGAAATGTATTAGACTTCTCCTGTATGCTTCTTTACATAATCCCATAAACTTTTCAATAAAGATTCTGGCAATGTATATAAATCCATTGTAAATTCACCATTGTCCACGTCGTTTTTAATATTCATATCATTAGTTCTGTTATCGGTTACCATTTGAACTATAACAATCAAATCATCCTCATTCAATTTAGTTAATCCATTGGCTAATTTTTCTAAATCTATACTTCCCTTAAACGCATTACCATTAGATGCTCTTGATTTCTTTAGTTTATTATTCAATTCAGAATCGTTTTTACGCTTATTAGTTAAATCGTCTGCATTATTTGGTAAAGGTCCACTTTCCAATAATAACTTATTTAAAGTTTGATTCTTGTTAATTGGTACAGAAATGACATGGTCAATGGTGTATTTTTCTTGTAAAAAGTTCAAGTCATGATTGATTTTTCTTTCTCCTTGTTTACCGCTCAATCCTAATAAATGAACAGAAATAGGTATATCAAACTCACCCCAACCTTGTTCTTCAACTCTGAATGGTTGTTGTTTTGTTGCTCTTATTGGATTAGCAAAAGTAGGGTGTAATGTGTACGTGACTTTATCTAATATATTAGCAGGTATTTCATTTCCAGCTTCATCTAACATTGTTACTTCAACTGACCATTGTCTCATTGGATAATTTTCTACAGGAGGCAAATCCTTTAAAATGTGTTGCTCAGTAGTAATTCTAATAGTTCTCTTAACCTAAAAGTTCGTTAGTATCATATAAATAGTGCATTCCAAACACGTTTTCTTAATCCCGACAAACATACTTCAGACATTATCACTATTGATTAATTTATTATACAATATGTCAAATTAGCAAATGATTAAATTGCCTTTATTGTAGTTAATCTTGTTGATATACATACTTTTTTTTCTATTGCCTGTATGCCCATTTTTGAAAAGTTACACAAAAATGCGTCGTAATAACCTAGATTGAGTAGGACGAAATAGACTTAGATAAATTATGCTATATATTGCGTGTTTTAACAGTATTAAAGTATATGTGCTCTATGATTTGTGGTTGGGAAAAAATACCAGCATAATGGAGAGTCAATATATATATAGTATAGACACTTTGAATGTACATGGAGAAGGTTATATGTATTTACACGTTCAGGGTCACTCAGGATATTCAGAGAAGTTAGGTTATTTCTTATTAAACAATTCTCTGTAAACTTGAGGTACCAAAGGTTTGATGATCTCGGGAGATGCCTTCCATTCTTGAGCAACTTCATTCAGGATCAACTTGAATAATTTACCCATTTCAAAATCACCTTCTTTCTCCTTTAAATTATTCATGAAAGCCCTTAAATTCTCCATAAGTTCCTCTCTGGAGGCAACTGGTAAAGCAGTTAAGTACTTGCTAATGATTTCCAATTCTTGTTGTTCAATATCAGCCAAATCTTCTCTTTGTTGTTTCTTGTACTCGACAATGGAATTTTCTCTTTGTTTGATCATCTTCTGGAAGGTCTTGTATAAAGCAAATTCATCTTGTTTGGCACCATCAATTTCAGTATCCTTGATAGTAGACATGACCAATTTAATGGTGTTCTTCTCGACATTTCTTTTGTTCAACATTGACGATTTAAGATCTGTTTTTATGGTCTTTATCATACTCTCGTATGAGGAACTTGAGTTCCATCTTCTGGAAACAATTCTTAGTTGTTGTCTGAACATTATGTTGTCTGGTTGTGTCAATTTCACTAATATACTAGAATTGAAAATTTCTGATATATATTCATTTTTGTGTAACATTTAATATATCTACTCAAGGAGTACGTTTACAATAGTATATTGGTTAATGGTGATTTAGCGATACCGCGGAGATCGATATGTACTGCTAAAATGACCCATTCGGTTGATTACGTGAAAACCGTTAATCTGTAGCACCGTAACATTTGATACTAAAGTCGTTGGTCCAATCACTCAAATCAATCTCCATATAGCAATGACTCTAGCAAAGTAGTAAATTATACGAAAGATAGTCTCTACAAACTCACTATAAATCCACTATCTCTAAAAGCTCCAATCTAATCTGCAAAGTTGTATATTCATTATTTTTTAGAAGATAAGGTATATGGAGATATGCGAGAATATCGTAAGAGACACTAGACATGCATATTGAACCCAATTTAGCAATTCTATCAAAAATATTAATTTCCTATCAATTCACTACGTCAGTTATGCTATCACAGTTCTCTAACATTAGTTGCAAAATACACCCAGTAGGTTGTGCGATACCGGCATCGATTGAATCACATTTCTCCTATTTTGGTTAATCGAACCCACCAAACCGCATGTAACCTAATCTATGAGAATGGGACTATTGTTAACTCTATCCCCAATTATAGATAGTTTAGTAAAGGACCCCACTTGTACTATAGTTCTCTCCATGGGAAATAACCAGAAACTCTCCAATTCCAATCCCCAACCCAGCATATTGGCTAATATCATTATAAAGTTTATCCGTAGCGCAATAATGTCTACATCCCCCCACTAAACATTCCGGCTGCGTGTCAGTTCGCTCCAGAGTCTACTACGTCATCGACTAGGAATCACTATAGTCGAGGTAAGACTCTTTGTTGTGGGAACGTCACCATAGACTCGCTTTATCTGAGTCCAATGACAAGCGGTCAACCTACTTAGGCTGCTTAACGGCGCGAGCGCAAAAAATTTTCCAATTCCTAACCTGTATGTAAGTTTTCTTGTCTGTGCTTCATCTCTACCCAATCTCACATTGGCCACGCCGTCAAGAACCCCTATCCGTTTAATTCATTGCCTACCTCAGTGGATTTTCATCGGATACTGCCTCTGTCTGAAAACTAGCACATACGAAGTCTCGAATCAATGTTACTACATTCTTTTTGTCGTTTCTGGTGCAACTCCAGGACTAATACGGCAATCTGATTTCTACCCAATTTTTTCCGGCAAAATCCATGCCAGACTTTTCTTTTTCGATCTCGAAACGTGACTTCGATCTGGCATCTCCAATCGTGTCCAATCACGGCGTACGATTAAGCGGTATCGGCAATTTTCGATGAGCACCGAATCTCATCGCTCGTGCTATAGCTATTCTTCTAGTAAGTACCGTTGATCATAATTGGTTCTGATTGGCCAGAGATTACAAACAGAAATCAAATGGTTAGTAGCTCACATCAAATGATTAGAATGCAGAGATGGATGATGTTGGTGGAAATGAATCATCTGTATGTAGTAGTGAAACTTCAGAGTCGCCCGGCCCCAACTTATATAAGGTTGAAAAATCACCTTCATGATGAATTAATTGTAGTTCTCTTTTTTAATTACTTAATATCTATACATATCCAAAATGGTCTTACCTCACGAACCAGAATTCCAACAAGCTTACGATGAATTAGTCTCTGCCTTAGAAGACTCCACTTTGTTCACCGAAGAACCAAAGTATAAGAAGGTTATCCCAGTTGTTTCTGTTCCAGAAAGAATTATCCAATTCAGAGTTTCTTGGGAAAACGATAACGGTGACATCGAAGTTAACAACGGTTACAGAGTTCAATTCAACTCCCAATTAGGTCCATACAAGGGTGGTTTAAGATTCCACCCATCTGTTAACTTGTCCATCTTAAAGTTCTTAGGTTTCGAACAAATCTTCAAGAACGCCTTAACTGGTTTATCTATGGGTGGTGGTAAAGGTGGTTGTGATTTCAACCCTAAGGGTAGATCCGACGCCGAAATCAGAAGATTCTGTGTTTCCTTCATGAGACAATTAGCCAAATACATTGGCCGTGATACTGATGTTCCTGCTGGTGACATTGGTGTTGGTGGTAGAGAAGTTGGTTTCTTATTCGGTGCTTACAAGCAAATGCAAAACAACTGGTCTGGTATCTTGACCGGTAAGGGTTTGAACTGGGGTGGTTCTTTAATCAGACCAGAAGCTACCGGTTACGGTGTTGTCTACTACGTCGAAAAGATGATTGAAAAGGCCACCAACGGTAAGGAAACTTTCGAAGGTAAGAGAGTTGCCATCTCTGGTTCCGGTAACGTTGCTCAATACGCTGCCTTAAAGGTCATTGAATTAGGTGGTACTGTTGTCTCTTTATCTGATTCCAAGGGTTCCATCATCTCCAAGACTGGTATTACCCCAGCTCAAGTTGAAGCCATCGCTGCTGCTAAGCTCAAATTCAAGTCTTTACAAGAAATTATCCAAGAATCCGCTTCTGCTTTCTCCGGTGAAAACACCGTCGAATACTTAGCTGGTGTCCGTCCATGGGCCCACGCTGGTGCCGTTGACGTTGCTTTACCATCTGCTACCCAAAACGAAGTTTCTGGTGACGAAGCCAAGGCTTTAATTGAAGCTGGTTGTAAGTACATTGCTGAAGGTTCCAATATGGGTTCCACCAAGGAAGCTATTGATGTCTTCGAAGCTAACAGATCTAAGGATGTCTGGTACGCTCCAGGTAAGGCTGCCAACTGTGGTGGTGTTGCCGTCTCCGGTTTAGAAATGGCCCAAAACTCCCAAAGAGTTCAATGGTCTGCCGAAGAAGTTGACAGCAAGTTGAAGAACATCATGTACAACTGTTTCGACAACTGTTACGAAACTGCCATCAAGTACTCCGCTGATAAGGACTCTTCTGCTTTACCATCCTTATTAAAGGGTGCTAACATCGCTGGTTTCATCAAGGTCGCTGACGCTATGTTTGACCAAGGTGAAGTCTACTAATTATAAAGGGATATACTCTATTCAGTTCTTAATATAGTTGTACTTATATATTGTAAAATAAAAATATTGATTATTTACTCGCTTCACTGTAGAATAGTTGCAATTAATGCGGTTGCAATTAATAACATATGCCATTGATTTATACGTACGTATTACAATTTATAATAAATAACAGCCTTATATTCTAAAATAAAATGTATTACTATTATATGTCTGTATAATATTGATACTATATTGTTATAATTGATTATTGTGTGGAAAATATTGATATTAAAAATATTTGACTATCAAGAATGATAAAGTATTTGATCTCGCGCTGGGCTATTTTTAAAAATATATTTATAATTCATTAGCGGTAAAGTGAACTATTAAAGGTTTTACAACAACTGAAGGATGTCTAATGGACCAATACATGAAGTGGATGTTCCTGTGACCGACTTGGATGACTTTGAAGATGATATAATATTTGATAGAGAGCCCAATAGTGGATATTACTATAGAAGTGATGACAACAACAAGGTTAAGCGGTTCTTTCAAAAGATTAGCAGTATTTTCAAAACTCCAAGTGTAGAAACTGAATTTGAGTTGTTCAACACTACAGAATCTATTAGTGATAGTTTTGAAATCGATGAGGTGACGTTAGAAAACCAATACAACATGAGAGATTATAGAGTAGATTTATTGAAAAAGAAAATTAAGAGAAATACGGTATTCAGTGCTGTTGTGATAATGGGGTTAATTGGTATAATTGGGTATATATTTGTGGTCTTAAGGGGGCACTTAAAGCAGAAACATCCAGAAATTTCTTATCTGCTGGGTATGAATAATTCCACACATATGTTTAAACCTACCACTATCGTAGTATCGCTTGATGGATTTCATCCCCACTACATTAACAAAGATGTCACTCCAAGTATGCATGAAATGTTGGTATCTGAATATGGTGCTCCATACATGATACCAAGTTTCCCTTCGAGTACATTCCCAAATCATTGGACATTAGTTACTGGTTTGTACCCATCAGAACATGGGATCGTTGGAAACACATTTTTCGACCCTGTTTTGAATAAACAATTTGTAAATACAAATCCGTCAATTGGGGGAGTGGATCCTGATTTTTGGCAAGGCGGCGAACCAATTTGGAAAACGGCAAGTAAACAAGGTATAAAATCTGCAGTTCATATGTGGCCTGGGAGTGAGGTTCCTGGAGTCGGTATTGGAAATGGGCCGTTGTACGTAGACCCATACAATGGCAGTGAGATTTTATCTTCCAAAGTGGACAGAATTATGCATTGGTTGGATCTAAACATAGAGAAAAGACCGGAATTGATTTTATCTTACGTTCCAACTATTGATCAATACGGTCATAAATTTGGAATTACAGGCAAAAACTTGACTCAAGCCTTAACATATGTTGATGATTTTGTTGCATATTTGAGACAAGAGATCAATCAAAAGAACTTATCAGATGTAGTGAATTTGATTATTGTTAGCGACCATGGAATGGCGCCTACATCCAATGACAGGTTGTTGTATTTAGACGATCTTGTTGAACTAGATCAAATTGAGCATGTTGATGGCTGGCCATTATTTGGATTGAGACCTAAAAAAGAATATTCTATTGAGAAAATTCTTAAAGGATTAAGAGAAGCCCTTAGCAAATCGGATGATGATACAAAAAACAATTATCATATATATTCGGTCGATGAAATACCCCCAGAGTGGAACTTTGGTGGACAGGTTGGTGATCATAAGTACAATTATAGATTAGCTCCGATTTGGATAATACCTAATGTGGGCTATTCGATTACAACTCGAGAGCAAATGAAAAATAATGATTACGATTACAAGCCAAAAGGTGTTCATGGATATAACAATACCCATTTATTAATGAGAGCTATATTTTTAGGTTCTGGTCCTTACTTCCAGAAGAAGTTAGCTAACGGTAAGAAAGTATTACCATTTAACAATACAGAGGTATATAATATAATATGTGAATCCTTGTCGATCGTTCCGGTACCAAATAACGGTACAGATATTGCATTAAATTCTATAATCTCAGAATCTCAAACCTTACCTGATGATTGGAATGATTCCTTAGATTTCCCTAATTTGCCTTATTTTGTTGATCATGTCGTCCATAATGCAACTTATGATATATTATGGAGGTCTCATATGAAAGATAACAAATTAATATATTCACTGATAAGCACAAATAATGATGCTTTATCGTCTCTAGTATCATTAGAATCAGCTAATACATTGGTGACTGAAGAATTGCCAAAACCTACTGATTTCGAGGGTACATTTGTTTCTGCTAGTGGAGACCAAAATACGAAACTTGAATCAGGAAGTTTTACAGATATATTTGAAGAAGTTGGCAAAGAATTAGAAGATTTAGCTGATGATGTTGAAGATACCATTGGAGAAGTAATCCTGGAAACAGAGGATTCTATCGGTGATTTAATACTGGCTGCTGAAGAACTTATTGGAGGATTATTCCATAATCAAATTAATGGTTAGTTTATTGAAAGTATATCTAATATAAATACCTATTCAGAATCTTTTGTTTCTTGAGAATTGTTAATACCTGTAGAAGATAATAATTGTAAAGAAGGAAAGTTTTTGGGAATTTCGATGGAACTTTCTTTATCGACGGTACATTCTAATAAAAAGGGAGAACTTGATCTGTTCTGCGAATTTTTCGCTGCTTCTTTATCAGGGTCATCAATATGCTGGTTTAAATCCAGATTTGACATTATTTTCTTTCTCCTTTTATACCTATGAGTATTAGAACATTGTTGGCATAACTTAATAATGAGATCCTTTGGCAAGTTTTTGAATGACTTTGAATTAATAATATAGTCCCAATGCTCTTTAATTAGATTGTTTACCTTTAGAAGGCAAAGCACTTCATTTGCAACAAACAAATTTCTCCACAATTTGATTAACGAATTTATATACCATTCCAGTACCTTTTCAGGTGTTGTAATAGGCTTATTTAAAAATCCATAAATGTCATTCAAAACTAAATACCTCAAACCACTTAATTCGTATAGGTTGGATAAAATTAAAAGACCTGAATAATCTGACACAGTATACTGAGGTACGAAAGACTCTTCAAATTGTATTGTATCAGTATATAAATAAAACACCATACCTTTCACCCAATTTAATGGTTCTGGAATAAACATTTGATTTGTGATTGATTCATTCATTCCACTAGACATAACCCTCTGAAAATGTGGCCATCTTGCTAATAATATTGATTTATGTACTCTAATTGAACTCAAATGATCCCGGTCTTTCACTTGACTTAATTCATATATATCTGTGGACGAGTCTTTTATCTCTTCATTTTTGAATGCAAAAAGTTCATAGTCTGTAAATTCTTGCCTAAGAAGAAGGTTTCGGAAATTATCAATATATGATGAATTATTACTCTTATTAGTATGCATACTAATGATTCCAAATTCATATAAATTAATTTTTAAAATCAGAGATAAAGCATTGGTGCATTCATGATCAATGAAATTGTCAATATCAGCTTCTTCTTCTTCTGTTATTTCTTCACTAATATTACGGTTTTGATTATATGATAGCCTTCTATTTTCCATGACTGTAGCAGTCTCTTCATCTTCAATTTCATTTCCAAGTAAATACAACGTACCAGATGGCGATAGCACTGAAATCCTCCATATATATTTCCCAATTTCTTTATCTGTATATTTGAGATAGTATTCATTTACCAAGTCTGTATCAAGCAAAGTTGATATTTCGTAATTTCTTAAATTAAAGGTGGAAATATTCATACCATTTGTTTCGTACTTCGATAAAGGTAAGCATATATCTAAAATCATTCCATTGCTAGAGTTAGAATTAATATAATAGTGATCATATAGAGAATGGATTTTTGAACGATTACCAATTGTATCTGAATTAGATCCAAAACTTACAAGTTTTCCTTTGTCCTTTAAGAATCTATCATGACCCTTCACCGCAGATATTTCCCCATGGCTAAAATCCGATATATTGAAAAATGCAATCTTATTGGTAATATGATTCATATCCTTATCTAACCCACCAAATGAATAAAGAATATTATCTGATATTATAATATGATGATTGAAACGTGAAGTAAAAATCATTTTTTCACTCCACAGACCTGTCGTCAAATCATAGTAGTACAAGTCATCTAATGGAACAGAATCAATTGATCCACCACTAATGTAAACTTTTGAGCCATCTGGCGATAAGCAGCAGGCATGACGAGATCGAGAAGTAGGCATATTCCTTAATGCAAAACTAGGAGGCGCTATCCATTTGCGGTCAAATATATTATACATTATTAATGGACTGTCCTTATAAGAAGCTGAGTCGTTTTCTGTTAGCAGTGTTGTGATTGATTCTGGAAATAAATCACCAGGAACACCACCAAATATAAATACATTCCCATCCCCAATATATACTGCCAGATGGCCTTCCCTATACACACCATTATGTTTATCATCTACTTCCCATTCCATGGTCTCCAAATTTAAAAGATATATGTTGCTATCAAGGTTATCCATCTCATCAAATCCCCCAAATAGAAATATCACATTTGTATCACCACACATTACCATTGTAGACTTCAATCGAAGTAAAGGGTATACTCCATTGAGCTTTTCTAGCTTAATACTAGATTCCTTTGAACTTGAGGATATCAGTGTCAGCATATTGATAAGAGTATAAATTTTGTGCAGCAAATAATCTATCCACCAAAAAGAATTATATGGTTTTTGATTAAACTATTACAGATTATTTCATATAAATCATGTAGTAATATACCACTGTATAGTTTCATAAGTTTAAGTATCTTAAATGTTTTTATGAAATGATATCATCTAGCTCTTGTGGAGAATTTTGATGATTAGAAATTCGGTGAGGCATACTACACATCTAAGTACAAAAACTGGTGAACTGTTATTAACACTGAAATACTAACAGACAGCCCAAAAATTGACACGTCTCTATATATTCAAGATCAGTTATATATATATACATATTGTTTGTTATGCCACTGCGTTAATATAAAATCCACAATTAATCCCTATGAATTAATCATTTAGTTCAATCATTTACCAGGTTTCAAATGGATCCTTATCCGTTTCACTAATAATAATTTCGGAATCTTTTGGAAGCTCCCCTTGTAATTGTTCTTTCATTCTCTTTAAAAATGCTCTTTCGGTGTTGGAATGGTTACAAGCAATGACAGAAGAACCTGTTTCAGTGAAATATAACGCTTCGTGGTGAGATAATTCACCAGTGTAGAATAAATCAGCCTTCGTACTCTTAAATACACTTCCACCTGAACCAGCGCAGAGAGCAATCTTGGAGATTAAATGGTCCTTAGCTCTTAATCTTGCTAAAGCAACTTGGACATTAGTCAATCCCAAACTTTCCTTTACATTTTCAACTAATTTTTCAAGTGGTGCTGGGTGTTCCAAAGTGATTATTCTTCCCATACCACAGCCTGGTTCATTTTCAGCTGGTTCAATGGCCTCTCTGGATAATTCATTGAATCCCTTTGTAATTCCATCGGCTAAGAAGTCATTGACACCGCCATTTGCACTATCAACTGCTGTATGAGGACAGTATACACTAATATTGTTTTGGATCAATTTCAATAATGATTTTTGTTGTGGATCATTGGTGGTGATAGACTTCAATCCTCTAAAGATAAATGGGTGATATGCCATAATTATATTTGCTTTCTTCTTAATGGCTTCATCAGCAACAGATTGAGTCAAGTCAATAGTCAACAAAACTCGAATATTTTCAACAGCGCTTTCTTCAGCTACTGCTTCAACCAAGAGACCAGTATTATCCCAGGTTTTGTCTGCTAATCTAGTTGGGTAAAACTTTTGAACTTCGTTATTGTTAGTTGATAATATTCATGAATAATTGATTCAAAAACATACTCGCATTGACTACTGTTTTGACAGATATTTTAGACATGTTATAATAAGCTCTAAATAATCGAAAAGAAAAGACTGGTTCAATTGAATTCATCTTAGAAATTCTAGTATAGAAAATCGTAAAATAAAAAAAGAATGCGCAAACCCGGAATCGAACCGGGGGCCCAACGATGGCAACGTTGGATTTTACCACTAAACCATTTGCGCTTAAGAAATGCCTCCTGCCAGAATTGAACTAGCGACCTTTGCATTACAAGTGCAACGCTCTACCACTAAGCTAAGAAGGCGATTTTCTTAGTTATCTTCTATTGTGAGGTTACTAATTCTGTTGATATCATTATTGTCTCCTGCTATATTTATTAACTAGAGTATTAATACGGTTGTACTATTTTCACCTACAAATTAATAGAACATAAACAAGGAATTGTTTTTTAAAGAAATTAAAGAGACATTTCAATAAACCATTGAATGCCTACAAATTAAATTCATCAATAAGGTGGTACTCGCGATATTATATTTAATACTATGTCATCTAGTATATTTCCTATGCAATCACCTGTGGAGATAATAAAATATATACGTCGTAATATTCATTTTTGATATTTATATCAGTAGTTATAAAATAAATACTTAACTTTATAATTTTTTGTTACAAAAATTTTCTATCAAATTTATTAAATTTCCTAAAAACTATGAAAGTGCTTTCCCTTCACGATTTAATTCTTCTTCGCTCAAAATTATTTCATTTGACTTACCTCCATAAATATAGTTTCCAAAAGTTAAATAACCTCTTACTGCATGAGTATAAAAATACTTACGGTTATATTGTTCTAATTCTAAACCTTCTTTGATCCTCTTTATGAAATCAGGATTTGAAGTAAATGGTCTCAGGAACCCAAATAAGGTTCTGTCATTTTCCTGGGAGTCTCTTATCAAGTCATAATAATGTACTATTTTATTATCAATTGATTTCAAGACCGATGCATTTGATTTAATTGAGGTAGGATCACCTTTATAATTTGTAGCGTAACCACCTGCCCTAATAACATTACCAGAAAATGCATCAACTAGCGACGCATTAGTCCAACCATCACGGGGTTCAGCATCAGAAGATCCAGATACCCTTGGTTCTGTAATAGAGACATAGGCAAGTTCATTTCCAAATTGCTTTCTCTTTTCCATTTCTTTCATAACATAATCACACATATCAAGGGCCGGATGTCCATTATCTAATTGATCTTCAGAATAAACCATCCCATTATGAGTAGACCAAGGCGTAATTCGAACTCCAACTCTAGATGCACCGATATCAGGATGTGCAATAAGTTTATCTAATAACTCTAAAAGAAATCTAGCCCTGTTTTCAAGACTGCCTCCATATTCATCTATACGCTGATTAGATAATGGGGATAGAAATTGTTCTACAAGAAACCCAGAGGTCCCATGTATTTCGATCAAATCAAACCCAGCCTTGTGGATTGCATTGAAAGCCGCGTTGACAAAATCTTCTTGAATTTCTTTAATCTGATCGACAGTTAATTCTTGAAGTTCCAACCCTAATGCTATAGCCTTTTCTTCCTGATCCTTTGAATGATAAAGGCCCTTAGATACTCCTAAGAACGGTAATCCATATGCTTTCATTAAGTCCAAATCCGCAACTCTTCCGGGTGCAAACAACTGACACGAAACGAACGATTTATTCTTATGAATTGCATCAGTAATCAATTTTAACCCATCACATTGTTGCTGAGTCCATAATCCCGACTTGAACGGAACTAATCCAGATCTCGCTGAAACCAAGGTTGATTCGAAAATAATCAATGTACCTGGGAATTGCGACCTCAGTGTATAATATTCTAACATAATATCGGTGGGTCTAAATCCCTTGGCTGACCTGGACCTAGAAGTAGGGGCATGTACAATTCTATGTTCTAATTGAACATTCCCGAGCCTGAGGGGCTTGAAAAGATTCGAATTAACAATTGAACGTATATCTGAGGTGGTCATTGCAACCAAAATATACTGTTTGAAAAATTTGTATCAGTTATGAGCCGAATTTGCATCTTTATATCTATAGGATCTGGTTTGGATAACGGCTCTTTTTAACCGAGATCTGAAAAGTTCCGAGACCGAATATTGAATTTGGTATGGGGTGAATATCGGAATACAATTTCAACACAGTCGGAAACACTTAAGGAAAGACATCCAAATCCAGAACTTAATAAATCATGTGACTGAAAAATACATAAGGATCAGACATATTCATTTATGGAGATTATACAACCAATAAATAAAATGAAATATAGGTATGAATGCTATAGATGAAGTAGAAGAGCCTATTTTAAGACAGGAAGACAAAAACAACAACCCAAGATTTTCGTCTCATATGGTGGGAAATCGGTTGCAAGGGGAAGCTTTTTTGAGGAATCCAGATCATGTTGTATATCCTTATACGGTAGAATATGAAAATGAAACTTTACATATCTTTTCTAAAGACTGGAGAGAGAGTACTCTTCTTAAAATTCAAATTATCTCTGCATATTCAGTGTTTATTCTTACAGGAATGGCAGAGCAAGCAGTAGGTACTTTAATTCCTGAACTTCAGAAATACTATAAAATTAGTGACGTGCAAACTAGTGCTATTTATTTTGCAGGCGTACTGGGATATTTCATTATGGCATTAGCAAATAATTACAGTCATCTTAAACTTGGAGTTAAAGGAGTGACAATCATGGGCACTACAGCTATGACTTTTTGCTACCTTATATTATCATTAAAGCCGCCATTTTTTGTCTTTGTCATAGTTTATGTATGTAACGGTCTTGGTCTTGGATCTTTAGATGCTAGCTTTAATACTTGGATGGGGAACTTGACAGATTCTAACCAGTTATTAGGTATCTTACATGGGTGCTATGGTATTGGATGTATGATATCACCTACGTTAATAACCACTTTACTTGAAAAGAAGAAGAACCCTTGGGAATGGAATAATTACTATGTTTTATTGGCTATAGCAAGCTCTTCATGCTTGGTTTTATTGGCTATAACATTTAGATTCGAAACAGCAAAGAAAATGGAATATTCACTAGCTAGTAAGGGTAATCAAAGTGATATTGAACTATCTAATTTTGAAATTAATAGTGATGACGAGGATAACACCTTGGATATTAATGATAGTAAATTAGGTGCTATCACTTTGATTGATGCATTGAAATCAAAACTTGTTTGGGTTTTTTCAATTATGTTATTTGCCTATGTCGGTGCGGAGGTTGCATTTGGACAATGGATAGTTTCATTCTTAATGAGAGTTAAGAATTATGACTATGATATTTCATCATATATGGCGTCATGTTTTTGGACAGGATTGACAGTGGGTAGAGTTGGACTTGGCTTTATAACTGCATTGTACTTCTCAAATGAGCTAATGGCAAATATGTTCTACATTAGCTGTACCTTTGCAAGCTATGTCTTATTTTTGTTTTTTTCATTTACAGATCTGAAATTATTGTTATTTGGAATATTGTTTATTGCAGGTACATTCACTGGCCCAATTTTTCCTACAATAATTGTATCTTCTATCAATATTTTACCAGTGAACTATCATGCTGCTGGTGTTGGATTTATCTGTGCATTCGGTGGAGGCGGAGCAGCTGCAATTCCTCTTTTAGTGGGTATTGTTTCAGAATCAAGTAAATTAGGCTTGAAAACATTGCCTTTAATCGTTATTTCCACATATGTATTTTTAACTATTGGATGGGCATTGGTTACCAAGAGATATATAGGTAGTTACGGTAAAAACAAGTTATGAATATATATTATTAAAAATAGATATATTTATGAACACAATTATTTAGTTTTAAATAGATTAATGAAATTAGTTTGGCTTCACCTTTTAGGTGATTGTGTTTAGTTTGATGCAATTTAATATTATAAGTATCCACCTTGAGATATCCATTCATCTGGGGTGAATCCCTTTTGTGTAAAGGCATGTATACTGCCAATTTCTTCCTTTAACTGATTATTAACTAATCTATGTCTCATCAACTTATTCTTACCTTCAAACAATGGTGAAACAATAATCACAGCGAAAGCTTGTCCACATCCTCCAGACATATCTTCTACTTGAACTAGTTTAGCCTGGAGCTTTTCCTGAATAGTCTGCTTAAAGGAATCAACAGTTAATGTCATAATCTATATGTGTTCTTTTAGAAAACTTTATACTTCACTCTTCAAGATTTTCTAGATTATATAAATTTAGAATGCGAATGTCGTAATAATCATTTTCTGGATTCTTATTGGTATGTACCATATGATCAATATATATTAAATAGTAAATATGATTCAAAGAATCACGATCCATGAGATAAGTCGTAAAGTAATGTGCTATATATAATTACTGAAGGAATACATAGTATTAATAGGTAATATTTGAAGTCTCGACATGTGATTCAGAGAAAACTTTTGAATGGCCCCTGGAAATAGTATTAGAGGGACCTTCTTGATTTATTATTGGAGTGGAAGTATCATTTTCAGCATCAAATGATTGGAAAAAGTTTGGAGATTCCTTTGTAACTTTCTCCAATTTATGGATAATTTCTTTGGTAGTAATATTCTCTACTTTATCTTTAGGAATATCACATTTTTGGAAAAATTGCATTAAGTCTTCTGGGATAATACTCAACTCCTTTTGCATTTCGATTAATTGGTTAACAACTTCGATTGCTAAAAAGTATGATTCACCTGCAAGCGGATTATTTTCAGCACTAACCTGTTTAGCATACAAAATATTGGGTGAAATAACTGTAGCAAGATTATGTGTATCCATTTTTGACCCCGTTTCTTCATCAATATCAGCAAAGGATGCGACCCAGCTGAAAAACGAGAGTAATACTTCAACCAAGTTTCTGTGACTTCTAGGTAACATACAATATACCAATTTCAATATTCTTTTACTCATAGCTGGGTCAGAATGTTTCTGTGATGAAATCCAAAGATCATATAAATTAAATGTAAGCAATGGACTAGGTAATTCTCTCAACCATTTTTTCATTAATGCTGCTAATTGAATTGCACTTTGATCACTTAAATCTGGTGATTTCAATGGCAGTTTATTTATCTGCTCACTAAGCTCTTTAAGACGCTTAATATTACCATTCAATCTAAAAATACCCTCCACAGACATATCTTTACTTCTTAATTCATTTACCACATCATCAATAACAATAGGGATTTTCAACTTAGAGGGCCCAACGCCTAGATCAGAATCAATTCCATATTTTTCAGTTATAATTTTCAAATCAACTCCAAAAACCTGAGTTGATTTATCTTTCTTTTGGTCGTTATTACCAAATTTAAACTTATCCCAAAATGTTGGCAGTTTCTTTGTTTCAATTAAAGAAAATAATAATTCCTTATTATATTCATTACTAATTTGTAGCAATGCTTCAACTGCGATATGTCTTAAAATAAAATGCTCAGACTTTGAAAGTTCAGAATAGTACACAGATTTCTTAGCTTCTGGAGGTTGTATGTTTTCAGATAATCTTTTTGCATTCTGTGAGGAATTAATAATAGAGTTATTTCTACCACCGGTTGCCGCTGGAATAGTTTGAATTGGTTGCATTGGCTTTTGCTTTTGATATAATGTGTTTTGATGTTTGAATGCATTAGGCCTATGCTCCCTGGCTTGCTCAGCAGCAACGATACGAGGGATATCATCCAATGTCAAGGACTTTTCGTTCTTTAATAAATCTGATGTCCTACTAAGATTTGCACCCGATTTTATACCTTGAGGTTCTTCCTTGATCGTTAAAGATTTTCTGATAGAAAATTGTTCATCTTCCGACACTTTGTAAGAAAGCTGCGATGACGTACTACCTTTTCTTTCTCCAGGGAGATTAAATTCTTCAATCAAATAATCTTCAGCAACATCTTCTTTAGCCTTATCAGCTTCTGGAGCATCCAAAATAACCGATTTCCTAGCATTTTGTTTGATAGAACTAGACAATTTTTGACTTTGTCTTCTAGTTCTCAATTTAGTTACATCATTAAGAGTTTTGAAGTAATCACTTTTAGCTGCATTTCTTCTTTCTTCCTCATTATCTATTGAACCTTTAACAGATGGTAATCTGTTAACTGAACTGTGGCTGTCTGAATTCATTACTGATTTCGAACGACACACCGCAATCTTCAATAAATATACTAATTGATCTAAGTCAGTAATAGGTTCAAATTTATTTTTAGACTCATCCTTTTCTGTAGAACAATTTGAACAGATGATATTTAAGTTTGTACTATCATAAGATGTATTCGAGATATGTTCAAACGATATATTTGATGAACATAAAGAGCATTTAAAACATTTAAGATGCCATCTTTTATTTCCAAGTTTTGCACATGCTTTTTCAATGCTCTTAGAGCATGCCTGACAAGAATCAGTAGCGTTCTTTGAAACTGTTAATTTCGATGCTAGGTAGTCAATCAATGCTGATTTATCATCTTGCTTTGCATTAATATCTTCATACGACTTTATAAGCTCAAAGAATTTATCAGTTGCAGTAGTAGTGCCTCTAAGCTTATTCAATTTCAATGAATTGTTTAGACCAACTCTTATTAATAATTTCAAGTAATGTGCACATCCAGTAATAACAGACAATAATTCCGCAGATAATGAACCAGAAGTAGCAATTTCATTTGATTTTCTTAATAATGCTAAATAACTCATTATTTTACCTGATATATTACGAGGCTCCTTCCTAAAAGGCTGGAAATAATCCAATTCAATGGCAAAAGTCAGTTCGTCAGGATGCTGAATAAGCTCTTGTGATTTTTGACACAAATCTTGAATATAATCTAAAGCGTGAAATAAAACCTCAATATACAAGATTAATTTACTAGCAACTAACAAACCATCGACTTGATTTCTAGTACATGCATTTAAAAGCATGTCACTGATGCATGCCGCAGTACATTCTTCATATCCCGAAAGAGTTAACCAACACGTCATAACGGTTGTCTCAATTTGGTTTTCAACAGAAAGTAATAATTCCGGCTCCATATTTAAACCTTTTATATCTTTTAAGTCAGTAATGCCCTTTGGATAATTTGGTAGGCTAGGTAAACCAACTGAATCTGCTGTTATATAAACATTCCAAAATTTATGCACCATATAACATTCTGGATGCCATTGTTGATTCTTGCCTCCCTTGAAAAGTTCAACGAATTGCTTAACAATTGAAGATTTACAACCATCACAATTTGATGCAAAAAGTTTTGAATAGTGATAATGACAATAAATATTGTTCTCATGTTCATAATAACTCTCATCAGATTCAAAAATCTTATTACAAACAGCACACTTAAAATGCTCCAAATGATATTTATTTCCAAGGGCAGTGATGTATGGACCTCTAAGGGCATTGTTACAGTTAAAACAGATCAAGTCCAATTTTTTGAAATAATCAAATTCACAAAGAGCAACTTGATACGTCAAACCAGAAGCAGAATCAGTTACATCATATGGGAAGAATTTTGCAGAACATTGATTTCCACATTCGTTACAACAAAAGCATTCAACATGGAATGCACTATGCAAAGCTCTTACAAATTGACCAGTAATCTCCAATCCACAGCGTTTACAATTTTTCCGTTTCTTTCTCATACTTCTCTTTGTTACATGGTTACGGCTATTTTGACGAGAACGCGTTTGATTCTCCTTTGGAATTGAGATATTCCTGCTTTGATCGTTAACTATTGGTAATATATTAGTCCGAGAATCAGGTAAATTTGGAATTTGTCTGCTTTGAGTCGTATGACTAGGATCGGGGATATTTGTGATTTGCTTACTTTGGATTGTATGAGATGAAACTGGTGCCATTGGAACTTGTCTATTTGGAATCGAATCACTCGAGTTTGAGATTAATCTAGGTTGGTAATCTGGACTAGACCGTTCGGATATGTTATTAGATGAAGTTACAGATGAAGTTGCAATAGAATGTCTCTGATTTTTTTTCAGATCAAACGTATGGCCAGTTGGGTGAAAGTTAAAATCATCATCTCCTTCACGTCTGTATACCGATGGAGGAGTGTTGGGCATAGGTGGAATCAATGTAGTCCAATTCACCAGTAGATTATCCCGATTATAATTATTACTAATATTGTGACTATGACTTCTGGTGTGTTTATTGTTCTGATTCACACCAACTTCAGGAAATCTCCCTCCAGAGGAGTCTCTGGTGATGTTATGACTATTATTATTTTTATTCAGTAACCTTCGCAAAGGCGAATCAGGAAATTGTGATGCCATATTTATTATGAATCAGTATTTTTTTAAAAAACAGAGAATTCTCCTAATGTACTAAAATGTTGAATGAGTGACTAAGTTGGATAATTTAATTTAATTTCAGTTAAAGTTCTAAAGTAGACCTAACAAGAATTCATGTGAAGTAATCTTTATTATTGGAACAAAATGTCCAGTATGATTGATCCTCTCCTATATAGATATAGGGCGTTGGATCTTCTAATTGCTATCGATATACCCCACCAAAGCAATCAGTTTGCACTGCTAGATATACTAACGATTATAATTTCCAAGTTTTATGGGCAAAGAAAACGCAAGGTTCTTGGTTATTTATTCTTACGGCCGCCTTGTAAATACTGCTAATAACGTTTGTCCAACTGGATAACTTTCCGTATATTGTTGAGTTGATATTTATAGTGCAATGTGTTGACTTTCACTATACCTTCCTCTTAATCCAGTAGATCACTTGAATAATACTATAGTTGTGTTTTTTTCTGCGGATCGTCTAAGTATAGCTGAATGTGTTTTTGAGATAAACAACGGGAGTTTTTGTGTAATGTTTGTACAAGTGGGCAAAAAAAAAAAAATTCAAATCTAGTAAACAGTTGGGATGGCTTGTACGAGAAACGGGAATAGAGAACAAAAATACATATAAGGCATGTGATGGATACATGCACTTGATAAGCATATAATTCTAGAGTAACAAAGATAAACCCAATATATGCAAATTTAGTAGTGAGGGAATTGGGTATAGACTAAAAATGATCGACTTTGATGGGTTTATGTGTGTCAAAGACTGTAGGAAAGTGTAGCTAAATTTGGATTTAGGGGTGAATTAATAGTGAGCGTCATACTGTAACGCACTTTCGCAAAGGTAATGACCGGGGTAATTTCTATTGGCACATAGGAATCGAAGCATTCTTATGTCTACGTAACTACGCTAATGTCAACATGTAGATCATGCAATCTAATTTCAATCCCACGGAACCATCAAAAGTTTAGGCGACCGTTTACGAAAGCCGTAGAAGTGTGTTTGCCTCGTCGAATAATCGTTATTTTTTATTGGCTCTATTCTTCAGCGATGCGCACCGGGAGAAGTCGCCTAAAGCCCCCGATCAGGTGACTTGTAGAAGATGGCAAATGGGGTATACACTAAATTTCCCAAAGCCAGCCTTTTACCGAGCCAAACGGGCCAGTGTGCATGTAGTTCAGGTGTCTCTAAGAAGGAGATAATTGTTTATACACGAAAAGGACTAAAGGTTGTGAAATTAATGTCGAAATATAGCTACATAAGAAATATTATAGCTTAGAGATTATAGTAGATTTTGATTTGATTGTTTAGGATAAAATATTATCGGCTAGATTTGTGGCACAGATCTACATATCAAATATAATGCAACATTATTGAAAGCAGGTCAAAATTATATGTTAATAACACTTGGCGCTCCCAGCGCTAATATTGGATAGATAATTTCGCGCCTAAGTTATTAATGGTGATATATTTTAAGCGATCCACTTACTATATTGGTTAGATGCGTGATTAGTACTATATGCGATAGGAAAGCATGCTGAAATTTTCGTTATATGGGTCAAATAGAAATTGTGTAGATTTTAGCAAAAATACTTGACCTGGAAATTTCATCAGATTAATGAAAAAAAATAACGACAACTGCAGGATTCGAACCTGCGCGGGCAAAGCCCAAAAGATTTCTAATCTTTCTCCTTAACCACTCGGACAAGTTGCCATTTGTTGAAAAAGTATTTTCTTAGTAAATAATGACACACATTCAAGCGCACTTTTCGCGAATAAAATATATACACACATCAATGGTCTTGTAAGAGCATCGAAAATCAGTTGATGTTTAGACGGGAGGTAAACCCGAAAGTGCCAGGGATATCCTTTGACAACTACATTATATACAGTGCTGAAGTAATAGATAGGATACGGCCAGCTCAATAAAGTATCTTTAGTTGCCGATTTAGGAAGTTGAATCATGAGCCGTTTTTTGCAATCAACTGATGAGCAAGCATTTGTATTCATATATAGTGGCACAGATATTCAGAGTAGATTTACAGTCTACTTCTGGAGTATTATATCAAATAATACACATAATTATCATAAATATGTTAGTATTAGCATCAAGAGCATCCACCAACCAACGTGTCCTCAAGCTCGTCACTCGTCAACTAAGTAATACAACTGTTAAATTCCCTTTCATTTCTAGCTTATCCAATCAATCCAAGTTGTTATTGAGTATTAGCGGCTACTTAGTAGCATCTGTGGGGGTAGCCACTATTGCTGATAGAAAGAACTTGGGATATGTTTTTAAACAATTAGGAGAATGGTAGTTACCTCAATTTATATGGGTTTTTTTGGAGAATATGTTTTATGGTTTGGGCTTTATAGTTGATTTACAGATTTATTTTTATTTACATATATATTCGGCTGAAGGAATATTTTCTTTACAATAAGGTGATAGTTTATAATTAAATACATTTCTAAGTGTAAATACAGCATGTAGCGATGTCTAAATAACTTGCTTGAGCCCTTGACCTGGAACTCTCCTCCAGTATCGCCTGCTTTCGCCAAATAAAAGTTCCCTACTTTGTTTCCAAACTTTAGTTAAAATTTGTTTACGAGGTAAGAACTCAGGGAAGATTACCTTAATTAAATTATCTTCCTTATGCAGTGAATTAGATTTTGTCAATATGCACAAATAGAATATAACTTGGCCATAATTATGGAATCCTTCATGTATCACCAAGTCTATGATAGTACCAAGCGGAACGAAGTCCTTTTTTGCTTTCTGAAATCGCCAGGATTTCTTACTGACCAATTGTATTCCTATATCCTTCATGACGATCAAACTATCTTCAGGATCTTGCTTTAAAAGTATCAAAAGTAAAATGCTAATAATCCCACCCCAATATGCCAATCTCCCATTTGAAACCTGTTGAAAACTTTCTAAAATACTTGGCACCGACAGTATTACCAAATTTCCATACGAACTAGCAAAGAGATCATATGCTAACAAGCTTAACAAGATGCCTCCAGTGGTAATCTTTAAGAAAAGATAACGTTGACTCTCTCCCTTAACCGTGAATTTGATAACATTCAGATTAGTTTCTTCCTCTTCCGAAAAAGTTGGAGTGATCTCCAACTCATAACACTTCAGCGAAGACATTATGACCCTTCATTTAACTACTGTATGAAAGTTTTTTATAACTTTTCATATCTTTATATCTTGTTCTTCTTTGAGGTCTGAGTCAACATTCACGTGATATTTCAAAATCAATTTGGCACATTTACTAAAATAATTTATTTACATATAATAGTATAAATATATATAATATAAGGAAATGCTATTAATTCATCAGTAGTAATATTATTTTTTGTTCATTATATTAAGCGTCATTTCTCAGTTTCTTTACATCTTCAATAGAACCCAAAACCATTTCGTTCTTACGTAACTCCTTAACCTTTTCAGCTCTTGTCATGGTCCTGGAACCAGTTCTTATTTCGAATTCTCTTCTTCTACTTGCTTCCGCATCTTCCTTAATGGCCTTCTCTCTTTCTTCAGCAATTATTGCCATATGCTCGTCGTGCTTAATTCTAACTTGTCTCAATTCGTTATTATAGTGCTCTAACGTTTCTATCTTATTCTTTGAGTCCTTACAGTACTTCTCGAAATCAGCTGGTAACTTTCTCTTGAGTGCCATTTCTATAATTTCTGGATATTTCTTTTCTTCTAAGTTAAATTTAGATTTGATTTGTTTCCTAGTTCTGTACGGGAACAATTGAGCAATAAAAGTAAAATCTGTTCCCCAAGTACTTAGAGCTTCGTAGAATTGTTTTATTTCATCTGATGTCCAGCGGTCAGTGTGTTTTCTTTTAGAGTATGTCGATGACGTAATTGGATTCTCAAATGGATTGGATTCTTCTACCGATCTGTTGTCATTATCACGTCTGGTATGTCTGTTAATAATAGTAGAGTCTTCATCGTAACTAATACGACCGTCCTTCATTGTCAATTTTAAACTAGAAACCTGCGCCGGTGGCTCGTCGTCATTATCTAGACCCAAATGATCAACTTTCTGTTTCTTAACTCCCTCTTCTTCATCTTCCTTTTCGATGTGATCAAGGGAAACACCAGTTTGTCTAGCAATCCTTCTATTTTGACGCCTTTTCTGTCTTTCTTTCCTAATCTTATCCTGGGCTGCCTTAACCAATTCAAAATTGTTACTAACTTCACCAATTGGAAGATCAGGTTTACATAAATCAGCCATAGTAATTTCTTCAATATTTACTCCCACTTGTGCGTATAGAGCTCTGTCTTCTTCTTTGATTCTTTTTGGTAATTGCTTCGAACTAGTAATAGTTGTATTCAAATCTTCTGGTGCTAATGGAATAACTTTACCATCTTCAGTGAAATGTTCTTCTTCTTCAATAAGATTTTCACTATCGTCGTTCGACACTCTAAACTTTCTCAATTTGTTAGTTTTAGGATCAACCCCTACAACAAACTTGGCCTCACTTGTGGGTATCACTATTTTCTTTTCAACTTCTTCACCCACAAGACCAACCGGTCTGTTTACATTTATTAAATCCCTAGGGTTCTGTATCACAGAGGCGTTCAAAGAAAGTGATGTTCTTTTGTTTGGCTTGTGTAGCACCAGTGACTTTCTTCTTTTGACCGGTTTATTAACAGGAATTCCAATACGCATGGGGGCATTTCCTTGGTTATCTTGTGATTCAGATGGTGATGCTAAATGGGGAGTGGCAGTTACAGACGTAGATCTGTGTCTTATTATATTTGGAGTAATTCCAGATAATCTTCTTTGTGCCTGTATTAATGAATGCTTTCTTGAACTTGCTGTTTCATCTGGACTCTTGAAAATGTCAATTTCTCCGTAGTTATTTTCATCCTCTGACTTGTCGTCTTCGTCATTATCGTCAGCGTCATCGTCTTCGCCTGAATCTTGTACTGCTGACAGCGAAAGTCTGCGACTAGTATCCTTAGGATCGATATCATCCTCAATGCCTGGTTTTATTGGCGTCCCATTATTTTTGGATGGCTCCAACGAAAAACTAAATCTAGGAGTATCTCTCTTGGGCGTTATTCCCTCATGAACTGGCATCTCTTTCTGGCTCTTTACACTAGAGGCACGTCTCTGACTAGGTTCATTTGATGAAGGTTCCTGCGACGTTTGCGTCGCAGGAGGCGTCAATGGTGCCCCCAGATTTACACTTGTCTTTCTCCTTATACCCTTCTTCTTAAGATTAGGGATAAATTGTGATGCCTTCTTTACTATACTACTCATAGTTCACTTCTTTATTCTCCTATCTAATCTTGTTTATGTCATCTCAGCTTTTTTTAACCAGAACTATCGCAAGTTACACAAACACAACGAATAAAATTTAGCATCTAAGATGGGCTAGAAATTGATAATAGCATTAGATATAGAAATGAGAGCATTGTCAAAATTTAGCTGGACATGCGATTCCAATGATAACTGGGTGTTGAAAATTGTGTATTTGGCTTCGAGAAATGAATTTGCTGTTTCATCAAGTGACGGATCTATTAATGTCTACCTGCTTGGTGCATTATCTGAGACACCTGTGTTAAGAATCGACAGGGCACACGAGTCTAGTATCAACTCCATGATTAAAATAGATGATAATACACTTGCTTCATGTTCTACCGACGGTATCAAGGTGTGGGACTTGAGAAACTCACAAAAACCATTGCATACATTCACTAATGCAAAGGGCCTGAACTTCTTGTCACTTGCATTTTCCAACAATATTTTAGCTGGAGGTACTGAATTATTAGGCGTGGATGCTGAGATTCATTTGTGGGATTTAAGGAATCCGCAAGAGATATATAAGTCGTTCGTAGACTCTCATCACGACGATGTAACAGATCTCAAATTCCATCCTACCTTATCGCAATATTTGATGTCAGGATCCACTGATGGATATGTCAATATATATGATTTGAATGAAGAAGATGAGGATGAATCATTGCACCAAGTTATCAACTTTTCTTCTGTTCATTCTTGTCATTTCACTCAGGAAAGAAGAATTAGTGTATTATCCCACATGGAAACATATGCTATTTACGAATTAAATAACACGAATTATGAAGCTATTGAAGAGCCTAGTCCAAATGAATTCGGTGATTTCAGAGAAAAATTGCCAGACTGTGAATATGTGATTGACGTGAACCCAGACGGCTATATAGCCTTTGGTGCCAATTCTCAAAGAAAATTATCTATGTTTCTCTTCGATTCTGTCTCTGAAAAGATAGAAACTGGTAAACCAATATGGTTTCCTCATGCACACGGAGAGGAAGTTGTACGTGATCTTATTGTCCTCCCAGATTCCAAATCTGCATTATCTTGTGGTGAAGATGGATGCATCAGATTATGGGAATTGCCATATGCCGTGGAACGTCATTCTTTCTTTGGTCTGAAACCTACTGAAGATGTCGATATGGAAACTGAATCGTCATCAGAGGATAGCGAAAAGAAGGAAAAGAAACACAAGAAAGACAAGAAGGAAAAGGATGAGAAGAAAGAGAAGAAAGAGAAGAAGGACAAGAAAGAAAAGAAGGAAAAGAAGGAAAAGAAAGAAAAGAAGGAAAAGAAGGAAGATAGAGAGAGGAAGGAAAAGAAGGAAAAGAAAGACAAGAAAGACAAGAAAGACAAGAAAAGCAAGAGTAAAAAGGACGTTAGATATAAACCTTATTAGTTTTACAGTTGATATTATAATAAACGATCTTATTTATTTTTCGTATCAGAGGTTTTTCATGTATATACAATCATATCTTTAAATTTAAAAACGTCTGATGATGTCATCAATAACTTCTTGAGTAGTAGAATTACCACCTAAATCTGGGGTAATGATCTTGTTTTCACTCAAATTAGCGTCAACAGCTTCGTAAATCTTAGCAGCAGCTTCAGTGTGACCCATGAATTCTAACATCAAAGCGGTAGATCTGATGGTAGCAACTGGGTTGGAGATACCTTTACCTTCGATATCTGGAGCAGAACCGTGACATGGTTCACCAATGGCAAAGTTTTCACCAACGTTGGCAGATGGAACAACACCTAAAGAACCGACCAAAGCGGCAGCACCATCACTCAAGATGTCACCATATAAGTTTGGAGCTACAACAACATCGAAGATTTCTGGTTCTCTGAACATACGGTAGACCATAGAGTCAACGATTTGTTCTTTGTGTTCAACTGAAGAATAAGCAGCTTGGTTGGAATCGTAAACTTGACGACAAACTTCGCGGAATAAACCATCAGAAACAGATAACACATTAGACTTGTGGGTAACAGTGACAGATGGCTTAGAGTGTAAAGAAGAAACTGAAGAGGCATCTCTGATGCTTTGTCTTTGCAAGGCAATATCGTAAGCCATCTTGGCGATTCTCTTGGTGGCAGATTCAGTGATTCTCTTAATGGCTTCAGCGACTCTACCATCCTCTCTTTCGTAGGCCTTTTCTTCCTTAATGTACAAATCTTCGGTGTTTTCACGAACAATGACCATATCGACTGGTCTACCAACACCTTCGACAGACTTAACAGGACGGACATTAGCATATAAACCTAACTTCTTTCTCAAGGCAACAATTGGAGAAGAGTAGCCTGCAACCTTGACGGTTGGAGAAGAGACAGCACCAAAAAGAGCACCGTCACACTCGTTCTTTAAGACATCAACAGTTTTATCTGGTAAAGCAGTACCAGTCTTTTGGAACAATTCGAAACCAGCGTCTAAGTTGACGAATTCAAATTGTAAATCATATTTAGTTGGCAAGTTTTCCAAAACGGCTTTACCAGCTGGAATGACTTCACGCCCAATACCATCACCAGGAATTAACCCGATCTTTAATTTCTTCAAAGCAGAAGCAGAAGTGGAGAATGTACGACGGAATGCAGTGTTAGAAGACATCATTGTTAATATAGAGTCAATTGAACAAAATACTAATTTAAAATTTAATCATCTTTCAAAATTTCACCGATTTTTCAATCATAAAATTGATAATGCCGATATAGGATATGACTCATATCACGTGATACATCAAATGCCAGTTTATCAGTTAATCTGATCTTATATTAACATTAGTATAGAAATGTGAATAAAATGGTATATACAAGTTCGTTTATATAAATCGGTACACCGTAGATATGTTAATAAAAAATCAGACGATGTAGTTGCAGTCAGCACAAAATTGGCTTTTATACATTAGTTATTTTTATAATTTTCGTTTTTTGGAAAATGTCATCGTAGCAATAAAGCTAATTAATCTATCATCACGTCATATTTACAACATTAAAAGAAATCAGTTATCTTCACCCTTGACAAGACCAACCTTTGCTGGTCTCAAGACTCTGGAGTTCAAGGTGTAACCGTGTTGTTCAACGTGGAAAACAGTACCAGGTTCCTTATCAGGTTGTGGGATTTCGAAGATGGCTTCGTGCATGTTAGGGTCGAAAGATTCACCAACTGGGTTAAGTTTTTCGATACCGTGCTTAGCTAAGGTCTTTTCGAAGATGTTTCTGGTCATGTCGACACCTTCGTATAAGTTCTTGACTTCAGCATTGGTGTTTAAGGTATCTTCCTTGACAGCATTAAGGGCTAAGCCGAAGTTATCGATTGATTCCAACAAGTCCTTGGCAAACTTTTGCAAAGCAAAGTCTTTAGCCTTTTGGACTTCCTTCTTAGTGGATTCTTGCAAGTTACGGAAATCAGCAATGGCTCTGGCGTAGTGATTCTTCATGTCAGCTAAATCCTTATCTTTTTTGATCAACTTGGCATTTAATTCGGCGACTGGGTCGACTTCCTTAGTTTCAGCTTCAGTAGTTTCAGCTTCAGTAGTTTCAGCTTCTTCCTTTGTTTCAGTCTTTTCTGGTTCGTTTTCGGTCTTGGAGCTTTCAGTGGAGGCAAAACGAATGGTGGTCATTCTTGGGGCAACTACTGTTGGTCTGATCAATCTAGTGGCGGCTAAAGCATTGCTACGAGCAACAGTTCTTCCTAATGAGCCAAATAACGTTCTTTGCATATTGTTTGTGCTTTTTATTAATGGTTTATGATTGAGTAGTTATGGCACTTAAAATTTTTCAGCACTAGGATTTTAATTTACGAAACACGGCTTACATAATCAATCGAATAATTCGATCATATATAAAGTTGCAAAAATTTATCTAGTACAAAGGAAAGTGGACTTGTAGATACTTATGGAATAAAATAAATCAGAAAATTACCGATAGAGGTTATAATGGGTTTTTTGTTTTTGTTGTTTTTGTTTTGTTTGGACTTTATCCTCATGCTCAAAATTTGCTGCAACTTCATTGCAGCTTCCAGTATCATTTGTCCTTAAGCCAGTCTAATAATAAAGCAACATACAACAACTAGTCATGACTCACCAACATATAAGCAACTAAAATATAAAGCTTTTTTATTTGCTTGTATTATACACTGAATGACATTTCATAAATATTTATATTTTGCATCCTATTCTATTATTCGCACACACAAAATTTCTACGAAGTATAGTTCCTTGGAAGAAATGCCATGATTATTTATTAAATTTATGCTATTATTTTATTGCATTACTTGCGGTATAACCCAAATTACTTCTTAACAAAACATGCCGCAAAAAATCCAATACCACCATCTTCCTTTGGCATGGCTCTTACGCACCCACCAGCTAGTTTTTCGCATTCATCATCTCCACCACCAATAGCAGTGAATTCTTCCTTCCAGCCTCTTCTTGGCCAGTTTGGAATGACAACTTCACGGTCGGCCAATTTCCATCCCATCTCCTTCAACTCAGGGTCCATCAACAAATCCACCACCACACGTTCATTTTCATGCGGGTGTATAGAACAAGTGGAATAAACAACCTTCCTGGCAGCTGGGAACAGCAATGCATGTTTCATTATCTTGAATTGGAATCTCGCTAATTTGTTCAATCTTTCCGTATCGACCACGGTTTCTGTTTCCTCATTATGAGTATCTTCGAGAGCCCTACCGAAAATACCTGATCCACTACAAGATGGATCCACAACCATACCAGTGACATTAGCGAAATCTGATGGTTCAGTGGAGGTAAAATCAGCATGTGTGATCTGAATCAAACTCTTTTTGGCTTTTCCTGTGGCCCTTTCACACATCATCTTCAAAACCTTCACTCTGTTATCGTCTCTTTCAAATGCATATACTACAGAATCATCATTTGGCAAATATGACGCACAATGGGTGGTTTTGTTACCTGGTGCAGCACAGGCATCTATGACTTCGGTATGGACATCATTAGGATCAGAATTCAATATATAGGCTGGGAAACAAGAGGCACGGTCCTGGATGATAATCTCCCCCAATTTATAGGCATTTGTGGATGTGAGTTTCTCTTTTGGATGAATACCAAAGAGATTAGGAATATAATCATCACGATAGATGTATCCTGGTTCAGTGATCTGGGAAATGGTGTTGACAGACTCAAGGTCTTGAAAAAATGGATGGGCTTCAAAAAACTTATCGACTGTAGTTTTGATTTGATTTACACGGAACCATCTGATTGGCGTCTCATCCTCATCTGCCTCCTTTGTGGGGAGATCATCCACTGTCTTGGCCTTATGTTTAAGTTTCAACTTGGTGAACTCGGCTTGCAACCTTGTCTTATGCTTAAGGAACTCGTCCTTGATGGGATGCTTCCCCAGCTGGATTCTGCCTTTTTGCGAAAACAACAAATCATGCACCAACAACAAGAGCAAGTTGTTACTCATCTTGAACTTCTTCATTTGCAATCCCTGTTTGATCTTTGATTTCTGAATCACAGCTTGGATATATTCCTTGTACTTCAACGTCGAATACACCACAGCATATATGTGTTTTGGCGAATTCACAAGTTTTTTGTCATTAAAAATTCGATTCTGCAAACTCCCACCATGGTTTCTTCCCTTAGGCTGGTCTAGAAACTTCTCTGCTTCGAAATAAAGCTTCATTCTATTAGATTTTATAAAGAGTTCTAACAGTTCATCTTGAAAAATTTATTTAGATATGTCCTGTACATAGAAGATTAGATCTGGGCACAGTGTTCAATTTATCGCTAGTCGAGTATTGTTGATTAGTGGTACGTTATACTAATAATACATTAGATAAAAACAAGACACTACGTCGTGGGAAGATGCCAGTACCACCACCGAATGCATATACACCAGGAACAAAACTAACTGTGGGGACACACAACATTTCTATTATAAAGTACATATCAGAGGGAGGATTCGCACATGTATATGTTTGTCAAGTAGAACCCCCATTCAATGGATCTAGTGTAGCATGTTTGAAGCGTGTTGTGGTGCCCAGTAAGTGGCAATTGACGCTTTTGAGACAAGAAGTCGATGCTATGAGGAGATTGAGAGGAAACTACAGGATTGTTTCGTATATCGATTCGCATGCCGCTAGATTGAATCCCCCAGCGGGACAATCAATGGGAGATACCCAACAATATGAAGTGTTCCTTTTGATGGAGTACTGTGAGAACAATGGGTTAATTGACTTCATGAATACAAGGTTGGTTAACAAGTTGACGGAAACAGAAATATTGAATATCATGTACGACGTCACAATTGGAGTAGCAATGTGCCATCATTTACAACCGCCATTAATGCATAGAGATATTAAAATCGAGAATGTATTGATAGATTCAAAGGGAACCTTTAAACTCTGTGATTTTGGCTCTGCGGTATCGTATATTCCAGCTCCCAGAACCCCACAGGAGTTTCAAAGCGTACAAGAGGACATAATGCAGAATACCACTCCACAATACCGGTCCCCTGAAATGATTGATCTCAGAAGAGGGTTCCCAGTAGACAATAAACTGGATATTTGGGCCTTGGGTTGTTTTCTTTACAAGTTATGTTACTACACCACTCCGTTTGAACTGCCTAACCAAAACTCGTTGCAAGACTTAGAGAGAGCCATTCTCCATTGTTCTGAAACATTGAGATTCAAGGAACGACCTGGATCGATGTTTTCACCTAGGTTAAAACATGTTATTGAATGTTGCCTTAGAGAAGATCCAAGAAGAAGACCTAATGCTGTACAATTATTAGCTGAAATATGTGCCATGAGAGGTGATGTGAGTATTCCAAATGTCATTCCATATACAGTAAGAGAGGAACAAGCAGCCCAATTGACAGCCATGAAGAGCAACGAGGAGGTGACACCTAAACTACCAGCACGGAAAGTTAGTGCTAAAGAATCAAAGATTGATCAAGTTGTTAGTGGTAATACTAAGCATTCCGATCCATTTAGTAATATTGATAAAACGAAAATACTAGTATCAAAGTCAACCACTAAATTGACCGAAGGTGTCAAGCCTAGAACAAATACATACACCAATTTACAGATGAACAAGAACCCACAGAGACCAAAAAGTGCATATTTTGATGATAAAACTCCTGCTATTTATATAAACAAGAATAACAATTCTACGACTTCATTAAAGGATCACATTCAAAAACAGATTAATTTAAGCAGTGAAAATGTGTCCTTGCCAAAAGACAATACTTTCCAAGAAAAAGGAACATTGGAATTTTTGAGAGGTAAAGAAGAGGAATTAAAAGGTACAAACCTGAGACAGAATACAGGAGGAAGCATTAAAACCTCATTTAGAAACAGTTTGAGAAGAATTAGTACGGGTAATTCTATAAGTAGTGTTAGCAGCAATCATAATACTGGGAATAGCATTATTCCTAACAAAAGGTCTAGTATTACTTCAATTAAGCGTTTGATGAGTGGAAATTCATTTAGAAGACACAGCGGTAATATCGAGGATGTAAATAAAGAGGCGACCTTGGAGAGGACTACCACTGTTCAACAACCAGAAGCCCCAATCAGGAAATTGTCCATCCAAAGACGTATGCAAATGTTATTGAATAAAGAAAAGGAGACAGTCCCAAAGACAGCTCAAGGATATGGTAAATACACTGAAGAAAATGTAGTAGATGACATTGCAGCAATAAATAAAGGAGATGAAGAGATTTCGTTGAAAAAGGTAAGAGGTCCAAATAAACAAAGAACTAAACCACCCGAAGTACCAAAGAGTTTAAAATCACCAGGTCAAGAACAATCTTTAAAATCTACAATTCCCCAAACACCACCACAAACATATCCCGAACTCAATTTACACAATCTTAAGAAACCTCCTCCAAAGCCAAAGAAGCCTACCCATTTGAAATCTCCAGAAAAAACCCAGCATACTCGTTCATTGAGTATAGCAAGTGATATTTCTATTCCTGACGTTGACGATTTAGAAAAACAATTTTCGAAGAGATTTCCTAGTTATGTTTAAACAGTACATCAATCTACTTCTAAAAAATATATTATGCATTTTTTTTTTATTAAAATAACTATATAGTACATATGAGGTAGATACTATCTATATTAACTACTACTTTCACTCGTAAAATCTTCAATTGAGTCTAGGATAAAGTCCATACCTTCATCAAATCTTTCAGAAATAACGTCCCACAACCCATCAGATTTTGCTCTAATAACTCTTCCAAACTTTCTTCTAGGCCTTTTACTTGCATCTTCCCCTGTATTGGATTCACTATTTGACACACCAGATTGCCTAACACCATTCGAAGAAGAAGATCCGGCCCAACATGGATTTTGAGTACTAGTGAATACAACTGAATTTTGATAATACCAATCAACCATAGATTCATCCATAACAGGAACTAATGGCTTTAAGGCAGAGCGATCTACAAACGCAATGGTACCTTTAACCAAATCCTTAATCTCATGCGAAGGACGCTTGGCATATAAGTGAACAATTGATTGGTATGCTTCTCCAAATCCGACAAATACTAATTTTTTCATTTGTGAGAAGTAAGTTAAATAATTAACCCATACATAGAGTAAAAGCTCCTGGGCAAATATAGTTGGATTATAGTTGGAATTTTTATTTTGATTTGAGCCTGATATTGGTAATGGAAATGGTGGTATATTAATATCAATATAACCGATTTTTTCTTGATTACCAGACTTTTCCAGCTCTGATTTTATTTTTTCAATTATTTGACTTGAGGGATGTTCTAACACTACTGATGAATTGGGCCTAATGGTTCCGTTAATTGGATCAATATTCGCCCAAACGTCAGGAGGGTCATGTATAGTAACAATTACAGTCGTACAACTGTAAATATCTTGACTTGCTAAAATAACATCCTCTAATTGTAAAGGTAAATCTATAGTAAAAGGTGCTTGCTTTTCATTTCCGGCAATATTTGTAACAATTGGTAAATTTATGAATGAATACTTAGTAAACATTTCATTCGCTTGGTTGGATCTAATTGGATCAGCGAGATTGATTAATTTATAAGATGGGGGTTCGCTCAGTAAATCATAAAGGTCATCAAATGAGTGACTAGGAATTCCATACTTGAAACATTTCCAATATTTTGAATGTATTTTTATAACTTCATCTACGACTTCAATTGCTTCTAAATGCGGTTCTCTTGATATCGTATTCTCAGGCGGCTCACCAACCAAAACTTTAGCAACTGCCAATGCACTTTTACTAATCGAATCCAAATTATAACCACCTTCTAATATGACTGACATTTTACCCTTTGCAATTGCCTTAAGCATATGCGTCATATATCCATACCCAGCGGGGCTGACATGACATCCACCGATAACATCCCCATCAGCTGCGTCAAACCCTGAACTAACAATTATCAAATCAGGATCAAATTCAGTGATTACAGGAATAATAACCTTGTTAAATGCATAAAAGTAATCTCCATCATGCATACCAGCTGATCTCCACGGTATATTCAAACAGAAACCTTCACCGGCACCTTCTCCAACAACTGAAGAATTACCATATTTGGTACCAGGGTAAAATCTACCATTTTCATATCTGTGAATAGATATATATAGAACTTCAGCATTATCGTAAAAAGATTTTTGTGTACCATTACCGTGATGTATATCCCAATCAAGAATTACAATTCTTCTTACTGATTCAGGGTATTGCTTAAGGATATTTTTAGCAGCCACAGCAACATTACTGAATAAACAAAATCCTCCAGGACTATCAGGTTCAGCATGATGTCCTGGCGGTCTCACAACAGCTATGGAATTCTTCACTTTGCCCTCAACCACGGCCTTACATGCTTCAATGGCACCCCCACACGAGAGTTTTGCTGAAAGAAAAGAATCATTGTTGAAATAAATCGAATCCCCCTTTTCAGTCTCTTCCAATAAGTTTTCACGAGTCATATTTTCTGTGGACTGAATGTATTTTAAGTGTTCTTCTGAATGAACTTCTAAAATCTCTTCAGCAGTGGCCTCTCGTATTGAAATTTTAGTCATCAAAGGCCCAATATCGTCAGTTCCTGACAATGAACTATCTTGAATAATACCAGCTTCGGCCAATTTCTTGTAGATACGATAAATTCTACGAGGATCTTCCGGGTGTGGGTCTATGTACTCAAAGTAGGATGTGAAAATTTTTGCGTGATATCTCATACGTACATCATACACCAATCCTGTCTTTAATGGCGTATATATCAACTGTGGTTTGGTTGGAGGAACTATTAACAAATTACTATTACCGTTCTGGGACTCCAATTTGATTTTTTTCTGATCCTGTGGTGGATAGTCTGGTGATATTGTTCTCTTAGTACTAATATCACTAGATTCCTCTTCCATCTTTGGTTTTTGTTCAACAATTTCCATATCTTTTGAAGTCTCTATATATTTATTACAAAATACTGCAAAAATAAATACTATAGTCCCCTTTGATAATCAACGTAACAACGAATGGTTTTTATTTATCTAACCGCTTTGGATTTGAAATCTCTGGATGAACACATCCTGCATATACCGATCCTTTCATGATGCTTTTGATAAACACCCTTTCAAGCTCTTGGAAATAATTGAGATAATCTAGCTGTTTCTGCTCAAAGTATGACAGGTTATTACTAGGTTTCCATAATTGTTTACTTTGCTGGGCTGTATCTTCTATAATACATCTAGTTTCTATGGGTGCAAAAAAAAAAAGTGACATGGCTATTCTAATTGTGAAAGATACTTATGCATCTTACTACACAACTACTTTACAATAGGGTCCTGAAACTATGGAAAACATGTAGATTAATTTTAGGATTGGTTTGTCTATAGTTTGACATATTACGACATGTCTCAGATTGCGCACGTACCTGAAACGATCGGGGATTCCTTAGCCGTTTCATAGACTTTGAAGTAAACCCAGAGTGAAAATGATACCTTATGTGAACATAATGTGTTGGGTTCTTTTTAGGTGATACATTTTACTATTTTGTCGATTTTGGTCTCTAATTGAATATTACTTAGCATTACATATGATGTGGCAATGCATCGACTTACAACGATCAATAATATTCTTATAGATATAAAAAGAATTTACTGCTACTTCCACATATATACTTTTTGAAATATTACATAATTGCTCTAGCGATACATGCCATTCTTGATATCTCTAATTATCTCTTCTATATCACATTATTTCCTAATATGGATTCTTTCCCGTAAGCAAAATTGGATGAAAAAAAAAAGATTATGTGCAGGTCGATATCTAATACAGTGAAAAGCTCATCACTTAAACTAGAATGTCTAAGATACTATTCATTGACCTAATTGAATAATCATGAGACAAAAGAGAGCCAAATCTTACAAGAAGCAAATGACAGTGTATACTCATACATTCAAGTTTAGAGAACCTTTCCAAACACTTGTGGATAATGAGTTGATTTTAAATTGCCAGAAAGCATCGTTTGATATATCCAAGGGAATTAATAGAACAATCCAAGGAGAAGCCAAGCCCATGATAACACAATGTTGCATACAAGCCTTATATGAAACAAATAACCAAGGCGCCATTGATATTGCTAAAAGATTCGAAAGACGTCGTTGTAACCATCCACCATCAAAACCAGTTCCACCCGCAGAATGTATTGAATCAATCACCAACATCGACGGCGAAAATAAGCATAGGTACATAGTAGCATCACAAGATTACGATCTCAGAAAGAAATTAAGAAAAGTTGCCGGTGTGCCGTTGATTTTTATGAACAGATCAGTAATGGTGATGGAACCATTATCTCAGGCCAGTGCCAAATACTCAGATCGCTTTGAAAGAAAAAAGCTTACAGCCGGTTTAAATGACAAGACTGTTGGATTAACTGTAGAAAATAAGGAAAAGGAAACTGATGAAACTGATGGGCCTGCAAAGAAGAAAAGAAAGGGACCAAAACAACCTAATCCATTAAGTATAAAGAAAAAGAAGAACACGAAGACAGAAGCTCCAGTTAATGCTAATCCTGAGAAGAAGAGAAGAAGAAAACACCACTCTAAAAAGGCTGAAGACGAAGGTACAAAAGGCGATAACGAAGAATCCAAGAATGCAGTCCCGAATGATGGAAATGGCACTAATGAATCTTCATAATAAAATCTCATCCTTTCGTTCATAAAAAATGCCCCCCAGCATGCATGTATATATATTATAAATATATAAAAATTATGAATATCGTAATCATATTTAATTATCTGAATGTGAAGAAACCTCCGATGATGTTTCGGCATCCAGATCAGCATCAGCATTTGCTATGTGTGCTTCTTGGTGTTGATCTGGATCTTCACTTGTATTAATTAGATCTTGGCTTTTTCCCGAATCCTGATCTGGAATATCCTCGTTAGCTTCATTAATTTGTTCAGCTTGCTTATGCGAACTGCGCAGAATGAATTCCTCGTCCAACTTATCTCCTGTTCTTATGACATAATCTGCCTCTGAATCTATTAAACATAATTTACATGAAAATGCGAGAGATTTTTCCACTAAGATATCTCTAAATGAACGCATTAATGAAAATAATACCCCTTCATCCTCATCATTGATAGATAGATAACCCGTCTTTGAAAAGAATATAAAGGTGGAATCTACCATCCATTGAATAGTAGGATCCTTTATTCCGGACTCTTTGATTAAAACATCCAATTCTCTTTCTAAATCTTCTTTAATGACACCGAAAAATACATCTTGAATTATAAGGGCATTGAAATGAGCTTGCTGTTGTTCTTGTTGCTTTCTTCTTGTTTCTTTTTCCCTCTCCATTATCAATTGCTGTTTCCTTAAGATGGCTTTACTGACGCTTATACTCGGAATGATCGTAGAATCTGTGATAACAATACACACAGATCTATTTGGTTCACTATCCTGTGATTCAGAGTATAGTTTATATGATGCAGCCAATTCATGTACAAATGTTCTTTGGGGTTTTGACATTGACGGAAAGTGATAGGCTTTAGTTTTTCCTTCATTTTCTTCTAGAAGTGATTTAGTCACAAACGAGTTTATAGTGTTTTCAATCCTAGAACACCACGTACTTTGCCTTTGGAAAATTGATAATACAATTTCAGGATAAGGTAATTCTATTTCCTCAGAAAGGTCGAATGCTTTCTTAAGAGAAGCTTCTCTTTGAGACCTAGCACAAATCTCATTACAATCCAAGACATCACCAATTCTAGACTTTGAATTCAAAGAACTTCCACAAGGAACTTTGCTACGAAGTGTTCCGCAACCACAAGACACCCATACTGGTTCAGAGCATACATGAGCATCGCACTTAGGGGAACTTCCTGGCTTGTTTACGTGGCATTTCAATTTACAGAAATGAGGGCACGTAAGCCTTTCCTTTTTGCAAATTGATTGGCATAATGAAGAACTAGCATGAGTATTTCTTTCCGTACAATCTGAAGAGCAGACTCTCATACATGGATGGCCACAATTTTTATTCACCCTACAAGAATTTCCACATGATACATTCGTTTGGGAACATAAAACATTACTAATTGATGGATTTTTACCACAATTACATGGTTTGGAGATTAATTTTGTACATCTAGGGCATGAAACATCATCTTTATGACATTCATGGATTTCCCTACGGTGACCACAATCCTTATCTCTCATACACTGTTCATGGCAAACTAGTTCTGTACCACATCTTACTGGTGCATGTATTACAGTCTTACCGCAATGACATACCAAATCTTCGTTTGTTGACTCTAAACATACACCACATGGACCGCTATGGCACAATGCTTCACAAATATGTTTACCGCAAGATTTCAATCTATTACATTCCTCAGTACAAATATGCACAGGTTCAATGGTCATTAATTCGTCTTCAAAGTTTGTTCTAACATTGTTTCTAATTGCTTTCTTTTTTATTCTTTCTCTTCTATAAGCTGCTTGCTCAAATGGACAACAAACTTCTTTATGGTAATGCTTTCTACAGTTCAAAAGTGCAGAGCATTTATGAGTACACTTTGGTTTATATCCTTGTTGAACAAACTTACAAGGAACCAGAAAAGTATAATTTTCACAGGAGCATTTAATTTGAATTGTATTATAACATTCACATTCACCAGGATGGCATTTCATTAAACATTGACAGCCACAAGGAAGCTCTTTACCACATACTTTATCACATTCGGGGATTGGATCGGTACATTTTTTTCTTGAAGATGCATCAACTTTAGTTTTACCACAATAACATGTATGTATTTTTGATGGTGATAAATTACATGGTTTCACCTCCAGAGGAATAGGTTGACAAGTAACCTCGTCAAAATGAACATTACAATCATAATAGAGTTTAGTTTTGGAATTACACTTTGCTCCTCCAATAAATTTTTCATTCTCTTTTTGACAAACTTTTGGAACTTTATTATGACATTCAATTTCCAATTCCTCCTTCCCACAATAACATTTGACTTCAATAATATCTTTACAAAGTCCACAAAATCCCAGATGGCATCCTTTATCACATATATGGCCATATTCACATTTAGTAATTCCACATGGTTCTTCACATTTCCAACCAGTTTTATAAGGAGTAATAAGACAAGGGAGCTGTTTATCATGTTTACCACAGTGACACTTTAAAGATGGACCCATAGCACCACATATAGGATGGTTACCTGGATGACATTCCAATGAACAAGAATGAATACAATCTTCATATTTATAATTACATGGATTGCCACAGCTAAATGGAATCAATGAATCGGATGGTGGATTTGTTATATCCCCACACCAACAAGTAAACTTCTTAGGAATTTTATTAGATTCAAAATTACAAGCTGGACATCTCCATTTTTTATTTGTCTTATCAGTAGAAGATCCCCTAATAGCCCAGTCCTTAATACAGTCTAGATCATATACTCTAAAACAATTTTCACAAGACCATACTTTGGAATATTTATCTATTTCACCAGTACAGACTAAACACATATAAGTTTCATTGTTTATTTCTCTAATGATAGTACTACACAATGACTCATTGTGATAATTTTCATAGGAATCTTCTGAAGAAGTATCATCAAAATCTGATGTTTCTGATTCCATTTCTTCACCAGAAATTTGTTCTTCATCCAACTCTACTGGCTCATTTAAGGAAAAATCTTTTGGCCTATCCTTACTTTTATCCTCAATAGTATCAGTGTCTTCCATCCTATATTAAAGATCATCTGAAAATATTTAAATTTTTTTTTTACTTGAGAAATCTCAATAATCTCATTATCATAATCATATCAAATATTAAAATTATTTCCTATATAAACGTAAATATATCATTATAAACAAGAGAGGAAAGTGAAGCACGAATTAAAATGACCCTCTTGAATAATTATCTAAAATGTATCCTCTCTGTTTAACCTATCCTTACACTTCTTCTTTTGAAAAAATCCATAACTTTCTTTGCGGCACTAGCTTCTTTGCCATTAACAGAAGATGAACTAGTCACGTTAGAATTATTTGATTTTCTTGAAGACGATGTCTTAGAAGAGGAATTTGAATTAACCCGAACTTGATTCTTTTGCTTTCCTGGTGGAGCCATGATATTAATATCGGTAGATGGCTCCAAAATTTTCTTAGTTGGTGCTGGTGAACTAGATACGAGATTAGGAATATTAGATGACGAGGTTGAACTACTATAGTTGCTGTAAAAAGATAAAATACTGAAACGATTTCTCTTTCTGGCTTCTTTATTTTCTTTGTTAGCATCACTATTTGGTTTTGGATTACTTCTTATTTCGTGTTTTCCAATTGAGTTTCTACGACCTTTTTCCTTCTTGACTACTTCCAACACCTGTTTCTCACTAGACTTAGGTTCAGAAGGTTCCACTTTTCTTTCATTTTCGGACACCTTAGGTTTGATTTGCTTTTCTGGCATAACTTGAGGTAATATATCCTTATCATTGAATTCATTCTTCTTTTCTTCGATGATTCTAGTTGGTGAATGATAGTTATCAAAAATTGGACTTTGATTTAATTGGGGAGTAGTGGAGTTGGACTTTTCGGATATTTTTGTAGATGAAATTTGATCATTTAACTCAAGAGTCTCCATTTTATCCTCCAAGTAGCTTAAAACTGAATTCCTCTTATTTTCATGAGAGTTCAAGCTGGTTGCTTCTGTGGATAATACACCATTAACATGGACAGGTGTAACAACAGAATCTCTTCTAGAATTGACAGATGCTATTGACTTTGTAGGGCTCAGGTTTAAAAGTTCATTACTAGAATCTCTACTCCCACTTTTGGTAGGAGAAACTAAGAATGGCAGCATATTTACTGGCGGACTAATTTTAAAATAATCAAGTAATGCATTTGCACTTTGGTTTGGATTCGTCATTAATGAAGATGTTAAAGATGATGGGTGATAAGATGTTGGTCTTGGTTTTTTGTTGGAATGAGGTAATCTATTTGCCTCCTTTGCCGATGAAGTTGCAATCTGATTAGCAGCAGGTTCACTAATAGCATTATCAATACTTGGTGCAGGTCCCAATTTAGCAGGAGATTCTTGTTTATCTGGACTTTCAACAATAGTAGATATGGCTGTACCGGTGTATGTTGTTGATCTTGGTAAATGCAGAGGAGATGGGAAATGATATGCAGATTTTGTTGTTGGAGGTGTGGATATTTGTTCAGTCACATCACGAGCAGAAGTAAATGATGCTCTTCTATCCGAAACCATCGCCTTAAGAGCAATACTAGCTGAAGGATATGTATTAGAAACGGAGCTAGATTTTGCATGTCCGCGAACTGGTTTTGTTGGTGAAGGTGTGGATCTTCCTGATGGAATATCACTTGTACTTGATGATGCAGGTTGTTTTGTTAAAGCAACTGCATTTGCTAACGATGACGAAGTAGAAGGAGTTGAATATAAACTGCCAATGTTATTAGTTGAGTAAGATCTGGAGTTGCCAGACATTATTAAGGACGAACTATTAGTTCGTTCATTTATCATGGAAAACCTCTTATTTGGAGCATCATTCACAACCCTATTTTGTTTACTATCTCTATAAATCTTATCCCATTCCGGTTGTCTTATTGATATCAAGTTAGCATGTGGTGCTAACCAAGGATGATTTCTTATTTCATTTATATTGATTCTCTTTCTCGGATCAGGTACTATAATTTTTCTCAATAAATCTCTGGCTAACGGAGAAACATATTCTGGAAATGTCAATGGAGTTCTACAGATATAGTGATATAATTTTACAATATCTGCGCCATCTTCATTATCTGGATCATCGTCAAAAGGTAAATACCCTGAAAGCATAGCATATAAGATCACACCTAATGACCAAATATCAACCTTTCTACCTTCATAAGGTGATTGTGTCAAAACTAACTCGGGAGCAGCATAACAAGGTGATCCACAGGAAGTTTTCATAAAATCATTCTTCTCCCGATTATATGAATTCACGAATCCAAAATCAGATATAATAACATTTTTGTGCTTGTCTAAAAGCAAATTTTCTAACTTCAAATCTCTATGAATTAACCCTTTTGAATGCATGTAATCTACACCACTTACTAACTGAGCAAAAAGTTTTTTAGCTACGTTTTCTTTCAAATATTTGTGATGAAGAATGAAGTCAAATAACTCTCCACCTGAAGCATACTCCAAAACAATCCCTATATATTTTCCACTTTTCATTACCTCAACTAAATTGACGATATTTGGGTGGTTTAACATTTTTAATGAGTTAATTTCTCTGTGGATCTTGATTTCACTTTCGGAATCCTTCATTAATGTCTCTCTTTTTATAAGCTTAATTGCTACTTGACTTGGCTGTTTACCATCTTTTCTCCAGCCAAGTTTCACTTTACCGAATTCACCTTCTCCTAATGTTGAACCAAGTATATATTGGCCAAATCTTACTTCTCTATGTACTCTTTTTACAACACTGGGATTAATCCGATTCTGATTTGAATTCATAGTCATACCATCAGACATGGGAGTCACTATAGCATTCGACATTGCTCCTGTAATTGGTATGGATATTCCAAAAGTCTCTTTAAATGTGACTAAGAAGGGATGTTGTTATATAACTCGTCTTGCTTCTTTATGCCGTTTGAATTGTTACTTGTGGCTTTTTGTTTTGCGTACAGTAAGTATCCCACAACCGTAAATTGTAATCCTTTTCACAGTTCAATACGTTATAGCTAGAGAAACAATTTCGTGTTATCGTACTATATCAGTAATATATGTCTTTACCTGTTGTAAATAAAAAAAACTGGAGAGGTGAAGTTATTTATGTTTTGTGTCCTGCACGTCTGTTTATATGTAAATGGCCAAATTGAGTTTTAATGTAAACACATCGACATTCGTCTACTTGTCACAATAATAAGTTCGACTACACGAGATTCCCTAATGAAGCAATTTGATCTCAGGTAGACAAAGAAAATATCGTTAATTGAAAAAGTCGGGCAAGAATAGGAAAATACCAATATAACTTGTACTTATATCGTACTATTCTTACTTCTACCCATGACATATGCTCCGATTCTTACAGCACAACTGACCTACGAATATTTAAGGGGATCATGAAAGGACTCACAAAATTGCCCGTAATAGTTGCAATCACCCCTTCTTGCACCCCTGTTGGAATGTGCTGTGAGAGTAGGAATCTACTGAGTATTGTACTAGACTAGAGGTAACTGAAATGCCAGCGAAGGTGCATGAAACGAGCGTTTTCAAACCTCAACCTTCGCTTTGTAAAGGTACGGTGCAGGAGATGCCGCCAGATCGGTAAATTTAGACGAGATGCGATGATGCGATGATTGACCTCTGATTTCTACTTAAGACCAGTGGCAACCTAGACTGAGAGGATGCGTCGTCTATGAATAGACAATACTTCGTATTCGGGTTATTCTCCATTGATAAGAACCACAATTGACGTAATAGACCTAAAATTGAGTCTACGCTTTCGCCTCAAACGCTAAACAGTTAAAGTTATCAATTGAGATTGACGTTCGTGGAAACTCCCGAGTACTTGCATTCGAGTAATTGCATTAGGCTTTATTGGTATTTTGTCATTTCATTTGTCTATCAATAAATTAGCTCAATAAGAGATATACTATTCACAATACTGCAATTGCGAATTATCATATTGTCAATATGGAACTATCTCATCTTTATAAATCTTAGTTAATTGTTCTAGCACGTACATCTATTGTCTGATAAGAAATCTATTAATCCTATGTAATGTATATATAATGTATGTATCTCTATTTCAAATGAAATGATCTGGATATTTCTGAAAATGGCAAATTGGCACTTCTTTGTCACAAATATAGATCGCATTGTCATCTACCAGATATGCAATACACATTGCAGCAAGATGAAATCGCATTATATTCCAAGATAATTGGACTAATCTATCTTGGCAACATTTCAGGGTCCTTCTTATTGTGTGTTGTGTAATGGATTTAATGCCCTTTGTTAGCTGTGCTTTGAAATATGAATATTCCACTTAGATTCCAATATGGCACGCACAATCTTGGAAAAACTGAGCAGGAAAAAAGCTTATCTCCTCACATGCAGCATTGAGGTCATCAACGTCAGAACAAATTGTTACACCCCTCATATTTTGTAAATCATGACCCCAGATGGGTAATTACGTCGATACATTTCATCTAGCGGTCATGTAAGCTCTCTTACCCCTAAATCATATATGTAGCCTCATGCGTTGATTCTGGATGCACCCCCAGTTGCCAAGGTGATCATTAATTTCTAACAAACTTTTAGGCTATTGTTCCAAAATAGATATTTATCCTTGAAAGTAATTCAGCCTTTTGTCTATCGTATTTGGCGTTTCTAATTAACTATGAAGGTGTCCCGTCAGCGATTTTGCAACACTGCTATGGCGTGCTAGTTTCGGTGAGATATGTTTCCCTTACACAAAATGCTTGCGCGTAATTTTTGCTTATTTGTTTTGAATCAAATCGCGTAAGCAGTATAACCTCATTAACCAATATAACAGAGATGGCACCAACACACGAAAACGACGCTCAGATACCCGAAGAAGATGAAGAAGGACTTTCTGGACCACTTTTGATTGAACAACTTGAAGGTAATGGGATAACTGCTGGTGATATTAAGAAATTAAAGGCGGAAGGATATCACACTATCGAAAGTATTGCTTATACGCCCAAGAAGGCGTTATTGACCATCAAGGGTATCAGTGAAGCTAAGGCTGATAAGGTATCAATGGAGGCTGCCAAATTGGTTCCTCTTGGCTTCACAACGGCCAGTGAATTTCACAGTAGAAGATCGGAATTGATCTGTGTCACCACGGGATCGAAGCAATTAGACACGTTATTGGGTGGTGGTATCGAAACAGGATCAATTACTGAAGTTTTTGGTGAATTTAGAACTGGGAAGTCGCAATTATGCCATACCTTAGCTGTTACTTGTCAGTTGCCGATCGATATGGGTGGTGGCGAAGGAAAATGTTTGTACATCGACACCGAGGGTACATTCAGACCTGTACGTTTAGTGTCTATTGCTCAGAGATATGGATTGAACCCTGATGACTGTCTTGACAATGTGGCGTACGCTAGAGCCTATAATGCCGAACATCAATTTCAGTTATTAAACCACGCTGCTCAGATGATGTCGGAATCGAGATTTTCTTTACTTATAGTTGATTCCATCATGTCCTTATACAGAACTGATTATGCTGGTAGAGGTGAATTAAGTGCAAGACAAACACACGTTGCAAAGTATATGAGAACTTTGCAAAGACTTGCAGATGAGTTTGGTATTGCTGTAGTCATTACTAACCAAGTTGTTGCTCAAGTAGATGGACATGCTGGTATGTTCAATCCAGATCCAAAGAAGCCTATTGGAGGTAATATCATTGCCCATAGTTCTACTACTAGATTGTCTTTTAAAAAGGGAAGAGCTGAAACCAGAATATGTAAGATTTATGACAGTCCATGTCTACCAGAGAGTGAGTGCGTATTTGCCATCTATGAAGATGGTATAGGTGATCCTAAGTTAGAAGAAGAAAATTCTTAAGATTTTTTTCCCTTGTTGATGCAAAAGCTTTGTTCTTATAAAAATTATACATGGGCTACTAACACGTACTACTGCATACTTTTTCTTTAATAGTGATGTTTATAATGTTAGATTGAGCACTACTACATAACTATTTAATTTTATGATTCTTATGAATTAGCTCTAGTAATGATGTATTGAACTGTTGAGGCGAGCTCGTTTATTTCGAAGTAGGAAAAAATAATTAAAAAAAAGAATAATGCGATTTCTGTGGATCGAACACAGGACCTTCAGATTAACTGGACCGAAGTTGACTTCAGTCTGACGCTCTCCCAACTGAGCTAAAACCGCTTTTGTTAAAAAAAAATATGTTCATAGGCAATATGTACTGTGGTAGACTTTTGATCATGAAATTGTATTTGATTGAATTGTATTCGATCAATTTGACATCACTTTTGATGGACATATTAAATAAAAATTTACAGTCTACTACATTTATCCAAATAAGTTGGTTTCTTCAACTATTAAGCCATTTTTTATAACCCGGAGGTTCTTTTTGGGCAAAGAAAATATTGTACTTTCGTGGGGAGTTCGTTTTATTCCTAGCATTTTTTGCCGTTTACAAGTATATATTTGATACGGCTCATCTGCATTCCTGCATTATACAATTCTAAATATTAACGTCACTAAAGCAACACTCCGATAACTGTTAGTTTTTACATTTTCTATAATTCCATCACTTAATATAAATAATTTAAAATGGGACTCCGTTTGAATCCATGATCATAAGCTATGGGCCTACTGTGTCATTTACCTTCTATGTTAGCTTTTGTATTTTTCCTTTTAATTTTTTTTTTTTTTTTTTTTTT
>JAJMIA010000012.1:0-77794 GCA_030583345.1 Schwanniomyces pseudopolymorphus | reverse complement strand
TTTTTTGAGCTTTTTACATTTTTTGTCTCATGCGCCTTGTCGACGCTCGATGTCCCATAAGTAGCACTTCTCAATACTTTTTATTCCTATTATGTATGTATTCCTGTACTTATTCCTAAATTGAGACGAAAATTTAGTTCCCGTGATATTTCTAGGTAGTACGTATGACATAATAATCATCATCAATCTATGTTAATATACGCAGCTACACTCTACAAAATGGATTCTATACTCTATATCTTCTAGAGAGCTCTCTAAGTGCAAATATTCATCCATCAAATTTATTCCATTCTAATTTGTACATTCACCAGCACTTCTAGAAATGAGCATGAAAAGTTATCTAAAAAATCGAGACAAAACCGACGTCACGTAAAGCCGAGATTCATGCAATATTTTCTTTCTTCCGGTTTTATCTTTTTCATCTACGGTAGGGTAATATGCTGTACGTGCGCTTTGGCAATATACTCTGTATTTTTTCCTTCACTTTTTCTAATTTTCCAGTTTACTAGAATATTGAACGATTCAAAGTATATAACAAAAGTTTGTCTAGAAGCTTTTTCCAGGAATAGTAATCAATAAACCCATTAGGCTTAGTATTTTTTAACGGGAATAAACGAAGTGTTTGTAATAGGAACATAGAAACAAGTTGATTAATATCTGGAGACACAATCGCATATGATGGAGAAGTCTAAAGTTAAATCGATCTTACCTAAACCATCTCCACTTCTGAATTCTCCTATTCCAGGGCATATGAGTGCTGCATCAACTCCCTCAAAAAGGAAAAACGTTGGGAATGACGGAAATGGCACGAAGCGTCAAAGATCAAAATCAACGGTCAGTAATAATGACACAGCAGAAATTCTTTCCCAAGATAAGTTAGGCAAGCATACTGGTCATAGACCAGTTACTTCATGCACTTTCTGTCGCCAACATAAGATCAAATGTAATGCTTCCGAGAATTACCCTCACCCCTGTCAGAGATGTGAAAAGATGGATTTAAAATGTGAAATAGATCCTCAGTTCAGACCTAAAAAAGGGTCTCAAATACAATCACTTAAGAGTGATGTTGATGATTTGAAGGCAAAAATCGAAATGTTAACCCAAAATGAATCACTTCTTACCAAGGCCTTAAATCAGCATAATATCAACTTTCTTCAACAAAATAGGCAAAGTGTTAGTAGTTCACCATCGTCTCAGTATTTCGGTATTCAAAATCCAATGTCTAACTATTCTACTTCAAATAATTCACCTTTACCCCTTCAAATGGATCAAATTTCACCTTCTAATCCTCCAATCAATCAATTAAATGATTCTATTCTAAGCAATACATCACAAAATCCGCATTTAACCAATATTTTACAGGAGAATTCTGACAATTCTCCAACAAATTCTGAACACTATAAATATAAAGATGATATTGAGTACAAACATATGTCAGAATTCGTTCTTGGTGAAGTAAAGTTGCCTTTAGAAAAGGCCAATGAATTACATGACAAGTTCATGAAGTTTCACCTACAATTCTTACCAATCATTGAATCTAGGAGTGCTACCTCCCTTTATCATAAATCGCAATTATTATTTTGGACTGTTATATCTACTGCGGCGTTATCAGAACCAGAGCCAACTTTATATATGAGCTTGGCTTCATTAATCAAACAATTGGCTATAGAAACATGTTGGATTAGGACACCTAGATCTACACATGTGATTCAAGCTTTAATTATCTTATCCATTTGGCCATTACCCAATGAAAAGGTTCTTGATGATTGTTCTTATAGATTCGTCGGATTGGCAAAAAACCTATCTTTGCAATTAGGGTTACATAGAGGAGGTGAATTTATTCAAGAATTTACTAGAACTCAAGTTAGTTTGGGACCTGATGCTGAATGTTGGAGAACAAGATCATGGTTAGCTGTATTCTTTTGTGAACAATTTTGGTCTTCTGTTTTAGGATTACCACCATCCATTGCAACCACAGATTACTTAATCGAAAATGCTAGAATCGATCAATCATTACCAAAAAATTTCAGATGTTTAATTTCACTTTCTATCTTCCAATGTAAATTGATTAATGTCATGGGTATCTCGGTTACTAGACCAGATGGATTATTAGAACCTCTGAATAGAGCTGCATCTTTGAGTATTTTAGATAGAGAATTGGAAAGATTAAAATTTAAATTAAACATTGAAGATGATTCTTCAGTCGAAGTATATTATTTATATGTCAAGCTCATGATCTGCTGTTTTGCTTTCTTACCAGGTACGCCTATAGAAGACCAAGTCAAATATGTCAGCATGGCTTATATTGCTGCTACCAGAGTCGTTACCATAACCTCAAAAATGGTTAACACTATTCAATTAATTGAACTTCCTATTTATATTAGACAAGCTATGACATATTCCGTGTTGTTATTATTTAAGTTGCATTTATCCCGTTATTTTATTGGGAAGTATATAGATAGTGCAAGACAACTGATTGTCACTGCTCATAGAATGATCAGAAATACCTTGTCGTCTTGGAAAGATTTACAAAATGATATCTCACGAACAGCTAAAGTTCTTGAAAATTTGAATATAGTATTATACAACTATCCAGATATTTTCTTGGATGATGATACTGAAGAAGGAGGAAGCATTATTACTAGAATGAGATCTCATTTAACAGCTTCTTTATTCTATGATTTAGTTTGGTGTGTTCATGAAGCTAAAAGAATAGCTTTATTGGACAAATCAAATGGCAACAAGGAAGATGAAAGTACTGAGACTGAAAAGGAAGTTCAATCCGCTAATGCGCTTGGAAATACAAGAAAACCAGCACCTCTTCCATTTTATAACCAAATTACAAAGGATGATTTCAAAATTATAACTACTACAACCCCTAGTGGTACGACCATTACAACTTTAGTCCCAACAGACGAGGCTATGAATCAGGCCCGTCTGAATGCGGCAGAATTAAATAAACCATTAGAAATCAATGGTATACCTTTGGAAATGTTAGAAGCTACTGGTAGTACAAAGGATGTTATGAAGACCACTCAGTCGTCGGAGGTTAAAGATTCCGCTCCTTCCTTTCGGAATGATGTCCCAAATGAGTCTTATCCCCCTCTTATATCCCAAACATTTGAGTCAATGTCGAATCAGCCAATATATGTCGGTGATGTACAACAAGATCCTTTCTCAATGGAACAGCAAGGAATGCCTTACGTAAATAACAATCAGTTCAATGGGGTGTCTGATCAGATGAATAATTTCCTTCAACAACAGTCAAATGGCTGGCTAAATAATGACAGCTATCAAAGCGATGACTTCTTGGGTTGGTTTGATGTTAACATGATTCCTGAAAAATAGTTTCTTGTATTTAATTGTTATGACTAATGTATTATTTGTGAAAAATGATGTATATTCTATATAACTATACTATATAATATACTTTGATGACCTATGATTTAGTATGTATTTTTGCTTAATGTAGTACAAGAGAAGTCTTCAGTGGAAAATGATTGCAAAAACATAATTTGGTCACGTGCTATATAGCAATTGAAATAATCGTAATATTTCATCGAATTTTGTTTTCTACCTTAATAGCATATTGCATACATATCAATTGCACAATTTATAATGTTTTCCAGACAATTGTTGCGCTCCTTTGCTTTAAGATCAACCATCCCAAGATCTACTCAATTTGTTAAGCCAATTAGCTCATTGAGATTCTACTCCTTCAATGCCGAATCGCAACCAAGAATCAGAATTGGCTCTGAAGCTCCAAATTTCGTTGCTGATACCACCAAGGGTAAGCTTGACTTCCATGAATTCATTGGTGACAACTGGGTTGTTTTATTTTCCCACCCAGCTGACTTCACTCCAGTCTGTACCACCGAATTGGGTGCTTTCGCTAGATTAGAGCCAGACTTCACCAAGAGAGGTGTCAAGTTAATTGGATTATCTACTGAAGATGTTGAAAGTCACCTTGCTTGGATTAGAGACATTGAAGATGTTGCTACTGGTGACTCTAAGTTCTCCTACCCAATTATTGCTGATTCCTCTAAGGAAGTTGCATTCAAGTATGATATGATTACCGAAGAAGACTTTAAGAAGCTTGACACCGGTATGATTGCTACTGTCAGATCTGTTTTTGTTATCGACCCTGCTAAGAAGGTGAGATTAATTATGACTTACCCTGCTTCCACTGGTAGAAACTCTGCTGAAGTCTTGAGAGTTGTTGATGCCTTACAATTAGCTGACAAGAAGGGTGTCGCAACCCCAATCAACTGGACTATTGGTGAAGATGTTATCATCCCACCAACTGTTTCTGACGAAGCTGCCAAGGAAAAGTTCGGTGAATTCACTACATTAAAGCCATACTTAAGATTCACTAAGTCAGAGTAAACTAATCAAAATTATTTATGTATTTATGTATAAGGGAAATTAGGGTACTATTAAATAATTAGCTAATTGATGAGTTTTTTAAAAATTCGGCGTAGGCATAGCTTTTGGCTTCTTTTGTTGATAACGGATGCTCTACTTCATTTTCATCTACATACACGGCAAAACCAGCTTTGTTAACCTTTAATCTGCTTTGAATACTGGTCCAGATTTTTGATTTAAGTCTTGGTGGGTCTTCAGCTTGTGAAAAATTTTGAAAGAATAAACTATCGCCAATTTTAGATTCCAATGGCGGATTGATAAGCTCTACTTTGGTAGGTGGTTCATTCGCCTCTGGATTTTCCAGAGCAGCCAATAACATTGCTTCCGACTTTTCTCCTCTCATCTTCGAAGGCTTAAGGTTTGTCAAAACCACAACTCTCTTATTCTGCATTTGATCAATAGGAACAAAATTGGCCAATCCAGAACATACTTGAATTGTTTTTATATGTTCTTCTACTTCTTCCTTTTTGTGTTCCACTTGAATCTGTGATACATATAGCTTCTCAGCATTTTCATGTTTCTTACATTCAATAATTCTTCCAACTTTAAGACTTAATAACGAAGGTGGAACTATACTCGTTAATCATCCTATTACTGAGGAAAACTCAATAATACGTAATACTCACATTTGTTACCACTGATGTTGGATATGCCCCTTATAGATCCTCTAAACATAGATATATTCCAAGATCTTCCAAATCCCACTACTTTTACTATATAGATCTCCAGAATAAAATTTCAATATAATATAATCACGTGATATATCATGTGGTTTGTTTATTCCTAATTAGGAAGTTTAATTGAACCAACTGTTTACGCGTACAAATAATTTACTGAAATTCATCAGTATTCTATACATATTTTTTTTTATCTGATAGATAAAATTCGGATTTTTTTACTGTTATTATAGAGAAATACTTGCAAAATGTCTAATTTTGTTTCTTCTCCAGGTAGAATTCCTTCAGATTCTGCTCAATTATTTCTTTCGTCACAACCGCCATCTTCAATTGGAAGATCTGGAGGACATACACCTCAACATAGTAATGCTGGATTGTATAGCGAAACAAACCTTTCTCAAGGTGCACCTACCCCTCAAACAGAAGCACCAGTTGTTGCTGGTAGAAGAAGACAAATTGCTGTTCCAAAAGTTGTGGATGTCACTGGTGAGAAAGTCAGGGAAAGTTTTGAACAATTCATAGAAGAGTTTGTTGATATGGATAATTCGAACACTGACGATCAATGGGAAGGTAGAATTTATCTTGCTCAAATAGAGGCCATGAAGACATATGAATATGCCACTTTATATGTCGATTATCAACATTTGATTCGTCGAGAAAACGGTGTTTTGGCAACTGCAATTTTGGAACAATACTATCGTTTCTCTCCTTTCCTATTAAAAGGTTTAAGAAGAATATTAAAGAAATACGCGCCTACTTTGTTACAGACAAACTTATTAGGAAGCGGTGCAGAAGATGACATGACCAGAAATAGCGAGACCTCGTCATCAGTGTCTGGTTCACCGGGAAATGAAAGAGTATTCCAAATCTCATTTTTCAACTTACCAACCGTTAACAGAATTAGAGATATTAGAACTGAAAAAATCGGTTCCTTAATGTCTATACTGGGAACTGTTACCCGTACATCTGAAGTTAGACCAGAATTATACAAGGCATCATTCACCTGCGATATGTGTTCCGCTATCGTGGAAGGTATCGAACAAGTTTTCAAATACACAGAGCCATCTTCATGTCCATCATGTGAAAACCAATCGTATTGGACTCTTAATGTTGCTAAATCTCAATTCATAGATTGGCAAAGAGTTCGAATTCAAGAAAATTCTAATGAAATTCCAACTGGTTCCATGCCTCGTACTTTGGATGTTATTTTAAGAGGAGAAACTGTAGAAAGAGCTAAGCCAGGAGATAAATGTAAATTCACTGGTACCGAAATTGTGATTCCGGACGTTTCTCAACTAGGATTACCAGGTATTAAGGCTCAGTCTGTTAAAGAAAATAGAGGAATGGGTTCATCTGAATTAAATTCTGGGGTTAGTGGGTTGAAGTCATTGGGTGTCAGAGATCTTACTTACAGAATTGCATTTTATGCTTGTCATGTTTCCTCTTTGATTAATAAAAATGGAGGAGTAGATGATAAACAGAATGCTGAAAATGACTTCCAAGGTTCTGGAAACCAAGAAGTATTTTTGACATCATTATCGGATGCTGAAGTTGCGGAATTAAAGGACATGGTTAAAGATGAGCATGTATACAATAAGTTGGTACAATCAATTGCTCCAGCTGTTTTTGGACATGAAGTTGTTAAGAAGGGTATTCTTTTACAATTATTAAATGGTGTTCATAAGAAAACAATTGATGGTATCAATTTGAGGGGTGATATAAATATCTGTATTGTAGGAGACCCATCGACTTCTAAGTCACAATTCTTGAAATACGTGTGTGGATTTTCTCCAAGAGCTGTTTACACGTCCGGTAAAGCTTCGTCTGCCGCTGGTTTGACTGCCGCTGTTGTAAAGGATGAAGAAAGTGGAGAATACACTATTGAAGCTGGTGCATTGATGTTGGCTGATAATGGTATTTGTGCCATCGATGAATTCGATAAAATGGATATTGGAGATCAAGTTGCAATTCACGAAGCCATGGAACAACAAACAATTTCCATAGCAAAGGCTGGTATACATGCAACTTTGAATGCAAGAACGTCTATTTTGGCAGCAGCTAATCCTATCGGAGGAAGATATAATAGAAAATTGGGTTTAAGAGCAAATTTGAATATGACTGCTCCTATTATGTCAAGATTTGATTTGTTCTTCGTCATTTTAGATGATTGTAATGAAAAGGTTGATACCCAATTAGCGTCACATATTGTTGATTTACATATGTTAAGAGATGCTGCCATTGACCCACCATATTCGGCTGAACAATTGGCAAGATATATTAAGTATGCTAAAACTTTTAAACCAAAGATGTCAAAAGAAGCTAGAGACTACTTAGTGTTGAGATATAAGGAACTTAGAGGTGATGATGCTCAAGGTCTTGGTAGGTCATCATACAGAATCACAGTTAGACAATTGGAATCTATGATTAGATTGTCAGAAGCTATTGCTAGAGCAAACTGTACAGAAATAATCACGCCAAACTTTGTTAGTGAGGCATATGATTTGTTGAAACAATCTATCATTAGGGTTGAAATGGATGACATTGACGTTGATGAAGATGAAAATACTTCAGGTCAACAAGATGATATTGAGATGAATGCTGATGAAGAAAATAATGAGCAATCTGGAGAAGTAATTGAGCCCACACCACAACTACCAGAGCAACAGACAAAGGTTGCATCTAAAATTTCATATGACAAATACGTATCTATTATGAATTTAATAGTCAAAAAAGTATCTGATGATGATAATGGTGGTGGTGAAGGTTTGACAGCTGAGGAATTGATTAATTGGTATTTGACTCAAAAAGAAAACGAAATTGAATCTGAATCTGAATATTATGAAGAAAGAAAGCTTGCATTCAAGGTTTTGAAGAGATTAGTGAAAGATAGAATTTTAATGAGTGTTACCAACTTTGAAAATGAGGCACAAGGGTTGCCAGATGTTGATACCCAATCAGAAAGTACTAAAACGGTGTATATCTTGCATCCTAATTGTGCAATCCTTGACTTCTTTGATCAAACTAGAGTTGAAGATCAAGACCAGGATGGGAATGAGATCACTGATTCCTGAGTCCTAAAAACTAATCTCTTGTATTAATAGAAATTATAGTAATTAATTTGAAAATCATAAGTATATTACAGTATAACTATATGTAGTATTTATAGCTATTTTACTTTTTTTTTGGTGTATCTTTGGATTCAGAACTTCTTCTTTTATTATTAGTATCTTCAGCAGGATGATCCTGGCTAGCTAAGAAATAATTTTCTTTCTCATCGCTATTACCCTTTGGTGACTCATATATAGGTTGCTGGTTACTTTGGAACTCCATAGTTTCGTTTTGAGATTGAGAACCTACCATATTTTGAAATCTTATGCTATCTGCCGACTTCCATTCAGCTGGGGTGGATTGTTGGGCACAATCTAAGCAATGATCGATGAATGCTTTTGAATTTGGAAACATTCTCTGGCAGGCTCGGCACCATCCTGGGTCTTCCTTGGATCCAGATATGGTATTCTGCTTATCCCGCACGAAATGTACTAATCGTAAGTGTCTCTTCAAAACGTCTAATCTATTGAATGCACCGCCATTACGATGGCAGGTAGGATCATTCCTCCAATATGGACAATGGAACATAGGTTCTGCGTGGGACTTTGCATGTCTTCTCAAATCTGATTGTCTCGCAAAGGCCCAGTCGCAACCAGGAAATGTACAACCGTATGGCCTTGCCAGCAGCTCTTTCATTTTCTTGGAGTTAAATTTTCTTGAATATTCGTCCAACTTAGCTTTAGGCTTGGTGACCTTAAACATGTAGTTCAAATACCCATCATTTGCTGGCTGTTGGGGGATCTGGGATGGTGGGTGTTGAGACTGCACGGGTAACTGTGAACCAGGTGGAAGTGCTTGCATTTGCGGCTGTATAGAAGTTTGGTATTGTGCCTGTTGTGGCATAACTGGAAGTGGGCCGGGAAAGGAAGCTTGCTGTTGTTCAATTGGAAAATATGACGGAGTAGGTATGCGATTATTCAAGTAATTATTAATTCCTGCGTTCATATTTCCACCATACGTCGAAGTTGGATAGTAAGTTGCGCCAGTATTCGAGACACCATAACTGTTGTACTGACTCATGTAATTTGGGGATTGTCCGGCAGCAACTTGGCCCTGTCTAAGTTGGACTTGTGATGGTAAATATTGTGCCTGTGATGGTAAAAATGACGGCTGAATTTGTTGATTTGGTAAAACTTGCAGAATATTCAGAGCTTGTTGTATAGCTTTCTGATCTCTTTCTATGTCAGTACCCTTCTTTTCATCCACATGCTCCTCCTTTTTAGTGCTAGTATCGTCTTTAGCAGCTGACGATATATCATTGCTATTTATCTCTTGCCTAGGACCCATATTATACTCTATTCGCAAAAGAATAAATACTATTTTTAGAATTTAATTTTTGTAATTCCAATACGTTAATTAGACTCTCGCTACGTTTGCAGCTATATGGATGGTGTTTGATTATGAATACTTTTATCATATACAACAACAGTTTTGAGCCGCTTTCAGTGAGGATAATTTAATCGGTATTTCGGTTTCTGCACGCATCATTGGCAGCAAACGATTTTTTGCTGTAAATGAACATGTACATGTAAATGCAATGTATATGTACATGTCCCTAATTAACCTAATTAATACTAGCTGTAATGCAATATAACTTAAATAAAAATAGTATATTTAAAAAGTAACTGGTGGAAATATTAATTTTTAATAGAGATCTTTTGTATTCAATTTCTACTTTTTGTAAAAATTATTACTATTATCATATAAATTTACAATTACAAAATATAAAATTAAAGTCCAAACTAAGCTTATTATAAATACTTACAAATTGATAATTAATATATTATACATAAATTATTGTGTAATCATAGTAAAGAATTGGTTGCTGTGAATAAGTGCTCTTACATGTAATTTACTAATACCTTACTTATTATTGCTAACAATTTCACGTGCGTGTGAGAGTCAATAATCATAGGTATATATAGGTCATGGGAAATAGAACCCCAAGTTGATTGTATTCTAACCAAAAAAACAATACTAAAATGTCTAATGTACGTAGTAATTATCTAACTGTGTCAATTGAATAGGATTAACTAACATGCCTAGAAAGAGCCAATTGAAATCTTAAAATTCTCTGACGAGACTGGAGCTTATAAGAGAAAAGCCTCCCTGTTCAGAAACTTCATCAGTTCAGCAGAAAATTCTAAATTCAAGCCAGAATTAAATCGTTATCATATTTATGTCTCTCTTGCATGCCCATGGGCTCACAGAGTGTTGATTACACGTGTACTTAAGGGATTGACGTCAATCATTTCACTTTCTATCGTTCACTGGCATATGGATGATAAGGGTTGGAGATTCGTTAATGACGAAGAAAAGAAGTTGTTAAAGAATGAGAATGATATCCAATTCGGTACCCCAGATTATCTTTATGATTTTTCAAGACTCAGAGAATTATATTTCAAGGCTGACCCAGATTACAGTGGCCGTTTCACTGTTCCTGTCTTGTGGGATAAGAAATTGCAAACTATTGTCAACAATGAATCCAGTGAAATTCTTAGAATGCTCAACACTGAATTCAATTCGTTGATTCCATCCGAATACGCTGAAGTTGACGTTTACCCAGAGCCATTGAGAGAGCAAATTGACGAATTGAACTCTTGGGTTTACGACAACATTAACAACGGTGTCTATAAGGCCGGTTTTGCTACCAACGAAGATGTCTACGTCAAGGAGGCAAACAATGTTTTCGTTCACTTAGATAAGGTCGAAGAGCTTTTGAAGAAAAATCACACCGATAAGAAGCACGAGTTCTTATTAGGAAACCATTTAACCGAAGCTGACATCAGATTGTACACTACCATTGTCAGGTTTGATCCAGTGTACCACCAACATTTCAAATGTAATCTTGGTATGATCAGACATGATTACCCATATATCCACAATTGGTTAAGATTATTATACTGGAAGATTCCAGGTTTCCAGGAAACCACCGACTTTGATCATATCAAAAAGCACTACACTAAGAGTCATGTTTCTATCAACCCACATGGAATTACTCCTATTGGACCTGTTCCAAACATTACACCATTATGATTACTTTGGTGTATTATTTTATTTACGGTTTATATATTCAATTTATGTTATCTATCGATCAGGCTTCTACCTTCAGTATCCAGTATCCAGTATTCTACGCTCTACTTACAACCTTATACATTTAGCATACTTCATTGAACTACAGATAACTATAAACACGTATTATACCGACTAAAGTGTAACTAAACCCGTTTTGAAAAATATAGTGTATTAGACGATTTTATCTAAATGGAGTTAACTAACTCGTCAAATAAATTTTCGAGAATTACACGAGGTTTCATAATTTATATCTAATAGTCTTGTGAACTCATTAACATTAACTAATTTAAGTTAATACCATAGAAAACAACATAAGAAAATACAATGAGAGGTATGTGATGATTTGGGTATTTATAAAAGTGTTTTATGTTTGATATTTATCAGTATAAGCATGGTTTAAATCATAATTACGCGAGCACTACTAACAGGGGCAGATTACAAAGTTGTTGTTTTAGGAGCTGGTGGTGTTGGTAAGTCATCAGTAACCGTCCAGTTTGTACAAGGAGTGTATGTCGAAAGCTACGATCCTACTATAGAAGATTCATACAGAAAACAAGTTGAAATAGATGGAAGGGCTTGTGACTTGGAAATTTTAGATACTGCTGGTGTTGCACAATTCACGGCTATGAGAGAATTATACATCAAGAGTGGTAAGGGGTTCTTGTTGGTGTATTCAGTGATTGATGAAAATTCGTTAAAGGAATTATTATCATTAAGAGAACAAGTTTTGAGAATTAAAGATACAGATAATGTGCCTATGGTGTTAATTGGTAACAAGTGTGACTTGGAGGAAGACAGAGTATTAAGCATCGAAGACGGTATCAAGGTGTCTGAGGACTGGGGTTTGGTTCCATTCTATGAAACCAGTGCCATGTACAAGACGAATGTGGATGAAGCTTTTACTGATGTTGTTAGACAAATTATGAGAAAGGAAGCGGCCATCAGTGCAGAGAAAAAACAACAAAAGGAATTACAAAAGCAAAAGGAAGCTACTACACCAGATATCAATGAAACTAAAAAAGAACAAAATTCTGACGACACTTCAGCTGGCCAATCCAGGACTAAACAATCAGCCAAGGCACATTCCGCAACTGAAAAGGAAGCAAGTAAATGTTGTACTATAATGTGAAATGCCTTACCTTTTGTCATTATATGTTTAGTTAACATAGAGACGCTTTATTTAGTTCTTCATTATCTTTAATATACGACTTTTTTAATAGGTTAGGAATTATTTGGATTATCCAGATACCAACGTAGCTGTACATCCATCCACATTACCTTGCAGAAGTTAGCATGGGAAATTAAAAAGACACTTGCTGAGAATGCAAAAAATAAAGGAAATTGAGAATTAGTGAGGGAATTGCTGGTGTGATAATGATACCCGCGAGATTCGAACTCGCGCCTCCGAAGAGACCAGGACCTTACCCTGGCGCCTTAGACCAACTCGGCCAGAGTACCCAATTCCTGAAAATGTAATGGATCAGAACTGTATTAGGAAATATAGTAAGTCAAGAGAAAATGGAGTCATGATTGGAATGATATGATAATGACTATGTATCTTATAGAGTGGAGTAGCAACTCTAAGGAAATGCTATATAAGGAATAATTAGTGACTAAGCGAATAGTTATGATGAAAAATAGTTATATTTAGGTATAATTCAATAGTAATTATAATATAACAATAAAACAATAATTAAGAGTCTAATCTCTTACAGAAAAATACTTAGAATTACAAGAGTATACCATGTACAGCTTTGGGTGATATACGCATTTCGAAACGTTCATCAGATATGTTTAATATGTAATAAGATTTAATATATTTAGTATTTGACACTCTAGAAATGTCATAGATTCTCGTAACTGAAACCCATGACCAAGAATATGATAAAAAGAAGGCAGTAAACCAATTGGGTAGTATCAAAACAGAATGGAACAAAAACCTTTTACATGTGGCACAAAATAACTACAGAACTATCAATATGTAGTTTATTCCACCGAGTATTAGTCCATCTAGCATACCAGTACGCTTTACCAATTGGAAACATAACTAGTTGAGGATTTTTGTAGTATTGAATCAACAATCAATCTACGACAGATATTCGCTACTTTCACTAGTTTCTTCCCAGACTCTTAATATTTTTTTCTAGAGGTTTTCTACCTTACTTGACCTTATAAGAGTCTAGGTCATCTACTTCCTGTAACTGCTGTGATCTGATAGTCTATGTAATCCGGTATGTGTATCTTCAGGTCTGTTCTGCGAACGCCTACACATTGTAGCGAGCCCTATGGCTTCTGTTATTCACTACGTGAGAAATGGTCAATTATCGATATACTAAAGACCATTTCATCGCACATTGCATTTCAAAAATATTACTAGATATCATGTTACTTTTTAAGTTCTACTCTATATAGTAAGCATCCATGGGCCAGTATATGTCATTAAATATGCTTTTACAGATCTTGTTAGGGTTAATTTCCTATACGTTGCAATATACCATATTGGGAAAGAAGTGAAAAATCTGACTAAGTTGCGATGAGGCCAAGATGGGATTTTTCACCAGAAGATTGGTCGGAATTTGGCATTTTGGCCCTAGTATTGCCCCTTGTAGAGATATGTCCGAATTGCCCCTATACGGGAAGAACCTTCTCGGATCAAGATAATATGTAAAGTAAAAAATTTAATATATTTAATGTTCGATGCAGGAGAAACGTGCCGTTCTTCCCTGTTCAATTAAACCATCAGACGACCTTAAAGGTGAACATTACCACATCTACACTTAACATAAGTCCTATATAGTAATTTCCAGGTCTACGACTATTACGAGGTTTACATATCAAAAAAAAAACCTGATTGAAACCCAACGATTAGAATCATTCGTTGAAATTATTCAAAAGAACCACTTCAGCATTATCTGTAAAGGGCACACGTTTAGGTTGACACACGGACCAACCTTAGCATATTGACGACCAAGATATTCTCAGAGTAATAACTCACTGATTAGCACCAGTCTAGGCAAACAAAACAGGCAATACCATGTTACAGCATCAATTTATTGCACCATGGATAAATACATTCCAGCAGAGTGTTGATGGCGAATTAGCTGCTACTAACAATTCGCCACCATTTACAACGTTTCTGTTGGCCACAGTCGATAAAAGCGGATATCCACGCAACAGAACCTTAGTGTACAGAGGATTCTTGTTTGATGACAAAAGCACTAATGTTCTCACATTCACCACCGATAAAAGAATGGAAAAATATGATGAATTAATGCATAATGATAGGTTTGAAGCTGTATTCTATTTTTCTAAGCTCCAAAGACAATTCAGGTTCAGAGGAAGAGCCCGTATAGTTGACGACACGCATTCACCAGAGATAGATTTATCCAGCGTGCAACCTAGCTCCGCCATATATAAAACAACCAGCGCTAGCGACTCTGAAGAGGAGGAAGAAGAAGATGGGGGTGATGTGCTTGAGCTTCAAGTCGACAAGAAATCACCAGAACAAGCAACCCCTGTTGCTGTAACACAATCTGCACAATCTGCACCTTTATATTCGATAGTCATCTCTCGTTCATTGGTATCTAAGGTCAGCAATGCTCTCGGGGACCATTCCTACACAAACTTGCACGATTTTTCTGGAATCGATCTTTTCCCACCCACCAACGAAGAATGGCAGGAAGAAATCAACCGTCAATGGCTGATGCTCTCCAAAAGCTTGAAGAAGTCGTTCAGAAAACCAACCCCAAAAACCACCATGGATAACCAACACAGAAAGCTTATAGACTCGATTGGAAGAGGTGTTGATGGAAAAAAGGAGATCGATGGGTTGAAGAACTTCTGTTTTGTGGGCTTATTTGTAGATCAGGTTGATTACGTGGAGTTGGAGAAGGATAGAAGATATATATACGACTTAGATGACTACCAACAGTGGACTGAAACAGAAGTCTGTACTTAATTATGTATATAGAATAACACAGATATAACACAACAAATTGTCACCAAAGTGTCCATACAGTTTTACTCACTGTAACTCAAGTGTATCAAGGTGTAATAGAAGTACAACAAACATTTAATCTAGGATATCTATCATTTTATCCAATAGCAATACCTTTAGCGATAGCGATATTAATAGAAGACGATGGGAATCGAATTAGGCGCGGTTTGGTGACCCTAGAAAAAACACAATTCCCGCCCTTTGCAGTTTTTTGTTTGTTTTTAATTTGTTCTTCATAACAAATCAAGATTAATTGATATTATAACATGGCGTTAACATCTACAGTGTCTAGAGCCAAGGGAGCTGCTACAGCAGCAACGAAAATTACGTACAAGGGTATGTGGAATAGTTCATTGTTGCTAAAAATTAACACACGATACTAACAAAACAAGATATGATCAAATCAGCCATCATTGCATTGAAGGAGAGAAACGGAGCATCGTAAGTGTATTTGATATTGTCCGCATGGAAACGATACTAACAGTAGCACATAGCCGTCAAGCGTTAAAGAAATACGTGCAATCGAACTTTGATATTAAGGCTGCTAACTTTGAAACCCTATTCAACGCAGCGTTAAGAAAGGGGGTTGATGCTGGAGACTTTGCCCAGCCAAAGGGCCCCTCCGGGCCTGTCAAGGTGGCCAAGAAGGAGAAAGAAAAGACAATATCTCCTGGTGTGTCTAAAATCACCAAGCCAGCTGCAAAGAAAGTCCCAGCTAAACCTGCTACCAAAGCCATCAAGGATGCTAAGACCACCAAGACAACGAAACCTAAGACTACAGCCAAACCAGCCACCAAGAAGGCAGATGTAAAGAAGGTGACCAAACCAAAGGCCAACGCGAAGACTACCACCAAAACCATCACAAAGAAGACTGCTCCAAAGAAAGCTGTTCCAAAGAAAGCTGTTCCAAAGAAAGCTGCTCCAAAGAAAGCTGCTCCGAAGAAAGTAACAAAGAAAACCACCAAGCCAACTGCCAAATCGGCAGCCAAGCCAACAGCTAAGAAGGCAACTAAGACCAAGACTACCGCAGTCAAGAAATCAACCAAGACCCCGGTAACCAAGACCAAGAAAGTTGCAAAGAAGTGATTAATTCAATTCTTGCAAATATTCTAACATTTTAAATCTCCGTGTTGCTACAGTCTTTGACCTGTTATTGTTGTATTTTTAGTATTTTGTATTATATTTGAGATATTCTTAATAGTTTACTTCTGATTCATGTTTTATTTATATGGAGGATATGTTTTTTTTATCAATATCAAGTATCGCGTAGTATCTTAATTTATCACCAGAATTAATCAAAGTTCTTTTTAGAAACACTAAGCACACAAATCTTTCGATGACAAAATCAGATATGATAAGAGCTAATCCACCAGTGGTAATGATTGTAGCGGCTTTAATGCCTAATCTCGGTATAGGGTTCAAGGGGAAATTACCTTGGAGATTAAAGAATGAAATCAAATATTTCAAAGACGTCACACTGAAAACTACTAATAAAGATAAGATCAATGCAGTTATAATGGGGAGAAAAACATGGCAATCGATTCCTCCAAAATTCAGACCGTTACCTAATAGACTCAATGTCGTATTATCCAGAAGCTTTGAAGATGGCATCGAAGACAACATAGTACGTGCTTCGTCATTTGAAAGTTCTCTTAATCAGATCAAGCAATATCCACAGGAGGTAGAGAAGATTTTCATTATAGGAGGATCAGAAATATACAACGAGTTGATCAAGGATTCCCGCGTATCTCATCTTTTGATTACTGAGATTGTGAACCCAAATCCAGTACAAATCGATACCTGGTTAAAGTTCCCAATATACGAAGAAAACAGTGAATGGAGTAAAAAGCCTTTAGCCGATTTATGTGCATTCGTGGGAGAAGATATCGAAGTAAAAGAAAATATAGTGGAAGGAGATTACACGTACAACTACACTCTTTGGGAAAGAGCTTGATTACACAAAAATTACATTACTATATACTGAAGCATGTACCTATAAATTACAGTTAATATTTACAACTCTTTGTTATCCTTTGGTAATAATTCGGGATCGAAAACTCTCATTCTCTGTGTAATTCTTTCATCCACGACTAATTCTTGAACCCATTCAGAGTTTCTTTCTTTACCCGTTTCGACCCACTTCTTCGGCCAATCTAATTCTTCCTGCTTAGCCATCATGGTATCCTTATATTGGAAAGGTCTAGATTTAGTATATACAACGGAGGTGGTTCTGAAACCAAAATCATCGGCCAAGTATCTTTGAGTGAAGAAACGGTAGATCTTCTTTGGAGTGTTTAAGAAGCCCAAAACGTTTGGAACATCGAAAACATAAGTTGGTTGTTCAAATAAAACTGGAACATTTTTCTTATTCTTTATTATCGATGAGAAGTCCAATTCAGGTGCAAGTTCAGCATTGGCATAATCTTCAGCATTGATATATGGCTTAGTCACAGGTTCCAAGTTATCCTCATCATCATCATCACTCTGTGGAGCCTCTTCTCCTTCATTTTGCTTCAATTTTTCTTGCTTTTCCTTTTCTTCCGCTTCAACTAATTCTTTAGGCTTTTCTAATGGACCTAACAATCCCTCATGGACTCCGGTCATATATTCCTTATAAGCACCCCTACCAATGCAAATAACACCACCAGCTTCTAATGGGTTAGTCTCATCATCTCTATGAGGTGAAACCTTGGATGTAATATGATATAAACCTAAAACATCTGCAGGGGTATATAATTCTTGTCTCTTAACAGCAACTTCTTCAGTTTCTTCCTTTCTCTTGAAATAGGCTGGAACTGTTTCCTTGAAGAATTTGTACCAGGAACGGTCGTATTTCTGCTGGGTTAAAGCCTTTTCAAGCTCTTCCTTTTCCTTCAACTTTTCCAATCTCATTTCTCTGATTTTAGCGGCAACATTAGATCTAATATCACCTTGTCTATTTTCACTGAAAATGTCCATATCAATGGCACCAGCATTTAAAATAGGCTTGACGTACTTTTTGAACAATCTTAACGAAACATCCAAGAAGTCATTTGGTGGAGGTGCTATAAAAACTGTAACCTTTCTTGGAATTCTGGATGTGTCGTATTTTTCTTCTCCAAGCTCTGCTACATGGCTCATCCACTTTTTTCTTATCTTGCTTTGTTCGTATTTATCGTAAGCAATTCCACCACCTATACTAAAACATACTGCCCAGAATATCAGCCAGTTTCTTGATGGTAATGAAATACGAGGAATGCCCATCATTCTCAAAGCTGGGTTGGACCATCCTTTCTTTTTTGAAACAGAAGCGGCTGTATTCTTCTTTGCCACATCAGCTGGTGGTTTAGAAGAGTCAGTATCTGTCATTTGCTAAGCTTGAATATCTTCGATATTCTAATTTCCATATAACGGTGAAATATATTTAATGAAAATTTCTGTGAACATTACACAAAACTGCCGGGTATGGAGAATATGATTATATAGTAGTAATTGACAGTAATTAATAGAGGAAAAAATAGCTACTTACTAACATATTTATGGAACTCAACAGCAATGTCATCATAATTTAAATTTTTACCAATGAAAATTAACTTATTCGTCTTCAATCCGTCAATCAATTGTCCGTCAATGAAATCGTAGGTATCTCTTACACCTTGAATTACCTTAACCAATGGTGGATCGCCTTGCTTTACTAAGATTCCCTTCACTCTATGTACTTCCACAGTTTTGTTGTTGATCTTTTCTTCCCATAATACGTATTGTAAAAACGATTCAACTTGGTCAAATTGCTCTACGGTAGAAAAAAATGGGAAATCAAATGTCACAGTAGCTATTCTGTTATCATGATACACATGATTGGTGATGTAATTGAGAGATGATATTAATTTATCGTTTGCTTCAAAGCTGTGTAAGTCCAAAATCTTCTCCAAATCGATGTCTCCAAAACTGGTGGTGTAAATCGGCGAACTACCGTTGATGGCTCTTAATCTAGAAGTAATACTTTGAATTTTGTCTTCAGATTTGTCAATCTTGTCAACCTTGTTCAATAAGATCGTATCCGCAAGAGCAATCTGTAAATGTGCCGTGGTGAGTCCCTCCTGTAACTTCGTTTGTTCCTCTTCGATCTCAGCTTCCGTCACATCTTCCTTATTCACAGCTTGTGATAATTTCAAATGGTTATTCTCTCTATGCCAATGCCCCCCCTTATCGTCCAAACATGTAACTATGTGTTCTGAGTCTACCACAGTCACAACTCCGTCTATATAAACGTTTGAAGCTAATGCCTCATCTAACCAGAACATCTTGGCAATTGGAGCTGGATCAGCAATCCCCGTAGTTTCTAGCAAAATGTAATCAATGCTGTTTTTGGATCTCTGTATTAAATCCTCAATGGCCATAACTCCATTATCCTTAACTGTGCAACATAAACACCCATTACCCAAATCTAACCATTCTTGAACCGCTTCTTTTTTATCAGAATCCTGGATTGTAACTGATTTTTCTATCAAAGATGAATCTCCAAACTCATTCATAATAATAGCAATCTTCTTATTAGATGTTTTCCCTATTTTTTCTAGTAATGTGGATTTACCTGAACCTAAGTATCCAGTAATGATAGTGATTGGAATCTTTTTCGTTTGTTCTTCATCCTCCACTAACTTTTCTCCTGTGCTATTAGTGTCAATAACATTGGAAATCACATTCTTCAATGTTTCTTCATCCAAAGACGTCACTAAGTCTGGTATTTCATCCATATTTACTACACTGTCTTTAGTTAAGTTTAAATTCTCAATTTAATTTGCGCTAAATATTTCAGTTTAATTTATGACTGGGACGAAGTAACTGGTGAACATGAAAAAATTCAATAGTATATTGAATATCGTGCTAGTTGTAGTAATACTATACCATTTGTTGATTTCACCGTATACTAAAGTTGAGGAATCGTTCAATCTTCAGGCAATTCATGACATCTTGAACTATGGAATTATTCCACAAGAAAATATCTTGAACAACTATGACCACATAGAATTCCCAGGAGTTGTACCAAGAACATTTATTGGTAGCTTGTTCATCTCTTGTATTGTTGGAATCCTTCAGAAAGCTGCTCAACTGGTGGGTATTGATTTAACTTCAGAAGGGACACAATTGAACATTCAAATCGTCACCAGAGCTACATTGGGACTCCTTAATGCCTACAGCTTAATTGATTTAAAGAACAGTGCTATTAAGATCTCGTTAAAATTTAAAAAACTGAAATATGATGGCTTAATTGGAGTATGGTTTATATTACTTTTACTTACTCAATTCCACTTACCATATTATGCTTCTCGTACATTACCTAATTTTATAGCATTGCCACTCGTATGCAATGCTTTGGCTAAAATATTGGAAGGAAACATGTATGGATTAGCATTGCTATCATTCAGTGCAGTTATTTTCAGAATGGAGATTGGCGTTTTTGCCGTGTTAATTGCCATAGTGTCGTCCTTATTTGTTCAATCTCACTACATTCTTAACTTTATTATGTTAGCTGGAGGTACTATTCTTGGTTTATTTTTGAGTTTAATTATAGATAGTTATTTCTGGAATTCTTGGATGGTTCCTGAAGTTGTATCCTTCTTCTTCAATATTGTTAGCGGTAAATCTGCAGACTGGGGAGTAGAACCTTGGGGTGCATACTTTTATAAATATATTGGTCAAATATTTTCCCCAATATTTGCGGTTCTTACGGTTTATGGCTTGAAATATGACCCAGTGACTGTTCAAAAACAAAAACAATCAAAAGATACTATCAAGCATCCTGCAAAAAATTCATTAAGAATTTTGTTCATTTCCTCCGTTCTCTACGTTTGTTGTATGTCTTTCCAACCGCATAAGGAATGGAGATTTATCATTTATGTCATTCCAATATTTACCTTACAGGCCGCCAGTGCATTGACCGAATTATCAATTCATACTTCCTTCATAAAGAAAATAGGTGTATTATGTTTTGCTGCTGCTATTATATTCACTTCAGTTCTTTCATTATTTAAGGGGTATGCTTCAAGTTTCAACTATCCAGGGGGGGATGCATTAGGATACCTCAATACTTATATTGTCGAAAATAACTATTCAAATGTCAGCTTACACGTAGATGTTGCTTCGTGTATGTCAGGAATTAGTAAATTCGGAGAATTGAAAATTAATAATGTCACATATGATAAGACAGAAAACGAAGCAGTATTACCAAACGTTTTGAAGCAAGTTGACTTCATAATATCAGAAATTCCCTACTCGCTGGATGATGTTACTTGGGAACTAATTCATACATCTGAAAAATTTGAAGGTATTTCTGTTTATCCAATTATAGAGTTGATCCAAATGCAAAAGGCGAACTCTTCTACATTAAAGAATTTTGTATTAGACATCGTTAAGGAAGCTCAATCTGGGAAAATGACTACATTATATAGGCTTTTGCGCTCCATTATCGTCAGGAATGACTACCTCTATGTATATAAACGCAAAATCTAAGTATAGTGCGTAGGTGGATTTTACATAAATAAATACTAATGTACAATTAAAAGACTTCTTCGTCGTTAGATGAAAGACTAAAATAATTATTCTTTAGTCTTTCCTTCAATTCATTAACAGGAGAAAATTTAGGTTCAATTTCCATTTCTTCAGTTGGAAATACTATAGGTGTAATACGACGAAGTTTTTTAGCTGTCTCTATGTCAGACTTCTCATCTTCTTGATCCTCTTTCACTATTTCAGTGGAGGTAGATAAATCTGATATTCCAGAATTGGTTTCTCTTAAATCGAAATTTGGTGGATCTGGAGGTGATATCGAATTGTGATATTTCGCTTTAGGTGGTGATAATCTTATAAAATTTGTGTTATCAGGGTTCAAATCATTCGGCATAGGAGGTATCGGGATTCTAGTTTTAGTTCTTGAAGCTGTAGAGCGATCAAAGCCATTTGTGTTATTGGATACCCTAACAGGAGTCATTGAAAGTGATTTTCTTGTAGGGCTGGTATTTTGTTTCACTTTTCCGAAATGCTTTCTCAAAGCATCTATTCTCTCACTTTTGAGCCTTAATGTTGTTTCCTGTAATTTTGTAGGACTGAATCTCGGTGATACAGGAGTATCAAAGGTTCGATTAACCCTAACTTGCAGTTTAAGTGGTGTGTACAAATAGCTGTTATCTCTTTGCTGTGATTGTGTATACGCTTTTCTAGTCAATGGTGATGCATTAGTTGCAATACTCAAGCTACTCTCATCTGCATAATCATTAGTGATGTTTACTTCTCTCGATTTATAAACCCATAAATCAAAAATGGCCCTAACCTTTGTATTATTCCATCTTTCAATAAAGTCGTTACAATTCTCTTCATTCCGTCTAAAACTTTTCACATACTTCATTGACCAACTTTTCAATATTTCACTGACTCTTCGGAAATCTTGCTGATCAATATAAGTGTTGTATACTTCTTCCAAGTGCATTTTTTTGTCAATTAATTGATTGTACCAAATTATCAAGAACTTCTTGTGCAACAAAGTTTGTTCAAATAATTCGGCCCTATTAGTTAGTTGTAATTTTGCTCTTGTTGAAGAAAGCCATCTACTGAAGAAGATTCGATTCAATGAAGATTTATTTTGGAATTCCCTTTCCTTTAAAACCAACGCTTGAACGTCCGATTGTCTCGTATTATATAAATTTACCCATTTCATCAAGCTATTATTTAATAAATTAGTATTTATTACGTTTTGGCGGAAATGGGAAATTTTAAATTCTGATATTTCTTGATATCTGTCTTCAAAGACATTTTGCCATCTAGAAAACATCACCTTTAAAAGCAATTTAGCATTTAAATTCCCGAACTTAGAATAGTCATCGGCAGCAATAATCATATCTTGATTGTAAAAATTATATTTTTTTTTCATCAATCTGAAGAATTTTTGTCTAACAGAGACGTCGGCTTTCATATTTAATAAATCAATTTGATCAAAAGTTGTGATCAACTTTTTAAACATATTTCGTTGTATAAAGAACTTCGACAAAATATCGGCATCTTTCTCTTGTTGCGTGATGATGTATGACTTTTCATTCCAACGCTTCAAATATCTTTTATTTATATGATAGTTATTCCCTGATATGACTTGCCGAAATCTAAGTTGAATAACCCAATTCTTAAAATAATGCTTGAGTATTATTCTATTTATGTTAGAGTTATTACTGGAAAGAAGTTCTTGGGCAGAATTTGATTTTGCATTTAGTTTCCATAAATTGAAAGTAGAAGCCAATAGCCTCTTCCTATTAAAATCATTTGATATAGTCTTTAATTTAAGAACTTCTCTCCACAGGGTAATAATTTTACGCTTCTCCAATAAATGCTTATTTGTGAGTAATTCATTAGATAGCTGTTGTAATCTTGTTTTCCTTAACCACCCATCCTCAAAGAAGAATCTTTTCAAAAGAAGTTCATTAGTCATGCGAACTTGAATGTATACATTTTGTAGTGAAAATGAATTTCTCCAAACCCTAAAATATTTTTGTTTTACGAAATATAATTCATCGTCGTGTAATTGACGTAATCTGTGGCTTAAACTAGTTTCTGATAATGCATCGATAGAACGTGCTTTGTTTAATGAAGGCTCTTTGTTCATAGAATCATACCAACTTTTCCAAATTAATTCCTTATTTCTGAAATTTCTTCTTTCTAGTAATGATTTATGTAGATTCAATGAATCTTCCTTGAGCACTAATATCTTTTCATGCTTTCTTTTCCAGACCCTTATCATTTGATGAACTATTCGATTGATATCATAATTTTTTGCGATTTTTAAATTGTCAAGATTTTTGGTTTTTCTTGAATTCCAACAATCATAGTATTTCCATGCTATCACACTCTCTGCCTTTTGCATATTCTCTCTAATTCTAATCATTCTCTTGTTCCAAACGATATTTAGAAACTTGCTCATTATAACCTTTTCGCTGTATTGGGATATCTCAGAATTTAATTTGCATACTTTGGAATATTTACTAAACCATTTTTTCAACATTTTCGACTGCAAGGAAATATTACCTTCATCTATCCAGTATTTTTCTAAGTTATATTCTAATTGACTAACTTCTAAAGTTTTAATATTCCATTTTCTAAAACATGTCCGTTTAATGTCAATGATACTGTTATATTCTAGTACAGATAACCTCATTAATAATGTGGATGTATCAATAAGCTGATTTTTAGAAGAAAGATGCAAATGTAACTCAAAGAATTCATCAACTTTTTCTCGTATCAGAATGTCTTCAGAATTTAATTCGTTATTTTCAAAATCAACAAGATAATTTAATATAACCATTATTTTGTTAATATAATCATAATCTTGAATATCACATTCGAAATCCAAATTAGTATATATAATACTCAAATAAATCTTAAAAACGACTGGAAAATTTAGGTCAAAATTAAGATCAAATTCATTTAACAATGGTATAATATGTTTCAAGTTATTCACTATTTTATTCTGATCCTCTTTGTTGTAATGATTAATCATGATCTCTTCGTTACTAGAAGGTAAAATTTCTTTCTTCAGTCCCTTTTCACCGGTACTATCTTCTGAAGGGGTAAATTCATTACTACGAGAATATTTCATTTCAGGAAATACAACATATTCTGAGAGGATTTTGTCGCTTATCGTCTTGTACTTTGTGGGCAATATTGCACCATTATTTTCTTCATTACCAACAAAGAAATTACAAAATGAATTCACTTTCAATTCCTTGAATTGAAAATCATTGTTTTCAATCGAACAGATCTTGTTATGTTTTTTATAGATATTGAGCATAATCTTGATATACTTAGCATAATCCGTACCAAGTGGTTTTGATCTAAGTATATGCAAAAAGAAGTAGTACAATTCATCAAAATTCTTATCATCAGACCTAAAATTTAATGCCAGCGACTTCTGGACGTTCGTGATATCAGTTGCATAACTGAAAATCGAATCGTCTTCGTCAGGCGCTTGGCCCATATCCCCTAAAATCATACTATCCAAGAGATCTACTATTCGTTGAGTATCTTTCTCATTAACATCGTAATTATTTTCAAGTCTTTTCTGAATGCTAGAGTAATATCGAATTTCGTGATGATAGCATTTGTTCAAATAATCAATAAGACGCTGTTCTGAAACGTTCTGAATATCAAGAAACACATTCAACAACTTGGAAAACTTCACTAAAATGAACGTAAACGAGTCCTTGACCCTAGTAGGTTTCTTATCATGCAATTTAGTAAGCAACTGAATAATCTGTTTCAATATACTCTTAGTGGAATAGTCATTATCATTATAAGCTTGCAAATACAGTAACAAATTGAGATCGCTTCGTTCAATTGTGTGTGATTCCGTAGAATAACATAACAAGTTAAGCAGTCCTATGTCTTCATTCGACGGATCAACCGTCAATTGTAGATTTTTGTACAGTCTATCATAATAATCGAGTAATTTCAACAAATCTATTATTGTTTCCTTCAATAGTATTTCATACGCTCCATCCGCTACCACCACCGACGTGTTCAAGCTATGGAGGTTCTTAACTGTTTTATGGAGCAAAACATTCAATTCAACATTTACCATAGTCAATATAATTCATTATATTGAGGGCCCAATCTACCTCTATTCATATAGTTAATATTTATTTTAAAAACATACTGCGCAAAACGAGTTAGTTTCAAAAATAATATCTATACGATCTATAACATTCATTTGAAGTTTATACGGATTAAATAAATCCATACAGAGGAACTAGTTAGGTTTTATAATAGATTATCTTACCAGGCAACCTGGTGGTCTATATCAGTACTGGTTTATTATTAGTATTCTAAATATAGAACGAGTATTTTGAAAGTATAAATAACGATGAGCTCTTACAGCAGCTCAGCGAAACATGGCGTTCCAAACAGAATTAACAGTAGCGGTGACGAGCACATGGCAGAAATAGATGGGAAATACCAAGATCATCGGTTTGACACGAAGAACGTGCTGAAAGATCATCCTTATTTCAAGCTCACCACCACCAACAGAATTGCTTCGGACGGTGTAATATATACGAAACCTACACACAATATGCCAGCCACGCTTTCAAATAACGCTATCAGTCTGCTCGAGAAGAATAAAGTTGCAAATATCGGTAGTAGTACTCCAGAATATGACCCCAATGACCGTAATATTGGTAATGCGGGTCGAATAGATAATAAAGAGACCATTCACCACAGAGAACCCTCCATTTCGAATCGAGACGAGTTCAGTTTTATTAATAACGTTGATCAGGTTTACCAGAAGTCCAATCCTACGAATGGAACGAATAGTCAAAACAGATCCCATAATCATTCGCCAAGCAGTTCCAAGGATTTTGCATCTATGAAAAATAGCGATTCTATTACATACAGCGATCAAAAATCACTTTCTGACGATTCTAGCAGATTTAATAAGGAAAAGTTGGATCATAAATATCATTATAGAAACGGTTCAGAATCGTCTTTGATCTCAAATACCTCATCAAATTCTACAGTAACTCCTACCAGCAATATCAGTAAAGATAAAAGATTCGTTAGATATGCAATGAACAGACAAGCTGGGTCGTCCATGAGTAATATAAAGAATTGGCAAATGCAGAATGTTATAAAATGGTTAGACCACCATGAATTCAATGATTCATGGAAGGAAACGTTTCGAAAGAACGAGATTTCTGGTAATAGATTTCTTGAATTAGCAAATTATGATAAGTCTTCAATTATCTGGAGACAATTTAGTAAATACTTGTATGTCGATGACGATAGCAACTCAGTTGATAGGTTCATCTATCTTTTGAAGGAAGACATGAAAGAGTCACAAGCATTTGACGAACAAGTGCAAACAAATAACGTTCATTCAAGAAGTGGGTCTACAGAGTCACAGTCTTCCGTATCTTTCAGTGGGTTCAATGTTAACCAGGCTTCAATACCACTTGTGCCGTCTATTTCAAGTAAACCAAGACCTTATTCTTACGTTGAAACTAGTGGTAACAAGGGCTCTAATAAGGATTTTTTTCCTTCTACATCCAATAAATTTTTCCGCAAGCACTATAGATCATCATCATCGGATACAATTGGTTCAAAAGAATCACAAATTAGTGGCATTAGTAACCAGCTCCCTTCACAAAAGCAGCATCAAAAATCAACATCTTTTCCAAATGAATTCAATATAAGTGACAATAAATCTAAGCAAACGACTTTACTGTTACCATCATACCAATCATCCAATTCAAAAGGAGATATAACATCGCATAGAAAGAGCAGAATATTAAGTACTTTAAGGAAATACGGTACAGACAAGGCCGCCGAAATAGTAAAGCAGGTTCATTCAACGTCAACTTCCTCTAATAAATTGTCCAGTCACAAATTACATAAGAAGCAATCATCTGATAGCTCACAGCCTTTTCAGTTAAACCAACCTGTTTCTAAAGGTGCAGAATTTTCAGCAAATGATAGAAATGTCTCAAATCTGCTGTTAACATCCTCATCAACAAGAACGATAACAAATCTGGATGCTGACGTACCTTCAATAATTTTACCTTTCCTGCCACCTAAAGTTGAAATTACTGAAGCAGAAAGAAAGGAAATCAGCCTTGAAGGGAAGTACTTACCGATACCATTAGACAATATTAGCAATTCCAAATTTATATTTTTTACGAAGGATAATATATCTTTCAAACCTATAAGTTTAAATGGTCCTGAATTAACAGATTATTCATTATTGAAGGAAAAGGTTATCAATGCATTACATTTAATCAATGTGGGAATTATATCATTTCATTTAACTGATTTGAATTCCAGAGCTGGTGATGCATTGCCAGAAGAACTTTTAATGTCAATTTTACAAAGGGATACAAAAGAAATGTTCTTAATTAGCCAAGAGTTGTCGTCTCCTTCAGTAGCAACAACCTTTTCTACCACATCTTCTGATTCAAAGTCATTTGAAATAAATGGCGAAAACTTAGAAGAGAAAAAATACCCTGCAACTCCACAATATTTATTACAAAATTCTAAAGATAAAGCTGTTGATTATTGGAATTTTAAAGACAAAATATATAATCTCAAAGAAAAAAGCTTGCAAGATTTAAAAACTTTAGGGGAAAATTCCAATTCTTCATCTAGACTAGATGTCCACTCCTTCAATATGAAAATTCCTTCTGGTACTAGTAAAAATTCGAATAAAGAAGTAGGAAATCTTCCATCATTGCTGGTTGATACCAATATTAATACAAGTTCTTCGCCTTCGTCTGCACATTCAGGAAATTCATTTAGAGTTATTCGCAAAGATAATCTTGAGATTGATTTTGACAAGAGGAGAAAATCACCATATGAAACGAAGGCTCCAAAGTTGATACCAAATATTTATTCATCATCAGTATCCAATTCCCTAAAGTCACCGGTGACTGCAACTACGCTTCATACGTTAAAGGATGACCCACCAAGCACTACACAAATGTTGCAAATCAATAAAGAAACAGGCGGCGAAATAATCGCGAAGAGAGTAGCCCCACCACCACCATTGAGTAATAAATCGAGCTTAAAAAAGACTGCTTCTAAAAAATGGAGTCAGTTGAGCAGAGGAAGTTTAGAAGTCTCGAATACATCGTATAGTTCGGAAGATCTGATATCGAATCGTTCGTTCGGAAGCATTATGTCTTCTTTTAGAAGCTCTTCGTTAAAGAGTAAGGATTCTAAGAAGAGAAGTAATGTTTCTAAAGAAGATATATTTAAGGAAAATCCTATTTCTTTTGATGGTGTTCCAACTTTAGATTTAGGTAAATCTAGTGAAGGTTCAATTGAAGACGATTTCTTTTTGAAGCCAATTAAAGGGTCATCAACTAGTTTACTTAATAAACTACCAAATGGACAGGGTAAAAATACTATCAATAATACAAATACAAATAATATCGATAATGATGATGATGATGAAAACGATTTCTTCATGAAGCCGTTGAATAGAAATCATAATAATGTTTCTTCAACTAGTTCCAGTACAAAGACAAATAATAGTATTGCTGAACACTTCCCGATGAACAAGATGAATGTTAGACCACCAGTTGAAGAAGTTTACAATAATTTGGAAAAATATTTCCCTAACACTAATTTAGATAAACCTATTATCGAAGAGACGAATGTTGCCAATACAGTTTCTAACCAACCTGTCACTGCAACAAGAAAGCCATCGATTGCAAGAACATTTTCTAATGCCAATATTTCGCCAGTTGAGAAAAAGAATGATTCTGGCGATGAAGTATTCTACGGCGAAGGCCTTACTCCTGAATTGAGTCGTCGTCGTATGAAGACTATTCGTGTGGTTGCAAATGAAGCACGCTCTAAACGACTTGCTCAAAGAAAAGCACCACCCAACTTTAATTTCGTTGGGGCCAATATAAAACCAGAATCATCTGGGTTAAATAGATCTAATACAAAAATGTGGGGACAGAGAGTAGTAGAGGTCACCTCTACGCAGATAGAGCAAGGTTTTGTCAGTAAATTAAAGAATAATAAAAATGGCGAGTTTGAAGAATTTGCATGGATCAAGGGTGAATTAATAGGTAGGGGATCATTTGGTTGCGTACATCTAGCATTAAATGTTACTACTGGAGAAATGCTTGCCGTAAAGCAAGTAGTATCTAGAAACTACAGAAACAATTCCCATCTGGACAATAACGAAGGTATCGATGCCCTCCACAAAGAAGTCGAAACAATGAAAGATTTAGATCACCTTAATATTGTCCAATATCTAGGATTTGAGCAAAAGAATAATATTAATAGTTTGTTTTTAGAATATGTTGCTGGTGGATCCATCTCCTATTGTCTAAAGTCATTCGGTAAATTTGAAGAACAATTAATTAGGTTTATTGTAAGACAGGTTCTATTAGGACTTGAATACTTGCATTCAAATGGAATATTACATCGTGATTTAAAGGCAGATAACTTATTGCTTGAAATTGACGGAACATGTAAGATTTCAGACTTTGGTATTTCTAAGAAATCAAAAGATATTTATGCCAATGATGCTGAAATGTCCATGCAAGGTACAGTATTTTGGATGGCACCTGAAGTCATTGACAGTATTGTCGAGGATAAAAAACAGGGTTATAGTGCTAAGATTGATATCTGGTCTTTGGGTTGTGTAGTGCTAGAAATGTTCGCTGGGAAGAGACCATGGTCTAATGAAGCTGTGGTTAGTGCTATCTACAAGATTGGTAAAACCAAATTAGCCCCACCTATTCCAGATGACATTAAACATCTCATGAGTGCCGATGCTAAGGAGTTCATCAAGCAATGCTTCACAATCGATCCTAATGAACGTCCTACAGCTAAGGAACTTCTTCAGCATTCGTTCATGTATGCTAACAACGATTTCGTCTTTGAGGAAACCAAGTTGGGCCAAATGATCAAATACAACTCAAGAAAGAGTGTTTTCTGCGAGTAAGTATGTAATGTACATTTATTTGTTATGTCTTCTATATACATGCAATGTTATATCGAAATATGGGAGTAGATTAGTTTATTTTCAATTCATCAATTCTCAAGATGGTCTGGTGGTTTTCTACTGGGAATGTCTTCTTTCTTCTACATCTTTGTCTCTTTCTGTAGACCTCGTAGTATGGTTCTCTGGTGATTTCGACGACATTGGCCTTCAAGTTGAATAATTCTTGTGCAATACCTTCTTTAATGTTGTAGGTGAAGTCTGGAGATCCCAAAGTGGTTACGTCGTTCAACACCAACAGATCGCCAACTTCAACATTCTTCAACTTGTATGGCAACACAACCTTGTCTCCTTTGGTCACCAAATATGGTATATTATGGATTCTGAATACAGCATACAACTTGTCGGAGCCGTTGGAGTCCATCTTCAATGGGGTCAAATCTGGCACTTGAGCCGTGGCAAAACCACGGCTAATCGATGTTATGCCTAAGGGCTTGCTTATAGGTGCTCTTATACACTGCGATACCAAACGGTTCATCGTTTTAAAGGGGTTTATTCAACGTTAACTGCTTGAAAAATTATCAACGAAAAATTTCTTAATGATTAATTTTTGTGTAATTTTCCTGGGCAATTTTTTTTGAAGATTATCAACGATTACAGTTGAGGTATAAGCTAGCAAGAGTACTTTACAAGGACAATATATATAGATATATTTGATTGAGATTCAATTGACATCCGGGGTGCTAGATTAATAAGGAGCTAAATTAAGTCAATCAAGCGACGACAGTAGGATATTATTGAAATAATTCATTCATTTTTCTGATTATATTTTTAGCATGTCGGGCTCTTTTTGGAAGTTTAGTAATGGGTTCACGTCGTTATCCAACATCTCAACATTGTTGGAGAACTACTCCATCAACAATGAGACGGCAGACCCGCAGTATTCGAGCACTTCTTCAGTGTTGATGAAGTTGTTGGACGAGAATGACTTGCTCCAAGAGCTTTTGTCCAACAATTCCATGTTGTTGGAATTCTTGAGAGAGGAAGAAGTATTAGCAATTTTGGTAGAATTGGTGCATAAGGAAGGAATTTTGGGCGTTGAAGTTACATCAAAGTTAGATCTGTTGCTGTTAGACAGCGAAGATGGGCACAGTGATGACAAGCCCAGCGACGCTGATAATAAAGATGACTCGGACGAGAACGATCCTTCTACAGAAAACGATAGTGATAATAACGACGCTTCAATTGATAATGATAAGCAAGAAGATGCTGACTTTGAAAACGAGGACGAAGAAACTCCTGAGGAAAGAGCCAATCGTCATGCCACACTTGCTGCTGAGATTTTGAGTGCGGACGTATGGTCACTTACAGATGCTGTGATGGAGTCCACCACCAATTTGAACAAGTTATGGGCAGTTTTAGACTCCAAGGAGCCACTTTCAATCAATTTATCGACCTATTTTATGAAGATTATGGAACACTTGTTAGATATGAAATGCGATGAAATGGTAACGTATTTGATAGAAAACCAACCAAATTTGGTTGAAAAATTTATGAATCATTTATCAAACCCTCCATTAATGGATTTCTTGTTAAAGTTGATTTCCACAGACAAACCTGATAACTCGACAGGTATCATTGACTTTTTACAAACACAAAATTTAATCAGCCACTTGATTGAGGAGTTAGATATGGGAAATGAAGATGAGCAAGCTGAAGATTTTAACGACTTATTAGTCAGACAATCATCAGCAGCGGATTTCTTAAAGGCTCTTATTACCATATCTGCCAATTCCACAACTGATAACTCAACCATTGGTCCTAACGAATTGACAAGAGAGTTGGTTTCATTCGACAAAATGACTCGTGTATGTGATATCATGCTCAAGGGTGGCCATGGATTGGCCAATGCTGTTGGTATGATCATCGAAATCATCAGAAAGAACAACTCAGATTATGACATTCTTCCTGTTTTATACATCACGTTAGAAAGCCACCCGCCAACCGGCAGAGACCCTATTTACTTGGGTCACTTATTAGAGGTTTTCGGAAGTAAGATAGAGGATTTCAATAGATTATTAGTGGAAAATTTCAACAGAGAAGAGAAGTTATTAACCCCCTTTGGTGAAATTGAACCATTAGGATACGAAAGGTTCAAAATCTGTGAATTAATAGCCGAATTGTTGCATTGCTCTAATATGGCTTTACTTAATGATAACAAAGGATTTGATATTGTTAACGAGAGAGATCTATTAAGAGATAAAATGAAAGAGTATGATCCAGTCAGTTTTAAGTATAACGAGGTTATTGTATTGCCTGATATGGATACCAATAATGATGATGATTTTGCTAATGACACTATAGATTCCTTTAATGGAAAGATCAGACATGTTAGTGATACTATGATCCAACAACAAGAAGATGAAGATGAACCTCACGCAAATGCCAATTTAACAGAAGAGGAAATTAGAGGCAAACCAGTGATCGGTGACTATTTGAAAATTGCATTATATGATAACCAAATCATCACCAACATATTATCTATGTTTTTCAGATTTCCCTGGAATAACTTTTTACATAATGTCGTTTTCGATGTTGTCCAACAAATTTTAAATGGATCTATGGATATTGGATTCAATAAGTTCTTAGCTATTAACCTTTTCAGTTCAGGAGACATTACCAAGAGAATTATCGACGGACAAAAATTATGTACTGCTTATGAACAAGAAAATAACGGTCTCAGATTAGGATATATGGGTCATTTAACATTGATTGCCGAAGAAGTTGTAAAATTTATTCAACTATTCCCTGTGAATACTCTCAGTGACTTAATTGATGAAAAGGTCGATGATGAAGTTTGGGAAGAGTATGTGAACAATGTGTTATACGATACAAGGGAAAAATATAACGCAATTTTAGGTGGCGGCGAAGATGAAGATGAAGACGAAGATGAAAACTCTAATACTTTTGATGAAAGTGTTGGAGAAATAATAGATGAATCTGAATTTAAAAGTAGTTTAGTTCTCGATCCAAATGTCGATCATGATATTATTGGTAGTGGATACGAAAATGGTGATGAAGGAAAGAGAGGAGACGAAGACGAATATCAAGAAGTCTCATCTAGATCTCAACTTCATAAATCAAACTATAGCGATGAATCTGAATCTGAGGAAGATGACGATCATTTTTCTAATTATATGTCTCAACAATTAACCAACACTGCATCCACAGAAATTGGTTCTAATCTTGATAGTTCTAAGGGTGATTCGTCCAAAAGCTTTAAGGATTTTGACTCTCATGGAATCAACAGCCATTTAGAAGGCGATGATGAATATATCGACCCTAATGATGATGGCTTATCATATAAAAAATCACATCCCTTATACGATTCTGAGGGATCACTTTTATCTGATGCAGCACATGAAGATGTAATATCCAGCGAAGATTCAAGCTCAAGCTCTTCTGATAATGACGATGAAATAATTGACGATGATGACGAAGAAATTAATGATAAAAAAAATACCAATAAATTAACTAGATCTGCAAGTAAGAGCTAGTTTACAGTAATAAGAAGTTTTAAAGCGAATTTAATATCATTTTTTTTATATGACCTTGTCATTCATAAATTTATTAATTATTCAACGGCTTTAACGAAATTGTATTTAGTTTAACTCATAATATTCTTGATTTTTTATTTAGATCGTATTTATATATGACGATATATAGAAAATTCTCACTATCATTACGAAATTAGGTTTATATGTATTAACATTATGGGCGTTAAAATATGGATTATTAAATTATTATGCTATACCAGGACGTTAAATTTAAAATATCTCAGTTTCAGGCATCTTTCTACCTTCCCTCTCCAAGGGCGGTAAATCGGCGAGCTTGGCTTCAATTTCACTCAAAGCAGCTGCTGAGTTCTTCAGTGATTTCGTTGGAACACCACCCATAAGACCTTTGCTCATAGCCAATCCAGACGAACGTTCGCTCACTCCACTATCATAGAATTCATCTTCTATTGGATGCATAAGAACAGTATTATTCTTGGTGACGGTTAACATGGTGTTTGTAGGCACACAGATCCAATCACCTCTTTCAAAAGTAAGGGGTTCACTAGCAATAAAAATGACGTCTTGAGATCTATTCAACCTTTCCATTTTAAAAAGTCCAGGCTCATACTCGTAGAATCTTGATCCCGTGCTGAAGTGTAGCGAAGCTGCTTCGTCAGTCTTGGAAGTAATATATCTGCTTACCACTACTGAGTCTCCGTCAGTGACTGCGAAATTCATTAACGATGGTTCATCGGTGACTTGGATTTGCCAGTCTCTAATCAACCCAACTGTGGCCAACAAGGCTTCACGTAGCACTTCGTGGCCAAATTTGGCATTGAAGTCTGACGGATCATATCCCATCTCATGTAATGTGTGTAAGAAAAGAGCAAAACAACACTCAGAATCAGTAGATCCTTGAATAAGCAAAAAGTATTCGTCCCGCAAATGGTTCACTAACTTCTTCTTGATAAGATTGAACTGGGAAATACCCCCATTATGCATAAACATCAACTTTCCATAGGAAAATGGATGACAGTTGGTTTCAGCAAGCACACCTTGTGTAGACGCTCTAACGTGGCCAAAAACCAATCTAGATTGTGTATTCATTGAAAGATTATTTAAGTTGACATTATTCCAAGCTGGAGTTATGGCCCTGAAGATACAGGGCGTGTTACATTGGGAGTAGTAGCCTACTCCAAACCCATCACCATTGATTGGATTTCTCATATCAAGACGCAATCGCGAGTCAAAGGACTGGTTAATGATAGAGTGAGCGGGTTTCGTAAGAAGGTCCGAGAGAAGCATATCCTCCCGTCCCTTATATATCATAAACCGACACATTACGTTCTAATAGCTTTGTTTTTTGCCGTTTATATCTTATCAATAACTTGTATGATCCATTGAATAGAATGTTTTTAAGGTAAAAACGACAAATGTCGCAATGTCGTGTTTGTTGGCACCAAAAGAAGAATCAAACTGGTGGATGACATCTAATGACGCAATTGGAAATAGGTCGAGGGTAAGTGGGCCGATTTGAATCGGGTCGGACAAATGTTAAAAGACGCTTTAATCCGAGGGGGCCTATCTCTATCGCAGTGCAAGATGATCAATGGCAACGAAAATCGCCGGGTCATTCTAAGGTTAATGAGAGATACGACATTTTGTAATATGCCTCGGAGAGGGAAGAGCCATGACTCCGAGTCCGGGGTTATAAGTCCAGAATATTACGAGGAAGTACGCTCAAGTATAAATAGGAATTGGATTCGCCACCTTGTACCAACTTATACACCAGGCCAAAATAACCAATTGCAAATAGCCAATCGCATTAATATAGACAGCTTAACTTCCCAAACACTATTATATAATTGATTATGTCTCTCTTCAAAACATTACAACATTCACCGGCTACTATATCCATATTCCACAACGGTGATATCAAGCTTTCATCCAAGCTCTACACTATATTGGACAAGGCATTCCACAAGTTGAACGGCAAAGATGATAAGTTCTTTGTGGATCTCATGGCAAAGAAGATGCCAACCTACGACCAATACCAAAGCATTCTTTCCCACTCTGATGCATCTGGAAAGAGATTATTACAACAATGCTACCCATTTCTCAATGACAAGAGCAAGGACGGTTCTGACCTGAGTGTCACTATCAAGGGTCTTTCTCTGAAGGGCGTAAAGGTATTCAGTGAAGGCGAATATTCCATGATTTACGACGCATTCAACCGTTTCATTGAAGACCATGAAAACGGAAATGCTGATGATATATTTAAGGCTCCATTGATTGTTGATTGGGACCAAAACTCCATTGCAAACGACGAGTCTGGTCTTCACAAGATCTTGAACAAATACAAAAGTTAGCTCTTTTTTGGTATTACGCCAGATATCAAAAGTGCAAAATAGGAAAGAAAAGAAAAGATGCTGAATAACTACAAGCGCTATTTATTTACGAAGTTATGGTACAGTGATTAGTATGGTTTATGTTACTGTTATATATTATTTATGCATCTGTCTACTAATGAATTTACGCGAATATTTATGATGACTATGTATTGGATTTTTGAGTCATGTAGTATTTTTTGATTTTTTTTTATCATTCATCCGAGGCTCCGCTAGGAGACCATACGATTTGGTACGCAGACAATGTGAAGCCTTCTGACATATGTCTGGAATGTCCTAGTGTATATGTGATACTTTCGATTTCCAGTGATACTAAGGAACGACATTTTACTGCATATATGCCTTGAGTGATAAACGTAAATGGATGCATTTGATATGTTTACATTCTTGAACATGCTCTTGATTAGAGATTGCCTAAGAAGTTTAAAATTAGACAATTCAATGAATAAAATGTAGACTAAGTAAAAATAGGAATTATCTATTATCATATACAGTAGACAGTAGACAGTAGACAGATATTACAGTTTCGGTAACAACAGTCAGGATTATCAATGTAGTTAAAGAAGAATTATTAAGAATCAGCTTATATCATGAAAGATTAGCATTCAGATATGCATAACAGAAAGTCTCAGTCCCTTAAATTGTAAATTGTAATTTCAAAATCCTTTAAATAATCAAATTATCCCAAAAATTAGGTAAAAATTATAAAATTGCTAAACTTCAACCAATTAATATATTTATACAATTTCTATCCCAAACAAATACCATTATAGCATTCACGGAATTTATCAATCAAATTTACAATGAATTTGAATAATTTGAATAATTTGAATAATTTGAATATTTTTGTGTCACTAAACTTTGTATTTGAAAATTAGAACAATTTGAAACTAATTAAAGAAGCTCAAAAGTAAATACATAATGGCCTCTACCGATTCTGCATCGCCTAAGAAATGGCTTATTTCCTACAATTCGATATCATCATCACTCTGGTCCGTGGTTTTATTTAATACTATTTATTTAACCGCTGTTTTGGGTCAACCTTTCTTCTTCGAGAAGACCAATAAGGTTACTACTGCTATTCAAACACTTGCTATTATTGAAATCTATAATTCTGCAGTGGGTAATGTGAAATCTCCATTATTCACCACTGTTACTCAAGTTTTTTCAAGATTAATGATCGTTTGGGGAATATGTCAATTATTACCAGATTCCCCAGCAAATACACACTGGGTATTTATTACCTTAAGTTTAAGTTGGTCCATTACAGAAATAATTAGGTATTCCTATTATGCTTCTAACTTAACTAATCCTGGTGGAGTTCCTTATTGGTTAACTTGGTTACGTTATACCACATTCTACGTTTTATATCCAACCGGTGTCTTCTCTGAAGTTTCTATGGTCTACTTATCGTTAAATGACGCCGAAAAAGTAATTGGTGTATGGTATTCGTGGTTTTTAAAGTTAATTTTAGTGACTTACATTCCTGGTTTCTATATGTTATACACTTATATGATTAAGCAAAGAAAGAAGGTTTTAGGTAAGAAAGTTACCAAGAATAATACCAAGAAGAATGAATAAGCAAGCAAATTAACAATTTAGTTAATTGGGCTTTTTAGCTCTTCTAACCATTCTATAGTTTTATCAATATATAAAAGTATTGTGTCTTCTTCCATAAATTCGAAGTTTTCAACATTTTTCTTTTCAGCTGTATAGAACAAGGAAAACAAATTATACTTATTGCTTTTATGATTAGGCTTTGTATTTTTATTTTGTTCAAATACAATTCTAAAAGTTCCCCTCAAGAATAATGGGTCATATTTAATGCATAATTTTCTTAATATTTTTGAAATTAAATGATTTGGTGTGTATTGATACCACCTAACATTCCAACTGATCAATTTCATAAGATTTAATAGAATAAAATCTAAAGTCAAATAGTCTTCTTCTAAAGACCTCGCAAAAGATTTAAAAATATCGCTTTTCAGCTTTAATATTAACTTGTTTCCAAAGAAACTTGAAGTGTATTCATCATGAAGTATGTCTATTTTTGAATCACAAACGTCACTTAATATAAATTCATCATAGATTTCTAATAATTTTACAGTGCCAAAATAATCAAATCCTCCAGATGCAGATGTACCAGCGACACTAGTGATTAATGAGCTAATAGATTCTCTCAAGTTATATTTGGAAGACCAACCCAACAAACCAATTATTTCCCACTCCAAAGCACTATGTTTGCTATCAACAGTATTTTTAGTAAGATTCATAAGTAAATGTAACTCATCATATATCAAGACAAACATTTGATCCAACCATGTTTCACAGACCACAGATCCTTGCCTTCTAGTCCTTCTATCTACAATAAATGGAACCTTAGGACCATCATTAAAATCATGAGAAAAGACCTTACTCTTTAACTGGACAAGATTGTCCCAACCGAAAACAGCTACAAACAAAGAAAGCAAATCAAAGCATCTTCCCCATGTAGAACTTCTTTCAAAATCTATCATTGACGTAGATGGTAAATCAGAAGATTGAGATGCAAGCATATTTCTTGTGGAATTTGGACCACATATTTTGATCAAACCAGGATCAACAGATGCAAGTTCCCTTGGCGAGCAGTTTATCAATGGAGACTGGTAGAATTGATGTCCATTGATCGGATGTCTTAAGTGCGGGTTAAACAAGAATAACTTATACCATAAATTATGGATAGAACCTTCTTCTACTAACTGTTTCCCATTTTTCAAACTTGAATCATATGATCCCTTAGGGTTAGGGAAAAACTTGTGGAACGTAGTTTCTGATATAACTTCTTCTCCAGAGTTCAATCTGGATGCAAACACCGAAACATATAAATCTTTTACACCAGAAATAAAATCACCATCTTTCATTTTCCATCTATTGTACAGTATTATAGGAATAGAGTTCATTGAAAGTAAGGCCTTCTTATACTGCCCATTCAAGATATAACATAATGTGAGATAATACCAAGATTCAAAATCCAAAGGTAGAATTTTTATACACTTTTCAGCAATTAATAATGCAATATCATAAGAATCTTTTGTTAATAGAAATTTTACTTGCTCTAACAAAATCAATGCCAGCTGGGTAGAATAAACATTTTTCTTTAAATGAGTATGAACTAAACGAATAAATTCTTTCTCCTTATTTTCTCCCAATTGAACTTTAAGCAATCTTAAAATTATATAGTCCCATGAACAAATATCCTCATTAGTATAGTATAAGGTTTTGATTTCATTTATAGCAATATCACAGGCATTACCACTTGTGTCCATTTCACATAATCTTATTAATGCATCAACCAAGTAATTTTTATAATAAGAAATCTTATTATCCTTTTCTCCTACGGAAGTAGTTATTCCAATAGATGATTTCACTCCAGTAAGATATCCCTTCGGCAAAAATTTCACCACAATTTTTATTGCAGAAACCAATGATTCCTTTGTTGAAAGATATGATGAACATGAAACCAACCCAGTAACTTGTTTCGAAGGATCATCTAAATGAGCAAAATACCTTACTATATCTGAAACTATTGCTTCATCCCAAAATGTGGCATTCAATTCTGAAATGTTTGCTGAACTAAAATTATAGTTTTTTTGGTTTCCAAATTCTGTCGACTGATATGAAACGATTTGATATGACACATCCACTCTTACCGGCGATTTCTTTGATGTTCCAAGAGGTTGAATCATAAATTTAGCCCTAAAATCAGATTTACTAAATAAATTATAGGTACAGAAGGTAACTGTCATTTCTCTTTTGGTTAACTGTATTTCTGGACTTTTCATGAAATAGTCATTTTCCCTCTTTTCAATACCAACAATGTTTAAAACATACCCTTCTATTATCTCACATTTACCAATAGACAAACCATTAACGTAATGGTAATAGCCAATGTAATAATCGTCATCTTTCCTTTCGTGTTTGGAATGATCTTCCACGAAATCATTTTCATGATACTGTGATGATTGAGACCCAAAACTTTTACCACAGTGAACCAAATCTGGTGGTCCCATAGAACAATCTGGATCTAAATTATCAAGCGACAACGCTCTAAGTCCTAATGTTTGGCCAAAATTTTCTTCCCGTAGACTTGGGGTAACTATAGGAAATCTTTCGGAAGAAATTGAAAATGCAAGCAGTGGCCCATTATACGAAAACGAACGATTTAACGATGGATTCAGCATTTGACTAACATAGCTAGTTATTGGAGCTTCGATGCTAGACATAAGTGTCTTTGATTCGAACTTACAACTTGTCTAAACTAAATCGAAAAGGTTGATAAATAAATTCAATATTATATACAGGAAATAAAATTTTACGAATTTCCATTATTTACTGTGCAGCAACAACTTGTTTTTTTAATTCATCATAATGGCTCATTATATCCAATAATTCTTTCATTACATCGGCCAAAGGTTGAGTAGTACTGAAGTCAATTCTAGTACCCAATCCCTTGGTCATGTTAATACGCTGTCTGAGCTCTAAATTGGTAGCACAGTTTTCAATTCTAGTAACGACATGATTTAAAAGCCCTATCATATCATATTCTTTAAAGACATTGTTTAAATTGGTTACAATTTGCTTGGATGAATTTTTCTGGAAATGTTCATTTTGGACAATAAGTGCACTGCCATCTAAAGCAGAACATATATTCTCTAACCTAAGAGATACATCTCTCAACATGTAAATACACGATGTTGGAACGGTACCAATAATTTTTGTATAACTTGGCAACTGTTTATGTTCCAAGCTTTTAAGATAGACATCATATCTTATTTCCAAATTCTTAGGAAAAACCAATGTGATGGCCTCAGGAACTTCCAAACCTTTAAGTCTCTTTTCACCAAAATCAATATAAGTAATTTTAGTTTCTTCAATGGAACTAATTTCCTTTTCAATGATTTCACCGACAACCGTATTTCCTTGGTATGAGTCGACAATATTACTTTCTCCAGATGCGATTTTATCATGGATATTGTAAAGAGTTTTCATTTCGGCGAGGAAATCAGAACTGATGGTGATTTGACCACCATCAGCAATGGCACTGATACGTGAAGCACGATTGACCATTGGACCAAAATAGTCCATTCTTCCTGTAACAATATCAGGCTCACATACAGGAGAACCCCAATGAATACCCATTCTAACCGAAAGACCTCTAAAAATGATAACACCATTACTATCAGTTACTTCACAACATTGGTCAGTTTGTAATATTTCAGAGGGCCAGTCAGCTGTTAAAAGTTGCTGCTGAACGTTGAAACACCAAAGCAAAGCTGCAGTTGGTGTCGGGAAAGAAACCATAAACGCATCACCTTCAGTCTTCACTTCATAACCTCCAACGATTCTTAATTGTCTACGCATAATATAGTTATGTATTTTGATTGCAGATCTCATTGGAACAGGATATGCATCCCAAAGTAACGTAGAGCTTTTAATATCAGTAAACACAACTGCCAATTCTCCAATCGGTGGATCGATTTCTTCTTCTAATCTCCTAAGATTAGAATCATTCATTTGAGACTTATCCCTTCTCTTTTTACTTGCAAATGAGTCTATGTCTCTTCCCAAATAATTATTAAAACCATTCCTCTTCTTCTGATGGCCCATAGTCACTACAATTACTGAAATCTTATCCGTGGCACCATAGGAAATAGCATAGTCTCTTAATTTTAGCGCAGCCAATAAAGGATCTGATTTCTGCTGTCTTAATATATCAACTGCCAATTCAAAGGATACATACTCCCACAATACTTTAGTTGCAATAACTATCATATCATCTGCTGTCGTTAAGTTGATTTCCGAAATGTCAGGTCCTGAATGCATATGAGGTAAGGAGTTGAAAAAACCAACACCCCTTGAAAGACTCAATTCCCCATCCAAAGTTCCATTCCCCGACATATATCCACCAGAAGCTCTTATTCTTTCAAACTCACCTCTCTTTGTAGGATCGTGCTTTCTAGTAAGTTCTGTAAAGTTTCCATTTGCTCGTAATAATAATCCTTCGATATCACCAACATTACCAGTATAAACAGTTTTGTCTTTGAAATAAACCATCGTTACAGCGCATCCAGAACTTCCATCCTCATGAATATCCAACTCATTAAGTTCAGGATTACGTTGACTTGGGGTAAAACAGTCATTCTTTAATGCTGATAATGCACCATTGATTTCTTTATTAAGAAATAAAAATGTTTTACGGATTGCATCTTGAACAGTTTCATCTGGCTTTAACTTGTTCAACTCTTCAGTAAAAGCTGGTACTATAAGACTTTTAGCAATCAAAGAAATTCTATGACCATGAGTACTGACACCATTTCTACCATCAACCGAACAGATTAAAACTTCATCTTCATTTCCTCTGAACTTTTGGATAAATATATCCCTATTAGAGACAACGTCTCTGGATCCCATCCAATCAGCAACTCCAAAACCGATATTTTCCAATTCAGATGATGTTGTACGGATACGCATATCCTTAGATTGATCAGGGACTAAACTAGATGTGATGGTTACATCAACCAATCCCAAAACTTTCAAGTTCTTTAAAACAAAAAAGTTATCGAATGCTTCACCCGTTTCAGGATTCTTAAGATGACTTTGTTTAATTTCAAATCTTCTGTTACCAGAGAAATTTAAATACTTCAATTTTTTGTTACAGTGCCAATTCCAATCATAAGGCCAGTTAGAAATATTATATTTAAGTTGATTTGATCCCACATCCAAATTTTGCAAATTATCCAAAGTACTTAATTCAGCAGGTAATGAAGCCAATTTGTTATTATTCAAAAATAAGTATTTCAACGATTTCAAATTTCCAATGTCATCAGATGGTAAGGTTATTAATTCATTACCAGATAAAAATATTTCAGTTAATTTAGATAATCTCATCAAGGCACCATCAGGTATTCCCAAGATCTCATTATAACTTAAGTTAAGAGTTTTTAATTCTATCAAAAATGAAATAGAATCAAAACAGTCGTCACTTAACCTATTATCACCAACAGTCAAGACTAGCAAGCTGCTTGCAAGAGATTCCACATTATTATTCGAATTGCTTAAACTAATACTTGAATTTGATTCATTACTGTATTCAGCTTCGCCATCGGATCTTAAGTCTTCACTAGAGAAGCTCTTACTATTATTTTCAGAAGTCATTAAAATATTTGCAAGATTAGCACTAGAAGAAATAGTTTTTGCTACAGCCAACGGCGGCTTTGGGAATGACGAAAGGATATTAGACGAAACATTAAGAACAGTCAATGACTTGAGTTTCCAAATCTCATCAGGTAGACTTCTCAAATTATTAGAATGTAAATTCAAATATTGCAAGGACTTTAATGTACCAATACTGTTTGGTAAACTTTGTAAATTGTTATTATGCACCGATAAAAATGTTAATTTAGTTAAATTTCCAATCTCATCAGGTAAAGCAACCAAATGATTCTTATCTAAAACAAATTTCTCAATGTTCTCTATTTTATCAAGAAAGCCTGCTGGGATTGCTGCAATTTTTGCTCTTGAGAGATCCAAAACAGTCAAGTTTTCTAATTTATTATTGAATTCTAAATTAGTAATTGGATTTCTATCAAGATGAAGCAATCTCAAACTAGACATTCTATCACTAAATTTAGAGATTTCGTTCTTAGAAGCATATACTATTTCTAGGTTTGGCAAACTTCCAAGTATATCCACATTATCCATTTGATTGTATCTGATATCGAATCTTTTTAAAGATGTTAATGAAGCAAAATGAACTGGTAACTTTTTACGCAATTTATTGGTACATAAATTCAACTTCGATAAGTTAGTAAGTTTACCAATAGATTCCGGAATAGTTGTTAAATCATTATAAGAAAGATCCAATTCTATCAAATTGAGTAAATCACTAATTGCTTCAGGGTAAGTACGGAAGTAATTTGAAGATAAATTCAAAGATACCAAATTTTGTAATTTACCGAAAGATTTTGGAAGATGTGATAATTGGTTAGTGCTCAAATTTAACGTAGTTAAATTAATCAAATGTGAAAATTTTGAAGGTAATTCATCGATAAAATTCTTTTGCATATCTAGTTCGGTAAGTCTTTTAGCTTCTAAAAAGTTCATAGGAAATTTAGAACAACCATTATTTGCAAATACTATACTTGTTAAATTATTACATGAGTGAATGAAATCTAATGGAATATAGATTGACGGATTTTTTGAAACATTAAGTCTCTCAATTTCATAAGTATGTTGGTGGAAAATAATTGGAATATTATTTAAATTTAATCCAGATATATCGACATTCACATAATCTTTAGATAATATTGCTTCTTCCTCATGTGTCAAATTTCTTAAATATACGTTGTTAACAACAAATTTACAAACAAAGGAAAGGTCTTCACGACCCAACATTTTAAAATCATCTCTTTCAGTATAACCACTTAATGCCAATAAACCCATTTGAATTTTAAGAGGGTTTTCATACGGTTCTAAAACTTTTACAGAGTTTCCCATGTAGACCGACAACTGGTAATTTTCAACAGAATCTAAAAAGAATTTTCTCCGTACTATAGATAACAACTCTGAGGAAGACATTTCAGGAGAGCAAAGTATAGTTGTAAACGTATTATCTTCTTTAAAAACTCTGAAAATATAATTTGGTCCTCTTCTATCGCTCGAATGATGTCCAGAACGTGAAATATGAGAACCACCAAACAAGATTGGAAATCCATCCCTATAGGAAGAGCGAATGACTGAATTAGCCCCATCAAATTTTTCATTCTCACGAACTATATCCAGATCGGAGCCGTTTGAAGTTTTAGAATCTATGATTAGCTCATCCAGATTACTATCAGAACCGCTAATACTAACATTTTCCGAAGTGTCTGATAGCTTCTCCATTTTAACATCCCAACTATCTGGTGCTTTCCATGAATTTTTTTGATCTTGTTGTAGTGTAAGGGAGGAGTTTGATTTGTGGATTGAATCTGGTAGGCTTCTCTGTTTCTGCCCCATATATTGTTGGTTTTTACTCTCATAGGTAATTGCCCCTTCACTTTTCCTCTCGGATGTAGGTTTAACAATCCCTTTCATTTCATTCATATTCATATCAAGGAAGAATGCATTCGGATTCACATTAGAATCATCAGATTTACTAGTTCTTGGAAATGATTGGACATTTGGCAGAATTGACGACTCCAGGGTTCTGTGTAAGAAATTCGAATGATCAAAACCCAATGACGGAACTCTTGAATTATTTCTTTGATTAGTAGATATGCCCGAGTTACTGGATGTGGATGTATCAGAAATACCAGAAGTAGTACTTTTACGATTATGGAGAGGTGTCATCGTAGGGACATTAATGGCACCAGAGCTCTTTCTACTTTGATCAGAGCTATTAGAAGCTTCAGAATCTTTTCGACTAGAGGCTTCGGAGTCCTTTCTATTGGAATAGATTAGCTTACCTAACAATGAACCATTTTTCTTGGGAAATCTAGGCTTAATTGGTTGAGATAAGGGTGGTACATTGGAACCTTTGTGGCGAGATCCGTGGAATCCTTTGTAATTGTCCTTAAGAAATGTAGATACACCTCTACCGGTGTTATTCGATTCGTTGGAATCAATTTCGTAATGAGTACCCGGTATTGATACTGAAGAGCGTGGACTATAGTTTTCCACCGAGTGCTTCGACAACTCCCTTCCTTTACGCACTTGATTAGGATGGGGCATATCCAATACCAAGACATCATCATTATCTCTATACTTTGAATTGAAACGAAAATAGCCATTTTCATGCTCATTGTCGCTTGCCATTTTTTGATCTATGCTGTCTTCGTTTTCCATTATCGAGGTCAGACGTGGTACATTTGAAGTATCTAGGGTTTCTGAGGATTTCGACCTTTCTTCGCTAGTTGGTCCATACTGTCCCGCAGAATGACCCAAAGAAATTTTCGAACCACCTTTCGATTTATCTCTTCGTAAAAAGCTCATTATCGCTTGTAATTAATTAAATATACTAAGACAAAGATTTATAATTAAACAAAAATTCTCAAATTACTGTGAGCTTTGTGTCACTTTTTAACATATCTGATCACGATCTCTTGACCGACATACACCTACAATTAATACTACAAATGATGTAAATTTCAGACACCACCTATAGATTATGCCAACTGGCAAATGATGGTAATACACATTTGAAAATATACCATAATTCACCGATATTAGCTCAATATAGGAAACTTATTGCAGTATTCCGATAAAGAAAATGGTGGGGATCACGAGATTTGCTCTATTATCGACTCAACTTCCATTCTAACATCCAATGATAATGTTCTACGATATTTTGGACCCTATCTTATTATCTAGACGGATATTTTTGTAAATGACGGAGAGGTAATTTGCTTAATGTCACTAGAGAGAGCGAACGTCACCATGTTCCACGACATAAAAATTTGCTGCTTACAGTAGTGCTGAAGATTTAGAGACAATAAGCATGTAAGAGAGGAAGCTTAAAATGTACTATAGAAGTGTAGAAGCGTCGAATTTACTGAATATATGAATGTGATATGTGATTTTATGTGTCTTTACGTGATTATATGTTGGTACTATTAATTTAGGTGACGCAGTAGTCATCTTGGTTTGCAACTTCGCACTGGCATTAATCTACAGCAAGCGCCAGCGAACTTCAAGTATTCCCCGAGATCCTGTCCCTAAATGAGTTGATATTGCGAGTCAAAAATTCTCTCTGCCCCCCCCTCCAATAAAAATTTACTGGGCGGTAAAATACGCTACTACGCTGCGGCATATCGCAAGGGGAATTCTTGTAATTGGTTACCAAATTTCATCTAGTACCATAGATGCAGTTCTTGAGGTTTAGACGAGCTGAGTCGACAAACTTAGACGAATCAAATATTTTATTGTAATATTACGTGCTACATATACGTAATTCAAATATTCTCTAAGACACCTTAGATGAAGAGATTAATGCAAATGTAAATAAAGATTATTCTGAAGAATGAAGAAAAGAAGCGGTGTCCATTATGGTCATATAGAATGAACAACAATATTATAGACAGTAGATACGTATGTCATCACGTAATTATGTACATGTAGTCCAAAAGCTGTAAATTACAATAGTAGGCGTTCTAGTATAATTGAAATGGTTAATCTTTCAAATGGAATTTTGGACCATAATATTACCCGATTGGGACAATATCGAATTTTCAGAGAGTGAATCTTAAAAATTGATCCCTTCAATTTATATTTATTATTAGAAAGAACTCCGAATAATAGAGTATTAAAGCAACTTGAAAGTTAGCAGTGATAGGGAATATGTCTGAGACTTCTAGATCGATTAATCATAAACTTAATGAAATTTTAAGTAAAAGTAAGTAATTATTTGTATTTTTAGATACAGGTGGCATACTAACGATTTCTAGATACCATTCCAAAGACCAAGTTAGATGTATCAACTGCCATAAGTTATGCAAATGCGTTAAAGGTGAATATATTGGGCAAGGATAAACAAGAAAAAGTAAATTCAATCGTGGTTTTGGCCAAATTATTGGATTGTGTAGGGGGTAGTGAAGCTGCGTCCGATGAATATACTACCATTTTGGATAACACCTTATTTAATACTTTATTCTCCATTGTCAGCATGAATATGTCTACTGAGACATACAAAGCTATTTTGAAAATATCAGTTACGTTTATATCGGGTTCAATTTTCAGTGGTGTCGACAATTCATTTGACAAATTCTTACCGTTATACCAATCAATCATAGATTACTTAGATGTCATTGATATCATGACCACCAAGTTATATTTACAAGATAGTAAAATTACTTTTAATTACATGAGGTTAATAACTGATATGATAAATAAGGCATTAAAGTATTCATATGACGGAATTATCACTTTAGCAGGTAGATTAAAGCATGTTGGGTTTTTCAGTACTGTCGGTAATTTGATTGATGTTGAAGATAAGGCCTTCGTGGATGCAATTAATAACTTGAAAGTAGCATACTATAACTTGAATGAATATTTGAGTACTCGTACCTTTGATATGTCTATCAAATCTCATCAAGTTATGTTAAGGAATTTATTTATGTTTTTAGAAATTTCCCTTAACGAGTATGGTACAGTAGCAACTCCTGAAGAATATGTTAAAGCTGGCTTTACAGAAGATCCTAAGAAATTTGTCATAGACAGTTTTACGATATTGTTAGCTATGGATCTTAAAATTTTCTTAAAAGACCCTAATATGACCTTCAAAAAGAGATTCCACGAAGAGCTAATGATGAGTGATCATAATAGAACTTTCCCATTAAACTTATTTATGGATGAAATTACTAGTATGTGGTTAAAAATTTTCCATCAAAAGAAGGAATACCCAAATATCTATAATTCTATTTTAGATTGGGAATTAATGATTTATCACAGTATGAATACTGGTTTAATTTTATGGCAAGAATCTAAAGCAGATTTGAAGGATGGAAATGATGTGAAAAGAATTTTACAATTGATCAACCATTCAATGATCCAATTAGAAGGTGAATTAGCAGATGGTTCAAAATCAGTAGAAGAAAGTTCGGACACTATTGGTAAACAAAATCTCGAGCAGTTAAGAAATACGCAAACTTCATTTATAAAGAAGAATCACAGAGCATTCTGGAAAAGTAGATTCACCGAATTTGATAAGAATTTATCAAGCGAGGTTTTAGATTTCGTTGCAGAACAAAGAGTTATTCAATTATTAAAGGGATCTTGGGTTTATACTGAAACTCATGGCGAGAATTTGTTAAGTTCTAGAAAGGAGAAGAAGGCAGTTCATAATAAATACTACTTCTTAACATTGTCTCCAAATAGACAAGATATTTATTACAAGGCGTACGTGGAAAAACCAATAGTAAACCCAACATATGAAGAATTGGAATCACAAGCTATACCTCTTTCAAGTATTTATGACTTCAGAGCTGATAAAATTGGTGAATATTATGGTGAAGAAGAAAAAAATAAAAGTAAGGGTAATAAAGATCATTTGATTTCGTTGAGAGGAACTATGTCGTACGAAAAACTTTCATTTATTGGTGAAAAGGGTCAAGTATTATTCAGCTTCTATACTGACACTGAAGTCAATCAATATGTTTGGTTAGATGGTTTGAAAATGTTGAAGAATATGGTTAAAGCCGGTCAACTTTCTAACAAGACTGAACAACAAATTAGTTCTTTAATCGACATAAGAACAAACAGTCAATTTTTGAACTTAGAAAATCCATTATTGAACATTGAACTTGAACCAATCGATGATGATGAATACTACAATTTGTCAGAAATTGAGGAAGTAACAAAGGACTTTTATTATAGTTAGTAAATAGAAATCATTAATCTCGAAATCTCGATAAGTCAATACTTGACTGGTTATGTAGCCCTTTTGCGAAATTTTTCAGAAGCTCATCTCACTATTTTTATAGATTGAGCATTGACGTTTACTTGATACTATTAGGCAACTTGTATTAAAATGGCAAAGAAAACAAAAGAGTCTAAGAGCTTAAAGAGAGAGGATTTGATTTTGACCATTGTCAGTGATACTGATGAAGATTTAAATGTGGTAGAATCATCATCAGAAGAAGAAGAAGAACAAGTCAAAGAAATTAAACCTAAAGCAAAGAGTAAAAAGAACAAGAAGAATGAAGTGCAAAATGACCCTGAAACCAAGGAAGAAGAAGATATGAACCCAGATTTCTTATTTTCATTAGATGGATTTGAGACTACTTCCAAGTTTGATGGATGGGATTTCAAAGTTGACGGCAATTCGAAGGAACATATTTCTAAAGACGTTGATTTAGATGGTATTTTAAGAAGAAAGGGTGGTTTAGTGAGCTTGGCAGGTACTGAAGTTAAGCTGTTAGAAGAAAATGATGCAGATGAAGAAGCAAAGGAAGAATCCGAAGAAGAAGAATCTGAAAAAGAAGACGAAAATATAGATAAAAATGAAGAAGAAGACGATGAGTTAGCACTCGATGGATTTGGAATGGGAGCTGAGGAAGAAATCGACGAAGAAGAAATTGAAAATGATGGAGAATCAGATGATGAAGAAGCTGTGGAAGCTGATATGGATGAAGAATATCCAGGGTCAGAAGATGATAATGAAAACGAAGAAGAAGATTCTAAAGAAAAGATAGCAGAATTTTATGCCGATGTAGAAGAATCCGAGACTGCTAAGAAACAAGCACATACTACCTTCCAATCCTTACAATTATCCCGTCCTCTTTTAAGAGGTATAGCACAATTAGGATATACCAAGCCTTCTCCAATTCAATCTGCGTCTATTCCAATTTCTTTACTTGGTAAGGATATTGTTGCTGGTGCTGTAACTGGTTCAGGTAAAACTGCTGCGTATTTTATCCCAATCATTGAAAGATTAATTTATAAACCTTCTAAAGTATCATCTACTAGAGTTATTATTTTAGCCCCAACAAGAGAATTGGCTATTCAAGTTCACGATGTTGGTAAAAAACTTGCTCAATTCATCAATAATTTGAGTTTTGGTTTAGCAGTTGGTGGTTTGAACTTAAGACAGCAAGAACAACAATTGAAATCAAGACCTGACGTTGTTATCGCTACACCAGGTAGATTAATTGATCATATCAGAAATTCTCCATCTTTCTCAATTGATGCATTAGAGGTCTTGGTTCTTGATGAAGCAGATCGTATGTTAGAAGAAGGATTCCAAAACGAATTGACCGAAATTTTGTCATTAATTCCTAAACACAAGAGACAAACATTATTATTCTCTGCTACTATGAACACCAAAATTGACGATTTGATTCAATTATCTTTAGACAAACCAGTTCGTATCATGATAGATCCACCAAAGGTTGCTGCTAATAAATTGGTACAAGAATTCGTCCGTATCCGTAAGAGAGATCAGTTAAAACCAGCTCTCTTATTCCAGTTACTAAAGCTTGTTGATCCAAATCAACAGAATAGAATTGTTGTATTTGTCGCTAGAAAGGAAACTGCCCACAGACTTAGAATTATTTTAGGTTTATTGGGTATGAAAGTATCAGAATTACACGGTTCTTTAACGCAAGAACAACGTCTTACTAGTGTTAATGATTTCAAGAATTTGACAGTTCCTGTTTTAATTTGTACCGATTTAGCTGCAAGAGGTTTAGATATTCCAAAGATTGAAATCGTCATAAATTACGATATGCCGAAATCTCATGAAATTTATTTGCATAGAGTTGGTAGAACTGCAAGAGCAGGAAGAGAAGGTAAGTCTATTACCTTCGTTGGTGAATCAACTCAAGATAGAGCTATTGTTAAAGCATCTCTCAAGTCCATTGCCGATTCTGAATCTAAGGATAAGGGTAAAGCGGTTTCACGTAATATTGACTGGAAAAATGTTGAAGCATTGAACGAGCTTATTGTTACTAAGGGCGATGTTATTGAAGAAGTTTTAGATGAAGAAAAGCAAGCAAAGGAAATTCTCCAGGCAGAAATTCAATTAAACAAAGCTACCAACTTAATGAAATACCAAAAAGAAATCAAATCTCGTCCTAAGAGAACTTGGTTCGAAACAGAAAAGGAAAAGAAGCAACATCAAACTGAAGTTATGCATCAATTAACCAAGCACGGTAAGAAGGTCAACTCAAAGAAGAGAAAGGCCATTGAAACTAAAAAAGAAGATTCTTCTAGATCCTACAAGAAAACAAAGACTGATAGAGCCAATGACCAAGCAAAGAAACCTAAATCTAAAGGTAAATCAAAGGGTAGGAGATAGTGATTTCACCATTACCGTCACATAGTTCTTTATAGTAAATAAAAATGTCGCATTATAAATGACGTAGTCTCGTTTAATTTAATCGCGAGTAGTAATATCAAAACTGTAACTATTTAGAAGTTTATTAGGATTAACAATGTTTTCACATGGTTATATTAAGCTATTCAATACTGATCATTCGACTGATATAACTAGTCCTTCAAAGTTGATATTTCAAATAATAGTATTACAAAGTTTTTATTACCTTTCGGCATTAGTTATATTTTACTTGATAGCGTCTCTTAACGGATATGATTTTCTGTTCTCCTGGATTTTCCTGTGGGAAATGGTAACCCTGGACAATGCAATGGGGTTAATTCTTTTTACATTATGGTTATTTGATTCGTTATTATGTGTCTTATTTGTCACGATTATAGTTGGGAGATCTAAGCTTGCGTGGGATTTTGCTGTTACAGTTCACGTTATTAACTTTCTTGTGGTTTTCTTTTATACTGGTAAATTCCCTACATCTACCTTGTGGTGGTGCTTACAGGTTTTAAGTGCAGTTTTATTAGTCACATTATCAACATACCTGACTAGATGGAAAGAACTCAGAACTACATTTTTTGAGAATATGTTAGATCAACAAGAATTGGGTCAAGTGGACCACTCAAACAGTACTCAGAATATCGAAATGAGTGACTTTTCTAAACATAATCAGAGCGCTTGATTTTTCTTTTTGTTTGCTCCATTTGATCAGATATTTACAATCATTTCATATCAACTTCAAATTGCATTTAATAGACATACTATCATGTATATATCGTCAGTGGAATATTTAAATTATAAATAGGAAAAAAAAATTAACAATTTAACTATTTCGGCTCCTCGTCGAGTAATGCAAAATTTAACACTAAACCAAGATCTCCATATCCTACACCTTCATATCCTGTCCTTTTAATGACCCAATTGAAATTGTCTAAATTTTCATTGGCGTACAGTGAAACATTAATATCAAAGGTCTTATTTCCAAAAGTAGGTATACTTATAGCATATTTTGAATCACTCATTTTCATGAAGTTTGTGTCAAACTGTAGCATATACTCCACATCTTCGTTGAAAACAAACTTTTCACAATTGCTTAAATTGCTGAATAGCTTCCTTCTTTCCACAGAATTATCAGGGATATTTAAGACATTATCAAGATTTGAATTTAAATTCTCTTTGAAATTCATAGTATCTATAACCTGTTTATTTTTGGGCAACTCCCTACTTTTACCTAAGGATGTATCCTTATCATCTAATATTGAAAGATATGTCATTGAATTTATTGCTAGCCCGTAGAGGAATGGTTTATCGCAATAAATATCCCCCTTTACTGTCTTACTTATAAACCAAGTAAAAAACTTAAGTCCTGCCGACAAAATTGCTGTAGGAACATAATTACGTATTGGTGTATTAAAGTCATTACCAAATAATAAGTCAGACCCTTTAATAGGGACTCTGGGTTTGAACTTAATTTGCAATTGCAAATTAGGGTAAGATTCTTGAGCAGCCTCGTCGCTTGTCGGTACTTCAGATCCATCAAGACATATTTTGTCATTGACATTATACAAACTGTTATCTAAATGCGGTTTGGAACCATCGAAATTCTTTACATTTACTCGAAGTCTAAATACCCCAATTTCTGAGGTAATCTCAACCAGCCTATTACTGTTAACTGGTAATATCTTGAAATCACCATCATAGCAATTGGCTGCCTTAATTACAAGCCTTTTAACGATTGGTTGATCTCCCATTTTTTAGCTTTATAATGGTATAGAAGAATGTATTATATTAATGTTTCAATGAGCAATCAGCTTCAGATAGCACTGACACGTGATTTAGAATGCTATGAACTTCAGTAGTAGTACAGTTGCCAATACTTATCATACCTCAAAATATATTCATTCTGACCTTCAAAACATTGATAGTTCTTGAATAACCTAATACTATGGGAAGTATAGTATCTACACGGTTGCCATAATCGTTTTTTTTGCGTCCAAAATCTTGTTTCCACATTTCCATGCCGGTAACGGTAACAGCTACAGTATTTTTTTTTTCTCAAATATTTATGTCAACTCCCCTCAATTATTTCAATCAACTTCTCGCTGTTTAATGAAACATTAGTATTATAACTCGCCTTCAATGCTTTTTTGTACTATCAATGATACAAACTCTGAATACACATGACGCCCCAGCTTAAACTTTCAGTGCCATTGAATTTCTGGACCCTTTCGATTGCACCGTTGTCGTCAAAAGCAACGTGTTGCAGTAAGCGCCCCATGTTTGTTGTGGTAAAGATCGCTAAATTTGCATACTGCGGTAGTAGCTTCTCCGTAAACTTACCAATGCGTTTATGAGGACTGGTGTTTTATCCACATTTCGCATTTCTCAACCATTACTAAATATTATGTACACTACGAATGTTCCAATCTCCTAATTCTAGATCGACACGCCTGTAATAACAATTACTAAGCTCACTGACCTAGGCTACAATTCATAGTGTAATTGCACTGATTAAGATTTGGCTACTGTAATAGTTGTCTACAAATGGTCATCGTTATGTACAATTGTTATACCGGTTCTTTTATTGCTTTTGACGCGATTTTCGCTAGATGGATGATTCAGATTGGAAGTTTTATTACCCGGCATCACCAACATTATTCGGGTGAATCACCCCCACGCTCCAGCAAACGAGCATTAGCAAATTATATAATAGTCCACTATCTCTTTTACATTAGTACTTTTTTTAATCCATCTTAAAATTTGTAAATATCAACAATGTCTTCCAACTCATTAGAACAATTAAAGGCCACTGGTACTGTTATTGTCACCGACACTGGTGAATTTGAATCTATCGCCAAGTACACTCCACAAGATGCTACCACCAACCCATCTTTAATCTTAGCTGCTGCTAAGAAGCCAGAATACGCTAAGTTAATTGACGTTGCTATTGAATACGCCCAAGAAAAGGGTTCCAACCCAAAGGAAAAGGCCTCTATTGCCTTAGACCGTTTATTAGTTGAATTCGGTAAAGAAATCTTAAAGATTGTTCCAGGTAGAGTTTCTACCGAAGTTGACGCCAGATTATCTTTTGATAAGGAAGCTACCGTCAAGAAGGCCATCGAATTGATTGAATTATACAAGTCTGTTGGTATCTCCAAGGACCGTGTCTTAATCAAGGTCGCCTCCACCTGGGAAGGTATTCAAGCTGCTAGAGAATTAGAAGCTAAGCACGGTATCCACTGTAACTTAACTTTATTATTCTCCTTCGTTCAAGCTGTTGCTTGTGCTGAAGCTAAGGTCACATTGATCTCTCCATTCGTCGGTAGAATTTTAGACTGGTACAAGAAGGCTACTGGTGAATCATACGAAGGTGCCTCTGATCCAGGTGTCGTCTCTGTTAGAGCCATCTACAACTACTACAAGAAGTATGGTTACGATACTATTGTTATGGGTGCTTCTTTCAGAAACACCGGTGAAATCAAGGCTTTAGCTGGTGTTGATTTTTTGACCATTGCTCCAAAGTTATTGGAAGAATTAATCAACTCTACTGATGCAGTTCCACAAGTCTTAGAAGCTACTGCTGCTAAGTCTACCGATGTGGAAAAGGTTTCTTACATTGATGATGAAGCTACTTTCAGATTCTTATTAAATGAAGACGCTATGGCTACTGAAAAATTAGCTGAAGGTATCAGAAACTTCGCTAAGGACTGTGTTACCTTAGTTGACCAATTAGAAGCCAGATTCTAAGCTCCTGATCTACCTGTTATATAGTTAGTAAGTAGTAAAATTAAGATAATTAAGATAATCTAGTAATTTATTATTTGTAGGTGTGTCGGGTTACCCGAACTTACATTATTAGATTATATCTGATGTATTTGTTGAACTGTAATAATAGTTTTGACTGTTCAATCACGCAGACATCCATTAGATTGGTGAAGAGAATCATACATAATGTCAAGACCAGATACTGTTGTTCCAGAACATCCTAATTCACCATACCCAATTATTCTGAGTTCCCATATCATTTGTGGATTCGGCAGAGGATCTTCAGAGTTGGGAATACCCACTGCTAACGTACAAATAAGCGAACAGTTGAATGGTTTAGAACTGGGTATTTATTACGGCTGGTGTAAATTATTGCCCAATAAGATAAAAGAAGTAACGAGCACTAAAAGAAATGATGGAACTGAAATCGTGGTCAACAATGGTAAATTTCTTAATGAAAGCGATTTGGTTGTATTACCGATGGTCATGTCTATCGGCTGGAATCCATTCTATCAAAACAAGGAAAAGGCAGCCGAAGTGCACATAATTCATAAGTTCAAAGATACGTTCTATGGTGCAAATATTTCATATAATGTTTTAGGGTACGTCAGACCAGAATTGAATTATACAACAAAAGGTATGTGATATATTTTTAATTTTCTATCGATATATTAGATTTTTTATTTAACTTGGAGTTACTAACATTACCTTTTAGAGGCATTGATTGATGATATTAATCTTGACATAGACATTGCATTAAAGGTTTTAGCTAAAGAAAATTACAGAAAATTTAAGAATTATTTATAACTCAGTATATCATCGCATAGATAACTTTTAATATTATATTGAAGCGTATATAGCTCTGTTAAGACTAACTTCTACTAACTAAGTATGGATAAAAGTATCGGTTGCTATATTTCGCTTATCATTGTTCCTGTATGTACTTCAGATCTAGCATCTTTTGAAAGTTCGCAACTAAGATCAGGCTTTGTTTAATATTCAGATTATTCGAAGCCACTTAACTTATTGCTATGTTCATAAATGATGAAAATAATATATGCTCGTTAGTTAACGTTAGTAGTAGCGAATACTGTTATTATTTACAACAATCTTGTGATAAAGAATATTATGCATTAGCTACTAAGTATTATTGCTCGCAACATTACCCTTCAAAGTTTTTAACTTTAGGTTACTCCAATCTAGTGATAACTATATTATCTGTTCTTTTACTCACTCTTAGCATAATAGTATCGAATTACTTTTTTCGAAACTTGAAATCTTTAGCAAAAATTTTGAAAATCAATAATCAGATATTAAGCTTCCTATTAATTCCATTGGCTAATGCAATTCCGGACATAATCAATTACTATATTTCAATGGATTCTGGTACCATTGAATTAATGTTGGGACAAGTTATTGGATCTACATTAATTGCATTATCCCTTATTATGGCATTTATAATTTTTTTCAAGCCATTTTCTGTTGCTCATTACAAGATAGTTGTAATCGACTTCTTTTTATTGTTACTCGTTCTAATAATGTTATTGATAATTATTTCAGATGGAAAAGTAACATTGACAGAGTGCTCAGTTATGGTCACTTGTTATATCATGTATTTGGTATATCTACATAACTTTGATAAAGCAATGGAAGCTAATCTAGAAGAAGAGCTTGCTATGGATATCGAAGAAACTATAAGTATACTATCTAATGAAGAGGTATATTCAGTATCAAGTCCTATCAAATATCCAGATATAGATGATGTTATTGATAATTCACCTAGTTCTAACATCCTTTCTTTTGGTATGACCATTTTTCGATTAATTTTTTATTTTATTGATAGCCTCTTATCAATAATAATACCTGTATCCATAAACGAAATTGACAGAGAAGATTATGATGAAATATCAAACGAAACAGATGATGAAAATGATGATAAAATGATCAAAAGAATATTAAAGAGTCTAAAACTGTACTGGTTTTTTATCGAGGTTCCTTTAATTTTAAACTATCAATTTATGCGTACGAAGACAATATATATCCTTGCTGCTTCGCTTATAATATTTACACTAACCAGACATATTAATATTCTGAAACGGTTACAAAATAGTGTTATCAATTTTGCGGGAATTTTAAATTCTTTGATATTAATATCACACATATCCATTCACATATTACAACTTTTGAAAAATTTCGGTCTTATTATATATATATCTGATTATTTATTGGGGTTGTTAATCTTTTCCATTGGGAATTCAGTTAATGATATGATTACTAACTTTACCATTGCAACGAAGATTAACCCAATTCTTGGTTTAAATGCATGTATTGGAACACCAATTTTAACAATATTAGTTGGTATTGGTTTCAATGGAATATTATTAATTTTGAAGAAACATCAGCAACTTAGTTTGAACTTTGATTCACATCTTTTGATTTCCACATTAGGCTTAATAGCAATAATGTTGTTTTACTTGTGTTTTGTTCCCCTAAATAAATGGAAATTTGATAGGAAAATTGGAATGGTTTTGCTCATCTTTTACATCTGCATCTTTACAGTTAACTGTATTTTTTAAATATTGTATTAAGTATCAGAAACTGCACCTTCGAGAAGTGCGTTAAATCTATCTTTATAGTTGACTATATTGGTTTCTTTAGAAGTTCCAACTAACTTTTGTAGCTCAATATTATAGATACTTGAAGTTTTAAAATATGAAAATCTTTCAAAAAACTTAATTTTAGAATCCTTACTTAATGGATATTTCAGGATTACTTTAAAAAACCAGTCACTATTAGTTTGATTAATAACCTCTGCAAATAAATTACTCATATAATCATCATCATTATTACTAATAATGCTTTCAATACTTAATAGTTTTTCGTATAATGGGATTGGAACGGAAATGTTCATCTGTAAATAATTAGTAAGAAGATCTCTCGCAGATAAAATTTTGGAATTAAAAATGTAAATATCCACTAATTTAATATAGAGATTAACATCATTATTCAAATTTATGGCCCTCTTTAATATTTCTTCCCCTGTCGCATATTTTTCTAACAGGATGAAAAAATCGACATAACGTATCCACAATGAGGAGTTATTTGAATTATAACTTAAGCTTCTCTCATACAATGATATTGTGAAACTTATTGGGTAATTTAATTCAGCGAAGCTCAAGTAACTTTCCCAGGTTGCCAATTCCTTGCTCGATAACATTTTGTTATCAAAATAATGTTTTGAAAAGTCTTTTTCAAATTCAAAAAGTTGATACACTTTAAACTGAGTCGTAATATAGACATCGGTGAATATCTTTTTAAGACTCAAAGAAACAGATTTATCATCTTTATCCTTGAATGACAGTAACTCATTTTTTGGAACAACCTTTTCAAGAATATTATTGGACTCGGAGATTGCTTTGAAAAATATATTGAAAAAGTAATCGTAATGATAGAGAGGAATTTCAATCACAATCCTCAATAATACGTAATATTTCTGTTCATAAGCTTTATTGTTCTTAGAATAATTATGCAAATAGTCTAAATATAATTTGTAAAATTCGTAGGAAAAGAAATGATAACCAATTTTTTGTCGGGCATTTTCAAAGTAAGATATTATCTGATCAAGATCATCAGTAACGGTATTAATTTTAAATTTAAGGAAACTAATCCAAAGTTCAATGGAATAGGATAAAAATTGAAATGCCCTCTTGTATGTTTTTTCAGCTGATACGGTATCGCCCAATTTAAGTTTCCAATCTGCATACCGAATCCAGTAATTCACCAATAGGGGAAACTTCTCTAAAATATTTTCGTAGGATATTCTTAACAACTCTATCTCATCCTTATTACTACTCTTGCATATACCTTTCTTGTTATTATTTTCTGCAATTTCCACTAGTTTTTCATATAGCTTGACATCAAATGGATTCTTTACAAGCGCAATCGATGCAGAAGACCACTCCTGATTAATAAAACTCATATGATGTATATAGTATGAATTATCTACAATATATAAGGGATTGATGCTGGATCGAGTTCTCAGAATATGTTTTTGTATCTGATGGAGCTTTGCATATTGAGAAAATAGTGTATGAACCATAACTACTTTTTATAAAGGAAATTGAAAAGAATAGTTATCTCTCATCATACTTTAAAAAGAATTAGTACCATAATAGTTAAGTGAAGGTAAACAATTAAAATATTTTGAATTAAGATACTACTCAAAAAAGTAAGTAGACCTTTCCCAGTAATTTTAAAGTTAATTTTAGAGGCTTATTTTTTCACTAGTGAAAATATAGCTTAGTAAATGTAGTATTATATACGACTTTCGTAATATACCACTTCTACGATTTTATTTGATTTAACTTTAGGTGCATACATATATTTTAAATCAAGATACTTTCAACAAACATCTGATTTCGAAAATTTAGCTATTTCGATAATTGCAATTGATACTACACTACACATTAAAGATAAAAATTGTATCAAAAAAGTGTATAAACATTCCTTAATATAAAGTAAAAAATCAAAGAGAAAATAATAGAGAAGTTTTTGAAATTCACAAGATAATTACCCCTTTAGATTTAAGGGTTTTAAAGTAAAGGGAAATATATGTCGTAACTTTCTAAAAATACGTGAGATCAAATAAATTATCTCGTCGAAAGTATATAAGCTTTAAACTTCATTTTAATATCCCGCATTACTTCTTTTGGGAGATTAGCAAGTTAAGTTTTTATATACTGACCTTGCTGGGGATCGTTGTGTTCTCAATTTTGAGGATATGGAAAAAAAATTGTTTTAAACGAAAACGTGCACCTTTGTACAGGCAATCATCCCTTAGTGCCTGATGTGCTATTAGAAAATACGAAAAATCGCCTTGTACTAATGTGCCACAAAGCTGTGACTACATAAATGAATAGATTGCCATATTTTTTATTAAATGTTGTACAACGAGCATTAGATAATAATAAAATTGCTATTGTGGATATATTCACATTGCAATACTCATATTTTACTTCTATGATCTAACATATTTCTACTTTTAATTTGTTCTTCAGATAAGTTCAAAAGTTTACCATAATCACACAGTGTCATGCTGCAATTCCTTGCAATCATATTTAGTCTTGGCCAATAAAGTTAAACTTTAAACCGTACATCCGAGGGAGTGCTGCATCTTGAGTACAGCCAACGTCCCCCATAATCGCTCATAATATTTTAAAGTTAATCTAGTATATTTAAAACAACGCTGTGTACCAAAAACATTGATCGAGGGGAGTTGTTAGACCAATATGTATCAGAATGGTTTCAGTTTTGTTTTGTTACATATTTAATTGAAAGAAGCAGTAATATTCTCTTTGTAAATAATGTTGGCTCATAATTCTTAAACAATCTTATTAACAAATTATCTTGAATTGAATCTAGGAATATACAACCGAATAATTATTACTTCTATTCCCTCCTACGTCTTCTAAGGAAATTATTTTATGGTCTATGAATGCGATTAACACTAAGATTATGAGTATTTAAGAACTAAGACTTGATCTTACAAAAAATATTATCTTTAACGTACAAGAAAGAAAAGCGGTATTTTTTGTCGAGAGACACATAAAGAATACTTACGAGACTTAAAAAATATGCTGCTCGTTTATAGTCTGCATCTAATAGGTAAAGACAATTGAGGCTATCGTACATTATTAAAAAATAATTTGAGAAAAAAATTTAATTAATGGAAATAATGTTATTTCCGCAAATCTTTTGGAACGCCTGAATTTATCTTAGAAATAAACATACATACCATAACCAATACTTCTATACTCCAGAATTTTTAAAAGTTCTCTTATGAGATATATATTCTAAAATCTGCTTTTTGTTATTTTTCCAAACGTTTCACTTTGCAACAGTATTGTGTTGGTAAATTTTTAGAATCTAATTTAGATTATTTTCTTAACTCGGCAATTTGAATCATCTTTGAATCAGCTCATTATAGGCATCCCCACTCTAAGCCTGCGAAGATTGCATGAAATATTTTGACTCCACTTCGGACTCCTAGTCATAGTTACAATGAATGCCTGCCGTTTATATCTTTATTATGTAAATTGAATGAATGGTCCTTATAAACCTTAATAAATAGATTAATTGGGTTTGCGAGGCTGCTATATTGAAAGATTTGCTAAGAGATAAAATTTAAGTAGTCTGTGAATCAAATGTTACACTGTAGTTAAAAGCTGCATCATATGAGCCTAAAGGTGTTGCAATATGGCTAGACTTAATAATTTCCTTTTCTAAATCTATTCCTTCAACATCTATGAAACCTAATCGAACCGGTCTGTGTATCATCGACCCTGATCGGTCCATTTGTTATCACACTACAGGACAATGCAGTACACCGCAGCATACCAGGTTAAATCACCCATGTTCCTTATTTGAATCTTCCTACTATCCTGGATGTATAGACAACAATATTCAATCAAACTTATCATTGTATTAAATGCTCCCCTGTAGTCTAAGTTTCCTGTAAGGCTATGATAGGTTAAGATAAATTGAATACCGTTCAAAAAAAAATTATGCTTCTACGGTCGTCTTCCTAATTGGGTTACGTAACGTAATAATTTCTTTATATTCTTAAGGGACCTACGCACATCTACCACCGGAAGTTTATTTCCTATTGTAAACGGAGTCAGGGCTGTCTTTGTGTTTCAAACTCATACATATATTACTTACCTTTTGTTTAGGATATATTTTTATGCTTAGCCGAGAAAGTTTATTTCTCTGAACTTTGCCTGATAATCTGTGGAGAGACAAGCAATAATATTTCTCTTTTACACAATTTACACTCCAGGGCGACTGATCAAAAATGATTTATATAGCTTATGATCTTCTACCTTATAAGCTCAATTTTTTTATTGTAGGAAAGTGAAAAATAAAATAATTAGCAGAATAACTGTTAGCATTTAGCCAATTATTACAATAACCTATTCCCCCACCCCCTCATCACAAAAGGCGCACTGGATAATTTATTATCTAACAGTATCTCGGTAATTTATATTTAACAAGTGCCTTTCATTAACCATATTCATCAAACATAACAGAACCCACTAAATTACGTATAACTAGAATATAGCAAGCATTTTTATGATACTGCAATATGTTTTCTACTGAAATTTTATCGGACCAAGAATATTGCTACTATCAAGGAGAGCCGATGTATCCTTTCAAAGACACAATAAATCTTAATCTCAAGTTAGGAGGATCAATGAGTGGGAACTTATCCAGCCCATTAGGATTAGGATTAACTACATTTAATAGAAAAATTGATATGGGATTTGATAGTCTGAGATTGAGATCTTTAAGTGAAATACTGGATTCAAATTCTGCCTCAGAAGTTCAATCACCATTACCTTATGTTGTATTCGATTCAAACAATTCAAGCCGTCATAATCTGGATGTTAGCGAGCCACCAGATTCAAGAAGAATGCTGTACCCATCTGACCATATGATTGGAGAAAATAGTGACATATTAGAAGGATATTATCCAGAATTGGAGATTATACCTATTACGAAGTCAAGCTATGGAAATGCGTTTCCATTTCCTTCGGGAAATGACCAAAATATGATGTGGGTGCTGGCAGCCACTACTAATACTCAAGATATAAGCTTGGGTAAATGTACAAATAATCAACAAGTGAAGGCTACCGGTACTCTTCCACCTTTAACTTCTTACAAAGAAATGTCGAGTGGATTTGAAAACCTTACTGAAAAATTAATTAAAAATTTTGCCAAGCCGAATCTTGATAAAATTACAACAAATATTCAATGTTCACATTGTGATACAGAATTTAAGTCGTATTTGGATTTATCATCTCATATTGATACTTATAAATTGATAAGGTCCCATAAATGTCCAGTTCTGGAATGTCCATATAATTTAATTGGTTTTGATAAAAAGGCATTGTTGAGACATCATGTAATATCTCATCATTTTAATAAAGGCTTTCTTCTACCTGAGTTTCATCAGTATTCTCCAAGATTACATTCCTTGATATATAAATGCAGTGACAATAAATGTGGAAAATGCTTCTACAGAAGGGACTCTTTATCTAGACATACGAAACTAGTTCATAATAATAAGCTGAGCAAATTCAATAGAAAGTTAGCAAAAGAAACACAGGACCGCAAAATTAAAGTTAAACAGGAACCTTAACATTGTAATTCTATTGTAATTCTATTATGACTATATTTTGTGCTATTGGGATATTTTCATTTCTTCGCAAACCATTCGATCATATTATTCTATATATAAATTATATTAATATAACATATGAATTATTGTATTTAAAATCTGTTGCATATTGTGATTTCTCATTTTTGTGAATTTGGGTGAGTTCCACAAAACCACATCAGAAATAGTCTATGATTGCAAAAAAAAAAAAAATTTGATGTACACAATTATATAAATTATCCTAAATCTATTTGCTTGCAAGATGATCGTATATTCAATCCTATTACTATTATTTACATGCGTAATGGCAAGGAAATCAAAATCATGTTTTAATAATAATATGTTACTGTTCACTGGCTATCGAATTGAGAACCAATTGAATATGAAGACTTTAAAAAACGAATTTTATTTGCTATACTGTAATGAAGATAGACTTATATCAATATCATCATTGAATAGAAGTATTCCATGGACTAAAGAAATCGATTTTGAAAATGCACAGCTTATTTTAGCAAGACGAAAATCATACGCCCTCAGAGATATGCCAATTTATTTCCCCGATAAATTAGTTGGATCACTTAATATCAGGGATGATCAGTTTAGTAATATAGTTTCATACCCTTTGGTTTCAGATGATATTCTAAATACTTGGCTCGAAGTAACACACAATTTAGATTTGGTTTATCATATTCCTGTATTATCTACACCTCGTTTAGAAAGTAAAAATTATGATAAAACCTTTAATTGGAATAAATATATCGATTTAAGAGAGGAATATAGATTTGATTACGACCCACGATCTTTTATTCAAGTAAAGGTAGATTTTTTAACGAATTCCCTAAACAAATTATTTCCATTTGATACATCTGGTACTTTGGATTTGGCTAGCAGAATTGTTTTTATTTCCAATACAATATCATCAAAGATAGCTGTAAAAATTATTGAAATGATTGATAAATTATACTCTTATGACATATAATTTAATATTGTGTAGTTTTTACACTATTAATAGGGCTATGGAGAGAAATAATTAGCTTTCTCGTTAAATGATATATATCAGATATTTGTGATGTGATATAAACTGAAAATACAGATACTGATTATTCATCATCAATGCTATGGCTCTCTTAATGCATTTTGTCTATATTTTAGTATCTCAATGAATTTTTCATCTTCTTCAAAATCAGAAAGATCATAAATCACATCGCAGTTATCTAGATTCTTGTCCCCCTTAATATCCTCATATTTGATGGATACTGTGGGGTTATCGGTTATTGAAGAATAATTGCATGTTACTTCTTGGGGAAGCATTTTTATATGTTTAAAAATATTAGATGATCTTGGCGGAATTCTTATAAGTTTGTTAGTAACAAATAGTGAATTTTGATTGGTATGTTGTATTTTCTTAGTACAATTAGATGCATTGAATAATATGGCATCTTCATGGTGTCCTTTTGTAGAGTTATTAGATGTATTGGTATTTACATGTTGAATTGTTGAAGAATTATTAGATTTACTGTTCGATGTTACGTCAGCATGTTGTATTTTGTTTAGCATAAGGTCTGATATTTCATGATAACCTTTGACATGTTGTTTGCATTGTTCTTCCTCTGGAGCTTCCTTCTTAATGCAATCAGGTAATCTTTTTATCACGACATTATTTTTATGATGATGAAGTTGAGGCTTACTGATACTGGAACTAAATTCTTTCTTTATCCTCGGAAGACCTACAGCTTTTCTTTTGAGCCCTAAACTGTTTATTTTATTTTCTTCGAATGTTCTTTTATCACTTTTCTCATACTTCACTTTGATTGGTATTTGGGGTTTAGCTTCCATACTCAGTACACTCTTAAAGGATTTAGAAACATCTCTTTCGTAGATCAGTAATTTCTCCACTACCTCTATTAAGAACTTATTATTTGTAAGCTTGAACTGGTTTCCGTCGTAAAGTTTTGTCCTTAAAACGTCACCTTTGTTTCTAGTTTCAAAAAAATCACTCGTGAGTAGTATGCTGTCTTCGTTTAATATTTCAATTTTATTATTCAACTCGTAAAATCTTAATTTCCCATCATTCCACCTCTTATCACGTTGTAATATTCTATCCGAATATAATATGGTGAATTCATGCACTATGGAATGTTGTAACACATTTTCTGTCATATTAATTTAGTACTGTCCCAATTGTAAATAAAATTGAACACGCGAAAAATTGAATAGTGTCTATTTACATTGATTAATTAATTATCTAAATTATACAGGGTCATAAAATGGTAAGCCTAATGCACTTAAAAGATTTCTAGCTTGTTCATCGGTTCTTGCTGTAGTTTTAAACGTAATATGGAAACCGAACAAATTTGGGAACAATTCTTGGAAATTTTCAATTTCTGGGAAATATTTGACATCTTCAGGATCTAAACCAAACGTAATATTACCATTGTTATCACCTGAGGAATTCTTGATACCCTTAAAAGTTCTAATTCTTGGTAAGACTAATTCAGTTAATGTAGACAAAAATTGGGTCATATCTCTACCAGTTAATTCTGCCTTACAACCACATGGTCTACCAACTCTACATTTCCAAGGTAAAATATTGGATTTGTTGTAAATCTGCTTTGCTTTAACATTGGTAATTTGAGCAATTTGTAATCTTGTAGATATGTTTAACCAGTTTGTTTCTAAAGCATCAGAATTATAGGCATTAATAGAGATAGAAGAAAGTTCGGGAATATTGACATCTGTTATTGGATGTATATCTCTAGTAGCACGACTTAACCCCTTAGGCTTCTTGAGGTTACGGTATAACTTATATGGAGAGTCTGTACCCCAAGACCTTCTCTTATTTCCTAAAATTGGTTCAGCTCCATACTCGAAGTTGTGTAACAATAAATCAGATTTTATAGTGTTTTCATAATGCTCCATTACTCTGTCCTGGGAGATTTCAGTTGGTCTGTATCCTACGGATCTAATATCATCTTTTGGAATCAACAAGCTTTGGTATTTTGGTTTTAATGCTGCCTTTTTTATAGGAACTAAATGATGGACAGATTCCACAGTAGAATAACCTGGCTTTCTAATTGCTCCAAAGGTAGAGAAATGACGTATAAATTGGCCGTTCATTTATTTTTGTCAATGTGTTAACTAGTATTACTTAGAATTTTCAGTGAAAAATTTCAACTATAATGTGCCTCAACATAGAACCAAATTTACGCTGCAAATTTTTCTACATGGTAAATACGAGAATAACATATGTCTATAATATGCCTAACCATTTTTATAATATATACATATATTTAAATAGAGCGATTGGCACAGATGAAATTTGGACTTCCAAATGACTTCGTATTAGAAGTTGATGTTCCTAGAGCATCTTCCTTTAACTTTAATAATTTAGAATTTCTGCAGGCTGACAATGATTCGCTTTTAAGATACAATAATCATATCGATGGAACAAACCAAAAGTCCATAATATCCTCTTTTGATATATTTAAGAAATCATTGAATAATTACGTTGAAGAAGTGTATAGGAGTAATTTAAAAGTTAATGAACTAAAGCAAGAGCTGTTAAATGTGTCCCACGAACTGAAAAGAGCGCTAGTATCTGTGAATTTGGAGATAATTTCAAAGGATCTTGAAGCTAAACTAAAAATACAATCTAATGAAGTCGATATTATAATTAAGGACGAAATAAAACGAAAGAAGATAGAAGAGGAGAAGAAAAGAAAGTTAGAAGAAGAGCGACAAAGAAAGATTTTAGAGGAAAAGAAGAGGAAAGAGGAAGAAGCTAAGAGAATCGAGGAATTGAACGAGAAAGAGAGACTAAAGAAGGAAGCTGAACGTAAGAAATCAGAAGAAGAGAAAAAAAAAATGGAGGAACAAGAAAAACGTGAAATAGAAGAGAAACTCTTGCTGGATAAGATAAAGGAAGACAATGCCAAAGAAGAGAAATTAAAGGAAGAACAAATTGCATCAAGTAAGCTAAAGATAGAAAAAGAATTCTTGAAATATAAAGCAGATATTAAGGATATCAAGAACGATGTAGTTTTAAAACTTAATGATAACAAAGAATTAAAGAAATCAGTTAATCAGTTGAAAAGAAAGATCAATCCAAAGTTTGGTCAATTATCTAATTCAATACAGCAATTGATTAAAATAAATAATGAGGTAATTGAACTCATTACAATGGCTAAAAATGCAGATGATTTGGCATATAAATGGATACTTAATTTTGTTGCAAAAGCTATAGTAGATCAAGCAGAAACAGAAGTAATAGTCCAACCTGCTGCTGCATTACCACTATCAAAACTTGCGTATAGCTTACTTAATTCTTTTCCAGAATTTGAGTACTTCCTTACTGCTAGATTTGTAAAAAAATGTCCATATATCATCGGCTATACTTGTTCTATTGACTCAGAAGAGGGAAGAGAAAATATGGGGTGGAAAAGAAGAGATAACAAATGGGAAGATGATGTAAAATATGACGAACGGGTTGCTGGGATTTGTACAGTATGGGCAGCAATGACTAAGGAAACTGATCATCGTCAACTAAAAAAATATTCTTTTGAAGCATCATGGATATTTTTAGCTAGAATGTTGAATATCAATAAAGATTTACTTAGCAATTCACACTTCTCTGTTGTCAGTAATTGGTGGGAAGCATGTGCGAAATATTTTTTACCAAAGTATGGGAGACAGGCAGCAAAGTTGTTACAGGTTGTTTCGATAGATTGGACTAATTCAGTGGCCGATAATAAATTTCCAGCTGCAGCTAGATTACTTATTTTAGGAGAAGACTGGCTACAAAATAATAGAATAGATTCCATTAAGGAGATGGAAAATATATGATACTTCATACGTTTATATAGAATCACTATTTAAATTCATCAGATTCATCAGATTCGGCAGATTTGTCAGATACATCATATTCTTCTTCACTTGAAAGTATATTCTCCGTGTAATTTATTTGCTTAATTAATCTTGAACTCTTTCTGGAAGGTTCGTGATTAAATGAGGTATTGCTCTTTGATTTCTTTGCTCGGTGGCTTTTATTCATATTGCTTGGGTGTTTAGCTCTCTTTGGTTGAGTTGTGCTTAGCTTATCCTCTATTTTTTTTTTCAGAGTTTTTGTAAATTTCTTCTTGATTATTTTTCGTAATTCAACTTGAAATTCCTCAGGTAAGAATACTTTCGTTATCACCTCTTGTACTTCGTGGGAATTTGCCATAGGTACAAATATATCACTAGGTAATTTGTGTTTACCTGGCCAAGTTTGCATTGGCCAGTTTTTCAAATCGCTATACTCTTTAATTACAAATTGAGCAAGCTCTGCTGATCGATATAAATTTTCTGCTTGATTTGATAACTCATCAGATTCGTAATTTACCGAATCTAAAGTAGCATCTCTATACTGCTTTACTCTGCTTGCAAAATAATAAAGCATAGAAATATTCTCGGAAGTTGAAATTAATGAAACAAAATAGATAATAAACTTCAGGATGTACGTAAATGCTTCAATCCGCTTATCTGTTTGTCCTTCTCTCAAAAGGCTAAGAAACTGTTCATGGTGAGCAAGTATATGTATTACCCTAACCAAAACCTTTTCAACACATATTGAATTTTTAGAAATTTGTCTCCTATGATACGATTTAATCCAAATCGAGGAGTTGAGCTTTAGGTCTTTGTCAGTTTCTAGGGCACAGAAAAATATAAGCAGCAAAAACCTATCTGATATATTACCATTAACTAAGTTTTTTTGTAACTCTGATAAGAAATTGTATCTAACATTATAATTCAAATCCGTCAAAAGGAATGTTAACCTTCTAATGGTTGTAGGGTATATTAATTCATTAAAATCTGGTAATTTTGATAATTTCAAAATAAAGCTTCCAGCAGCAAGTCTTAATTTCAGTTTATATAAACCAGGAGTCGGCCATGACGGAGAATCTTTATTCAAAATTTCACCGCCATTACCAATAAATGACACTAAAAGTTTTAAAATGGGTAAAGCCTGCTTAGAAATTTCATCTCTCTGCTTTTCGCCATTTCCATTGTTTCCATTTACAATTGATCTGAGTTTATTCACCAAAAATCTCATTGCTAACAACTTTTCATATAAAGTCGAATGCTTTTTATATTCTCTGTGTAAAGTTTCGTCATCTATCCAGCCATTTTCTTGGTCAATAAATTCCTTGTCAAGAGATCTATTTTTTAAAAATATTTCTTTTATTAGTAACGCCGTAATATCACTAGATTTATCCTCTAGTAAGATCGGGTCTAGAAGAAGGATTTCTGCGAACGATGACAATTGTGTAAGAAATTTAGCATTATCTAAATCAAGCAGATATATGGAGTTGACTATTGCAGAAAAATAGAGTTCCTTTTTTTGAGTTAACCCTAATATCTTGATAGCATATTTAGCTTCTATTGGAGAATGATTAAGAGTAATATTCTTCAAAGATTCATTGAAACTTATTTCATCTGGATATAAATCCCCGTATTTCTTTAAAAAATGATAGATTGTCCTCAAATTTTGGTGCTGAGGGATATCTAGACAATCATTCTCAGTAATCAATTTAGTCAAATCACTCAAATGAAACTTTAGAACATTGGGAACCGAAATGGATATATTCTCAAGGATTTCGTTTGCAGTATACGACCATTCATGTTTAGAATCTTTAGAATAATTTATTAATTCAGCAATATTAGATCTATTGTAAACTAATACAGATGCTCGTAATAATAACAACTTAAAGTTTACAACCATATCCACAGCCGAAATATGGCTGGTATCACCAGGTAAAGCTATATTCTTAGAATCGTTTAATTTTGTTAATAACTCTTTAAGTGAATTACAGATTGTGTTGTAGTCTGATTCTGGAGAAATGCATGTCTTTACTAAAAAGTGAAACCTAGAATTATTCAATTTAAAAAACCTTTCAAGACATGCATAAGAGTTTATGCCATCGGGAATGGTAGTACATAACCAACTAACAATTTTATCCATTCTTCCCAATAACGAAACACTAGTCATTCTGGCTGAAGACTTTCCAGCATTTGGAAAATTGACTTCCGAATTCTCCTTCTCCTCGATAACATGCTTTTGATTATTTAGTTTTGCAGAAGTTTCAATAAAGGTTAGTAGTACATTAGATATTTGCAGCTGACGCTTGTGAATAGCAATAAATGAACTCTTCGCTTTTTGGTCCAAGACGCTGTAGAATATTAACAATCTATGAACTCTCAAAGATGCATTAGTTTCAGATATTGGTAAAAAATTTTCAAATATGCAGAAGTCGACATCTGAATTTATATTTTTATCGTTAATATATATTAACGAAAGAATTTGATTAGGAATATGCCTCAATAATTCTTCCATCTCTGATGTTTCAATTTCATCAAGGAGGCCAAACTCAATAGCCTGACCGTTAATAACGGTTTTAATATACAGATGGTACAATGTTCCCAATAAACTAATAGTAATCTTCCTGATATCTGAAATTTTCTCTCTAATTAAATGGAGTAAAGTACTGATTATTGCTTTAGTGCATATTTTATTAGCAAATAATTCAAATGGGATTTCTTGTATACTTTTACAGGCAGATAGTCTTACTTTTTGATCTGTATCTAACAAGCATTTGTGAAGACACTTACTAACTGAAGAGCACGTATCAGATGTTGTAAATGTTTGTGTCTTTACAATATTAGGAAGCTGTTCTATCCATTTTTTCCTCACAGCAGGAGATATGTCCATGGTTTTCTTCAAAAAATTGGACCATGTTTCTTTATAGCTAACAAAAAAGTTGAGTTTTGTAGTTAAAGCCCCAGTAGCTATGTGATTTGAACCAAGTATTTTACCCACAGTTTCAGTGGCTAATATTCTTATATTTTCATCATCGGCATTGAATTCGTCGTCAAGGAGTCCCATTACGGACGTTAATAATTCAGGAATGTATTTCCAAATTTGAATTATTGATTTATGTATCTTTCTCAATTTGCTGAGTAAATTATCATATTTAGACTTTTCTGCTCTACTCAAGCACTTTTTATCATCCTTGGCTCGGTCAATCCTAGAGGAGATTTCATATAATTGTTCAGAGAAAAATTGAGCAACAAGACGTGACATTCGATCAAGGTTCGAATCACATATCTGTATTGAAAAAATTAAGCCAGGATTGGAAATCCCAGATGTATTCCCAGAAGGCATCGTTAAGCCATCTGTAGAATCCAGAGAAAACTTATCTAAAATAAGTTTTAAGATGCTATTAGGTATGATGTCAGATTCTGATATTATTTCAGAAAGAATGTCAGAAACTAAAGGCTCCAAATTTTGAGGAAATCCTACCTTTGTCATATCATAAAATGTTTCAAAAATCGATGACATAAGGGCTTCAGCTTCAGGTAATTCTGTAATTAAAATGATAGATTTAACTTCTGCTAATCTCTTTAATAAATAGCATTGCTGGTAATAATATGGGTTTTCTTCATCATTTAATTTCTTAAATTGCCTGAAGAATGCCATAAATATTTGAGTTAATTCTGTAGTTGTAAAAGGAGCATTTGGAGCGTGTATTCTTAAGATATCAGAAATGCAACAACACACGTATGCCTGAACCCCCATATTAGTGTGTAATAGTAACTTCTTATTTACTAAATCTTTTTGAATCTTTCTGAAAGAGTCTAGCTGAACATGATCTTGGTTGATCAGCGATAGTTCATCACTTAAACTCAGCAACCTGATAAGTAATTCTTTTGTTGAAATTGGATCTTTTATAGTTCCAATAATCAGCTTTTTGAACTTGAGTAATTTATTACCTGAATCCAATGTATCACTAGTCATTCTCTGTGATATAGACAAAAATAATGATATGGAATTAAAGTATTCTACTCATCGTGTATATCATTTATTTATCTATTTAATTACGCGTAAACACCGCAACCCAAAACTGTAACCATCTATTTTACAGTTTATACTCAAAATGCTAAAGTAGTTTTCCCCGTAGTAATTTACTAGGAGGCTAAAGAAAATGAAGATAATTGATGGGTTCAGAGTTGGAGAAATTATAAACCAACGTATTAGTTTTGAAGTCCCTCTCGTTCATAATGATGAGAATAATAGTTCTACAATTAACGTGGTGGGTAATTTGACTCAGAAATATGACGTGTTGCTCCACTCAGGGAAGAATTTGGATAAGTTGAACCTTCCCAAAGATCCTAAGATTATATCTTATATTCAAGGAGGTCCAGGATTCCCGTGTTCCGTGCCATTGTCTAACTCTGGATTTCCTAAGGTGTTACTTGATAAAGGATACCAAGTTTTTTTCTTGGATCAAAGAGGCACTGGTTTGAGCCACCCTATTGAGGCCAGTACCTTCAAGAATATGGTTCCTAAGAAAGAGAACGAAACTGACAAAGCTTACACACAAAGACAGCTCGAGTATATCTTAAATTTTAGAGCTGATTCGATTGTTGATGATTTAGAGCATGCTAGAAAACACTTAATTGGAAAACAAAAATGGTCACTTCTAGGTCAATCATATGGGGGTTTTTGTTGTTTTACCTATCTCTCTAAGTATCCAGAATCTCTTAAAGAAGTTTTAATAACAGGTGGTATTCCTCCAATTAACCATGGGCCAGATGATGTATATTCAGCAACGTATGAGAGAACAAAAGAACGTAATATCCATTATTACAAGAAATATCCCCAAGATATTAAAATGGTGAAAAATATTTTAAGCTATTTAAACAGTAATGAAGTTATATTACCTAATGGTGGTAGGTTGACTGTTGAGCGCTTTCAGCAGTTAGGATTGAATTTTGGAGGTACTGGTGGTACGGATTCCATTCACCAGCTCGTTTTCAAGCTTAATTACGATTTATCCCAGTTTGGTCATCCAACCTTTCAATCTTTAAATTCTGTTCAAAATGAAATGTCATTTGATACAAATGTTATATATGCCTTGTTTCAAGAGGCTATTTATATGGATGGAAATAATTTTAGTGTAAAAACCTCAAATTGGAGCGCCGATAGATTGAGACAAAGGGCAGATAAGAATTTTTCATATTCAGAAAATTTTGAAGGACCAATCTATTTTACAGGAGAAATGGTTTTTAAATCTATGTTTGACGATTATGCAGAATTAAGACAATTCAAAAACCTTGCTATTTCTTTACACGAGAGAAATGAGTGGTCTGCTCTTTATGATGTTAATAAATTAAAGAAAATAACATGGGACAAGGTTCCTATTGTTGCAGCATCATACTATTATGATCAGTATGTTGATTTCGATTTGGTAAGAGAAGTTAAAAATGTAATCTTTAAGGACAATTCAAATTTGAAATTACACATTACAAGTGAGTTCTTTCACAATGGGTTGAGAGCAAACCCTGAATCAGTCTTAAAGTCGTTATTTAATTTATTAAATGATGAAATAGATTAAGCATGTATCAGAAATAATTATTCGGAACAAATCCTACTCTGATTTTATCTTCTTCTTTATGTAGACCAATCATCCAATTTTTTTGATTGGATTTGAACAAAGATGCCACCTTTTGAAAATCAAGTAATATTTCAACTTTATCACCTTTCTTAAAAGATAAATCACCAATTCTATCACCATCAAAATCATACCTTGCAACCAAAATATCATTTTTTTGATCTTCGCCTTGTAATTCTGAAATCTTGTTGAAAAAATCATAAAATCCTTTTAATTTATAAGATAATGTACTAGTGTCATTCATAATATCTGAGTTTTTCAGTTCAACGAATTGGATTGACTCCGGAGTTATAGGAACCTTCTTTATCTCGTTCTTTGAATTGTTATACAAGTTTTTCAAACTATTTTGCACTAAGTCTGGGGATAATCGATCTATAAATACATCACTGGATATAGATGAATCTGAGATAGATAAATCAGAAACCATCGAGTCACTGTCCTTTTCTGATTCACTGTCAGAATTATATAGTTCATTCAGATGTACTATTGGAGCGTTAGGTAATGAATGTTGAGGTGTTCTTGGTAATACCTTAAATGCTGTATTCTCTCTTGGAGGCAATGGTGGAACCAGTTTTTCTATTATTTTTGGATGAATATCCTCAATATTAATCTTCTTTGATGGATAATAGGTTGGTGATTTGTTAGAATTAATATCTGAATAGGTTTCAAAAGCATCTAACGGATCGACCGAAAGGTAATCAGTAAATAAACCATTCACATGATCTTTCACCTTAAGATTATGACTCTTAGAATGAAGCTTTCTATTGGTGTTATTCCATAATTTAGATTGCAAGGTTCTCTTATCTTCGCTATCAATTTCTTGATCAATCAAATCCGGATTTTTATTATATATAAGGGAAAGACTTGATTCTACAATTGCCCTTGCAGGTGACATAGAAGTCTCCCACTTTTCTCTAATATCATCATAAGTAGGAATAACACTTTCTTCATTTGCTAGATATCCAAAAAATGTTGAGAAATATACTAAGCAGTCATTAATATCCAGATATGATTTCCATAAGTTACAAAGAATCGAAGCTGTAATTTGCTCAATAAATTCATCAATTAAAGAAAGTGCATGTGGTAAAATTGATTTGGTCTTGTCATTAAGCTTAATGGACATAGCTTTAACTGCCTTTAACTTTTCTTCCAATGTGCTGAGTTGAGATATCTCTTTTTCACTTAAAGGATCAGTTTTCTTAACTATTTTTTCTACTTTTTTTTGGAGTTTATGAAATTCAGAATTTTTAGAATTCCTCTTATCAATTAACTTTATCAAGCTTTTCAAATATGAATTCATCTCCAGAATTCTAATTTTTATTGATTGTGTATTAATCGTCCAATTTGAGGTAATATTCCATTTTAATTTTTCCACTGCAGATATAAACGTTAATAGCTCATTATTCATACTTTCAATAACAATTTGTCTTTCTTTTGGGTGAATTATCGGTATTTCTTGTTCAACTTGAAATTTATCAAATTCCTCATAAACATTCTCAATTCCTTTAAAATGCAATGAATTAGGCCCAATAAGAGCAACAAAAAGTTTGGATATATTCAAGGTACTAGAAAATACTTTTGGCCAATATGAAGTTGACAATTTAGTAATTTGATGAATTAAATACTTGAGTGCCTTTACTGCCTTCTTCAAGTCGTGCTCATAATGAAGTATCAATTCATCATCCACACTGTAAACTTTTGAATGTGTTATATTATCCTTAAGATTTATCCCTGTATCTTTTATATGTGACCCTGTTTCTTTTATATTTGATCCAAGTTTATTTAAATTTTTTTTGATATTTCTTGGTTTCAAAGTATTAGTGCCTGTATCTTTTACAGTTGTGCCGAAGGTATTCAAGTTCTTCTTGATATTATCTGCTTTCCAATTGGATGTCATTGATTTGTGAATATAATGTGAATATTTCAGAGTTTAATGACGATAATCAAATCTTTAATAGGAAGATGCGGAACAACGTAGGTTACACAAAACCGCTTTGCATCCATTCAATTTAATGGCAGTGCTGTATTACATTTCATATACCACATAGTTGACATCATCTGTATACCTATAATATAGTACGAAAGTAACAATACTTTTTCCCTTTCTTAGGTTATTATAAATCTTATGCTTTAATTCATTTTCTGGAACTTCCAATTTACAATGCAAAATGGGAATTGAATATATTTAGTAAAAATTAATGAATCAAGAAAAAATCATATAAAATTAAAATATGCATTACACATGTCAATATTAGGGTAGAAATAAAAGAAAATTAATAAGCACATTAATAGTGATTAATATAAAATTAACCCACATTTTCTGAATGATCCTCTCTCTTTAAAATAGGTTCAAATGGTTTTGATTTCAACCAGTGTACTTTTGCTTCGGCATCAGCATCAGCATCAGCTTCTCTCTTTAAAATGGGCTCAAACGGCTTTGATTTCAACCAGTGTACTTTTGCTTCGGCATCAGCATCAGCATCAGCATCTCTCTTTAAAATAGGTTCAAATGGTTTTGATTTCAACCAGTGTACTTTTGCTTCGGCATCAGCATCAGCTTCAGCATCTCTCTTTAAAATAGGTTCAAATGGCTTTGATTTCAACCAGTGTACTTTTGCTTCGGCATCAGCATCAGCTTCAGCATCTCTCTTTAAAATAGGTTCAAATGGTTTTGATTTCAACCAGTGTACTTTTGCTTCGGCATCAGCATCAGCTTCAGCATCTCTCTTTACAATAGGTTCAAATGGTTTTGATTTCAACCAGT
>JAJMIA010000011.1:274417-299442 GCA_030583345.1 Schwanniomyces pseudopolymorphus | reverse complement strand
TAGATAAAGTTATCATCTGTTCGTATGCTCATATTATTTTCATATATAAATACTAATCACATAAATAGTATGAAATATTTTGCAGTTTAGTATGAAAACTTTTGCATGTTGGTTTGACAAAGTATGGGTCGGAAGTATGAGGGGATTTTGTCGGTTGGTTTGAAGAATTTAGGACCGGAAGTATGAGTTGATGATAAAATACTGTATATAGGCAAACAATTATGCGACCATAGATGCACAACATCCGTTCCTAGATTTAGGAAATTAACAGTCACTTTGATCACATGATACATACAGACACCTTCGCATTGCCCTACGCAAAATTATAGCACCCAAGGACTCTACTGCATATGATGTCCAACTTTGTGTAATTTTCATTTTTTTCCACCCCCTCAACCGCTAAAAGAACTTTTTTCACATTTTATCATACTCTTTCATATAGAAAAATTAACTACGTGTTGAAAAAGGTATGTAATAAACGGATATATAAACATGTATAATGAGTGAAAGCAATAGAATTGAAGTCATGAACCAGATATATCATATTATTTGAGTATATTGTGGTAATATGTGATCATAAAAGTTGGATATTACATAAGCTTGTGTATTTGTCATCAAGAAAAATTTGCTTACAATTATATATAAGTTAGAATACTTTATGTTCCTAATAGTATTTCTTTCCTATACACAACTAGATTACTAACAACTTTAGACAAAATGGCTAGAAGACCAGCTAGATGTTACAGATACTGTAAGAACAAACCATATCCAAAGTCCAGATACAACAGAGCTGTTCCAGACGCTAAGATCAGAATTTACGATTTAGGTAGAAAGAAGGCTACTGTCGATGAATTCCCATTATGTATCCACTTAGTTTCTAACGAATTAGAACAATTATCCTCTGAAGCTTTAGAAGCCGCCCGTATCTGTGCTAACAAATACGTCACCAAGGTTTCTGGTAGAGATTCTTTCCATTTAAGAGTCAGAGTCCACCCATTCCACGTTTTACGTATCAACAAGATGTTGTCATGTGCCGGTGCCGATAGATTGCAACAAGGTATGAGAGGTGCTTGGGGTAAGCCTCACGGTTTAGCCGCTAGAGTTGATATTGGTCAAATTATCATGTCTGCTAGAACAAAGGACTCTAACAAGGATGTTGTCATTGAAGGTTTAAGAAGAGCTAGATACAAGTTCCCAGGTCAACAAAAGATTATTATCTCCAAGAAGTGGGGTTTCACTCCTTTAAACAGAGATGAATACGTCGCTAAGAAGAACAACGGTGAAGTTAAGGATGATGGTGCTTACGTCAAGTTCTTATCCAAGAAAGGTAAGTTAGAAGAAAACTTAAGACAATTCCCAAACTACCAATACCAAGCTTAAATTAATCTAGATTGATTTGTTTCGAATTGGTGTGTATGCTTTTTGTATAATTTAAATATAATTATTATCTTTCTTAAAAAAAAAAAAAAAAACTGTAGACTAAAATTATGAAGGCTTTTTAGTATTAGAGGGTCCGTAACAATTTCTTGGAGTTGGAGATACTGTTCCTGCCTCAGATACTATGTTTCATGTTTTACAATACGTTATGTGGACTTAATTTTTTAGAAGCGAGAGCACGTCGTTTGTTTTCAATCGCGCGTAAAAAATTTATTCACTCGTGGCTTTTTTTTCGTCAAGTATATAATAAACATATATTCCTTTCTTGTTATTAAAATTTTATTAACTCATACTATATTAATATTTTAGAGATGTCGTTTGCTACTAAGGAAAACCCAAAGACTTTAGTCTTATTCGATGTTGACGGTACTTTAACCCCAGCTAGATTAACCATTTCCGCTGAAATGAAGGAAACTTTAGAAAAGTTAAGAAAGAAGGTTGTCGTTGGTTTCGTCGGTGGTTCTGACTTATCCAAGCAAGTTGAACAATTAGGTAATACCGTCTTAGAAGACTTTGATTACTGCTTCTCCGAAAACGGTTTAACTGCTTATAAGTTAGGTAAGGAATTAGCTTCCCAATCCTTCATTAGTTGGATCGGTGAAGAAAAATACAACACCTTAGCCAAGTTCATCTTAAGATACTTATCTGACCTCGATCTCCCAATCAGAAGAGGTACCTTTATTGAATTCAGAAACGGTATGATCAACGTCTCCCCAGTTGGTAGAAACGCTTCCACCAAAGAAAGAAATGATTTCGAAGCTTACGACAAGGAACATAAGATCAGAGAAAAGTTTGTTTCTGCCTTAAAGGAAAACTTCCCAGAAATTAGTTTAACTTACTCTATCGGTGGTCAAATTTCTTTCGATGTCTTCCCAACTGGTTGGGATAAGACTTATTGTTTACAACACGTTGCTGACGAAGGATTCCAAGAAATCCACTTCTTCGGTGACAAGTCTTACGAAGGTGGTAACGATTACGAAATTTACAACGATGAAAGAACCATCGGTCACGCTGTCAACTCTCCAGCTGATACCATTAGAATCTTAAACGATTTGTTCAAATTATAGTTTTTCTATTTGTTAATTCAAATTTCTATAGACAAGATTAATAAATGAATAATTAATATTTACATTAAGATTATTTAGATCTGTAGAAAATAGCAGACATATTATCCCCTGCTACCAATACTTGCTCAACAGAATCTTTTCTTTGGATTTTAAGATTTTCGGATAACTGCAATCTGTGAGTATTTGGTTCGTAAAACTTTCTTGCAAGATGCTTTGTACTCTTAGGATCTGATGATTTCAAATCTTGTTGTTCAATCAATTTCGGTAAATGGATAGGCTTAGATGTTTTGATTGTTTTACCATTACCTAATTGACCAAATTCGTTATCACCAAATGCAAGAACATCCTTATTATCACCAACATTATCAAGCGTTACAAAAACATGGTTTCCACCTACAGAAATATCCTTAATTGGAATAGTAGATACTCTGTTTTTGACTTCATTGAATTCAGATAACGAGATCAAAGATTTTACCACTTGAGGTTTTGGGCAGACGTGAACGTGTCTATTAATACCCAATTGGCCCTTCAAACCATTACCAAAGGATACTATAACATTTTGTTCATCTTCATCTTCAGCCTGGTAATTGGCATTTCCCAATTTAACATACGACGTTTCATCGCTTGCATATAGGTCATTAACAACTAAATTTCCACTAATTGATTTCTTTGGGCATACTCTCCATAAATCTTGATTATTAAATACAAGCTTAGGAACCGGCTGGAAATCAGTTTTGTATCCAATATCTAATCCACATTCACCATGTGAATTTTTACCCCAGGTCCAAATGTTGGAATTTTCATCTGCAACTAATGAATGATATTTACCTGCAGCAATATGAGAAAACTTTCTAGGAATAACATTCTTAGAACCATCTTTATTCTTGACAATCTGATTATTTAATAAGTTTAATTCAAATGCTTCATTTACAGGAATAGCTTGGGAATCTTCAAATGGAGATAATGATGGCAATCCAAATTGTCCAAAGTTTTCATAATTGGGATTTGTCGCAGCAATAAATAATTTTCCAGCCTTCGAAAGAATAAGCAAGTGATCTTCACCACAAGAAATATCCTTAACTTGTTCTTGCAAGGTGACCAGATTGTACAGATTAGTCTTGGAAAAAAATAACAATCTTCTTGATTGGGATGGGACAAATGAATCGGTCGGATTATCAATTCTTGGAACATAAAGAACCTTGTTCTTTTTAGTTAATAAATAAATAAAAGTATTAGAAACCTGGCACTTTTTGACTTTAAATGGTAACTTAATAATGGTGGTGGTATCTTTGTGAATTTGATATAAAGTACCATTTTCTTCTACTGCCACAATCAAATCGCCAGAAAGCCTTACATCACTGAAAAGCTTACCATCCAATTCATTTAACCTGGAAGGTATCTTTTGGTTATTACCAAAAACATACAAACCAGAAGTATCTTTAGAATCTTTTAAATTATCAATAAAATCTTGGGTTAAACTATCGCTAAGTTTATTGGCCATGACGTCGATATTTTTGGTATTTTTAGATGGCAGTGATAAATCATCAGCCTTAGATTCACCTAATTGATAAATATAGCTATGGAGGAGCTTGTTCTTGACATATTCGTAATTCATGATCAATTGATGTGCACCAATAATTGAAACAATAACAATAATACTGAAGCCCAAAAGTTGAATCTTTTCTTTGAACTCTTCTTTTTTTTGTTGCTTCTTCAAGTTTTCTTGAAATTCCTCGTGAATTAAATGTTGTTGGTATTTATATTCTGCAGATCCTGGCTTCAAGTCCTTTAATCTAGGATCATTATCAATCATGGCATTTACATCAATAGTATCGGATTTGATATATCTGGAGTTGTTGCTATCTAATTCAGTAGTTTTAAATTCCAGTTTACCTTCTGATGAATCTTCCAGAACTTCAGTAAGTTTATCCAAGTTCTCAAACATGGAATATGGTTTCTTCTGCTTGTTGTAATCATCAATTGACTTAAATTTATCATCACTAGAATAGAATCTTATTAAATCAATATTGTGTAACAGAACATTCCTACGAACACATGTCCGATATATGGAAGTCTTCAATACCAGTCTGATCATCTCTAATATTAAAAACCTTTTAACTGTTTAAGTTGTATAACTGTTTAGTTTTAATATTAGCTTCGCACAGAAAAATTGTCCTTTTATTTTATTATACACTAAATATCACATCCAAAATGAATAGACCGGCTATACTTCGTGATTTTATAAAACTCTCACTGACACAGCACATAACAAGGAGAAACATAAGTGCTATAACTAAGTTTGATACCAAGAAATTTGTTCAGTCATTACAAACCAATGGTGGATTTAGCGAACAGCAAGCTGAAGCTGCTGTGAACATTGTAAACAAGGCAATTAATGATGGTATATCTTCCATAACAAAGAACTTAGTGGCAAAAGAAACATTATCCTCTACGTCATATCAGCAAAAGGTGGATTTTGCTAAGTTGAAAGGTGAGTTGCAAACAATGGATAAGTCAGAATTTACCAATTTGAAGAAGGAACAAGAGAAATTAAGAACCGACTTGACAAATCTAAAGAACAGATTGAAAGAAGAAATAACCAAAAACCAAGCTGGCGTCAGATTGGATTTAAACTTAGAAAAAGGTAGGATAAGAGAAGAAAGTTCAACGCATGAGCTGAAAATTGAAGACACATACACCAGAATTGATGAAGAAATTGCTAATATGCAAATGCAGATCAAATCTGTGAAAACTCAGGTTATGCAATGGTTGATTGGTGTTTCGTCCGGTACTTTTGCTCTAATGTTAGCATTTGTTAGATTTTTTGGGTGAAATACAATATAAGCAACCGGAATATATTCATTTCTACTTCAATATGGGAAACTGGGAACATTGTTGAATTTTCTGAACTCAAAAACACTGACTTGTCAATGCTATGTACTTTCAATAAACACATACCTAATTATAGTTAAAGGCGTGTTTTTGTGTAATATTTCGAATTTAATATATTTAGGTTTACGTATATATGAATACATTGTTTAGATAACAATTCACACTTATTTATTATGAATTCATTGTACAACCATGGCGTCAAGCAAATACACATAATATCGAAGGATTTAGCTGCGTTTGAGAAGTCATTATCTACTTCACCGCTTTCCTTACAAGGGTCAATTACCACATCATTAACTGCATTCAAAAAGACCATCAAAGAGTATAGTGATTTGGTGCACCAAAACATCAACGAAGAAAATAATGCCAAGCATGAAGCAAGGCTTGATAATTTTAATAAGGAAATCATCGAATTTACATCAAAGTTTGAGGGTTTAAAAGCTCAAAGAGATATATTAACCCAAGAAGCAAATACACAAGAATTATTTGGTCGTAGAAACCCAGCAAGTACTTCTGATAATCCATATGAAGCATCACAGACCCAACAAGAGCAGCAACAAATGATGAACTATCAGGACGGCTTGTATAATGAAAAGATGTCGTTAAGTAGAGGATCCGAGCAATTGGATCATATTTTGGAGATGGGCCAGCAAGCATTTGAAGATATTGTTGAACAAAATGAAACTTTGAGAAGGTTGCAGACAAGATTCGAAGAAGGTTTAATTACTTTAGGAGTTAGTCAGGGTACTATTAGAACTATCGAGAAGAGAGCTAAACAAGATAAGTGGTTATTTTGGGGTTGTATCGTAATAATGTTAATTTCATTTTACTACATTGTGAAATTATTTGGTTAAATATATAATTGATATAATATAACTAATTTAATATAATAAGTCATAATTTAATATTTTAATCATGAAAATCAAATATTGCAAACTTTTGTTATTGTTTCGCATTTCCCTTCAACCTAATCATAATTTTCTTTAAGCATATATAACGCAGTATTACAGAGGAAGTCATCATGTGGTATTAGTGGAGTTAGAAAACAAATTTCAGTAGTATTAGTGGTGGTATTATTTTTTAAAAAAATTGAATTCACGTAATCTGAACTCACCAAGATAGGTAATGTTAGTTCTTGTTATTCACAAAAGGAAATTTTTTTAACGAAATGACAGATTCACAGCTTTTAGATTAATAAAGCATATGTAAAATACAACCTCTTCAATTCATGTATTACTGAATGGAGATACACTAGATTATGCAAAAATATTCTATTGCCTAATTAGGAAATGTCATTGAGCAGTGCTTGTTGAATTTGATGCAAAACTCAATCTCGATAATAACCAAATTAGGAATAGATCGAAGACATAAGCGATTAATCACATAGAAATTGTTTAGGAGTACCCTCCGGATGCCTGGTCACAAGGTCTCATCAATATCGAAAATTTCCTAATATTACCTTGAAATGGGTCAAATTTTCTAAGCCGATTAATGATCTCCACTCCTTGTTATATCTCTTATCATGCATCTTATATATATATATGTCTATTTCTTGTTTTGATATTTCCCATCCAGATACATTTATTTTCGTAAAATAGATTGCACCAATCTAATAATTAGAGCTACAGACAAATATGTGGTTGGATAGATATTTTATTATTCCCTTTTTACTTTTAGCAGTAGTAAATTCTGCGTACATCGATATGGCAAAAATTGAGAAAAAAGCAATTGCCTATGTTACAATTGTCACAACGGTGGATACACCAGCTACTATAGAGGCTGAAACAAATCAGTTATTACAAGCAGCCACTACGTCAACGACTCCTCTTACTCTTGCTACTACCTCACAAACTACTGCAGTGCAAAGTGTTGCAACTGGAAATACTGCAAATAATGCTGGAACCCCAGCTACAGTTAATGCACAAACTACAACCGCTTCGTCATCCAGTAATACATCTGGAGGAATTGGATCGTGGTTTGCGAATATTTTTGGATTGGATAGCGGAGCAAGTTCAGCTTCTCTGACAACTACAACTTCTGCAAATGTCGCTAGTGTTGCCAATACCGTTGCAGTCACACAATCTACTACAGGTGCTACTGCAGGCTCTTCAACATCAAATTCTGGTGGCATTACTTCATGGTTAGAAAGTATTTTTGGATTAGGGGGGGATGACTCTTCGTCTGATTCTAGCTCCACCCTGTCCACAATCCTGACTAGTATTGCTTCTTCTTATCCCACTAATACAGCAGGTTCGTCTAATACGTTGACCCCTTCATCATCTTACAACCAACCCTATTCCGCGTCCCTGTCAAGTTTCAGTCTGTCAAGTTCGGATTCAGGCTCAGACTCAGGTAGTGGGGCAGCAGTTTATGCTGAAAAATCCAAAGGAATAACGTATTCACCATATACAAAGAGCAATTCATGTAAATCCGCATCTCAAGTGGCGAGTGATATAGACAAATTAAGCGATTATTCCTTGATTAGACTTTATTCTGTTGATTGTTCTGGAATAGAAAATGTGCTCCTGGCCATGACTTCATCGCAAAAGTTATTTTTGGGAGTTTGGAATATTGACTCAACGTCTGTACAAAATGATCTCCAAACAATGAAAGAAGCTTTAGAGTCATCTTCAAGAGGCTGGTCTGCTGTTCATACTGTTTCTATTGGAAATGAACAGGTTAACTCTGGACTTGCTTCCGTTTCGCAAGTCGCCGCAGGAGTAGAATCAGCCAGAAAATGGTTAAAATCTAACGCTCCAGATTATGATGGATATGTGGTAACAGTGGATACATACAACCAAGTGATTGCAAATACAGATATGTGTGATATTTCGGATTATATTGCAGTCAATTGTCATCCTTATTTTACAGGTACAGTTGATCCATCTGACACGGGCCCATGGCTAGTTGATCAAATCAATAGTGTTAGCAGTGCTTGTGGTGGATCTAAGTCTGTATTGATTACAGAAACAGGATGGCCAACACAGGGAGACTCAATTGGCTCTTGTGTACCTTCAGAATCAAACCAAGTGGCTGCTTTCAAGAGTCTTGTTGGTTCAGCTGGAAGTCAACTCATAAGTTTCACAATGTACAATGATTATTGGAAAGATCCAGGTCAATATGATGTTGAGCAACATTGGGGAATCTATGGAGACCCTAGCGCATAAGCAGGGTAAGCAACATTACACCATCTTTTTCATCCACTAAATACAAACATTCCTGTAATTTTTAATATCTCGATACCAAAGATTTATATATCCTACTTCGACCTCAAGACTCTCCTTTAAATTGGCTGCTTAAAATTTAATACTGCAATTAATAATATAGATAAAACCTTAGATAGTTACACAATGGCTCTCTAAGTGGATAATCTATGCTATTTTTGTTGCTAACGACAATCGCTTACGACCTCTAATTTTAAAATATATACATATATAATTATATTTATATTAATTACTACGATATTAACCAAGCTCTATTATATATAAAAATGCCAACGAACCTTTCGTTACTTCGATACGGTATGAGAGAAGATGCAAAAAATCTTTGCACCATATGTTATAATTATATGCAGTCTCAGTAAAATTGGCGTTGAGGAAAAGTATCGCGAGTAAAAATTCATAACAACGAACAACTGAATTCAATTGTAAAGAAGTGAATCTAATACATCTTAATATGTCTACAGATAGGGAAAGAAAGAAGCTATCCAATAGACTTAGTGCGTTGTTCGATGGTATATACGAATTAACTGATGCTACTGGTGTCAAAATATCTGAAACATTCCAAAGGTTACCGTTGCGTACTGGTACTGATTACTATAAGATTGTAATGAATCCAGTTTCATTGCACGGTATCGGTAGATTGATTAAGAAGTCTGGTTTTGAAAATGCACAAGATTTTATTAATCAGCTTGCGCAAATAACCTGGAATGCCAGGCTTTATAACGTGAAGGGGTCAAAAATTTATAATGAAGCTTTGATATTGAACCAGTATATTCTCGACAAGGTTATTCCTAGGTTGTCAACTGACAAAGCGGTTCCCGATCATCAATACTTATACTATCCGGATTTGGGTCCATTACCAGAAGATAACAGACCAATACAACATGAAAATGACTACGATGAAGAAGAAGAAGAGGATGACGATGATGAGTACGATGAATACTCATCACGAAGCAACATACAACAAACAGACCACCATTACCAAGCATTAGTTGCAAACACATTACTCACCAATAAAATCAGAGATAATTCAGCATCTCCATTTCAATCTAAACAACATGTTGAGACCGGTATCAGAAGAGGTCGTCCCCCAATTATTGACAAACCTTACGAAACTCGTATTAAATTAATCTTGAAGCAAATGAAAAAATTGAGAGATCCTAATGACCCTAACCATCCTCTCACTACACACTTTGATAAGCTTCCAGATCAAAGAGTGTATCCAAATTATTACCAAGTTATTGGAAACCCTATTAGTTTATTTGAAATCAGGACTAAAGTAAGAACCAGAAAGTATGGAACGGTAGATGAATTTATTGACGATTTGAATTTAATGTTTCAAAATGGTAAACTCTTCTATTCTAATGACCAATATTCGGAAGCATTCAGAGATTGCATGAATTTTGAAAATGAAGCAAATCAAATAATTGAACAAGAATTGAGAAAGAGTGAAAAGGATTTATTGGTTTCAAACACGTCAGGTAATGATGGTATAATTCGTATCCCATTAGACTCTTTAGAAGTTAATGGCTTCACCTACAGAATTGGGGATTGGGTATTGGTCAATAATCAAAATGATCCCAACAAACCAACTGTTGGCCAAATTTTCAGATTATGGTCTACTGAAGATGGTACAAAATATACCAATGTTTGTTGGTATTACCGCCCAGAACAGACTTGCCATCAATATGAAAGATTATTTTTCATTAATGAAGTCTGTAAGACTGGTCAATATAGAGATCACTTAGTTTCAGAAATTGTTGGTCCCTGTTACGTCATATTTTTAACTCGCTATCAAAAAGGAGACCTTCCAGAAGGTGTTATCCCAGAAGGATGCCCATGGTTTATCTGTGAATTTAGATACAACGAGAACAGCCATATTTTTAACCGTATTAGAACCTGGAAGGCTTGTTTACCCGATGAAATTAGGGATAAATCAGAACAACCATTGATTCCATTGTCTGAGCCACGTAAGCTAATTAAGTATGAATCTCCAATCAAGGAATTACTTCCAATTGGCGCTGATATTCATATGGCTATTCCAGAACCAACTCCTGGAACTAACCCCAATAGTCCACCATTAGTAGGTCTGGTTTACTTAAGAGGATCAAATGACGATGATGAATTAGGTCAATATATCACTAGTCCAAACGTTACTACGAGCCCTGAAAATGATGACCAAATTAACGGTCGTAAAGCATATCTTTTCACACCTGTGCTGCAGTTGAAAATGGGCGGGATGCCTATTGCTTACCCAGTTGTCAATAATGGCATACCAAGTCAGTCTAACATAGAGGATAAGTCATATGCTTCTAGTGTGAATAGATATAGACAATTATTACAACAACAACAATCACAAGCGAACCAATATCAACAAAACAAGATATTACAACAACCTAGAAGGGCAATCACACCAACTAGTTCATCTTTGACAAGCCAAGTTCCAACTCAAAGCTATCATACATCTACTTCAGCTTACTCCAACCTATTGACCGGTGGTATTCTTTCTTATACAATTGTTGATGATAATAATACATTAAGTTCTGTAAGTGAGGAGTTAAATATTAAGAAGAGAAAATTAGAGGACTCAAATGGAATAAATGAAATAGTGTGGTATAGAGCACCGCCGATTTCATTAAACAACAGAATAATCACAGGAGATAACTTAGAATTGGGTCACTCTGCTAAATATTTGGCTTGGAAATTAAAGAAGTAGTAATATAATATAGTGTATAAATAAATGTATGATAATGTCTTATATGAAGGTTTCATTAAATGTATAATTATAATCTCAAATTCTATAATACGAATGATGTAAACACTACTGATATGAATAAACAATTGAAAGAGTTTCAAGAATATTTAGTTAATGCCAAACGAATAGTAGCTGTTGTTGGCGCAGGATTATCAGCCTCTTCAGGATTACCTATATATCGAGGATCTCAAGGACTATGGAAGAATTTTAATATGATTGATTTAGCAACACCAGATGCATTTTACATTGATCCAGGATTAGTATGGCAATTTTATTCATGGAGAAGAGCTAATGCACTTAAAGCAAAGCCAAATGATGGTCACACTGCATTGTCAAAATTGTCGAAGTCTGAGAAAGTGGAATATTTAACTATCAACCAAAATGTTGATGGACTTCTTACAAGAGCTGGCCACTCAAAAGAGAATTTACAAAACATACACGGTTCGCTATTTGATTTACGATGTACCAGTTTTATGTGTAACTTTATTGACCTGGATAATTTCGATGTCCCATTGACAAAAGCACTAGCGGATAGTGAATTTGAGTATCAGAATGGGTCAAGAAAGAGATCATTAGATGAAGAAATTAACTCTTTATCGCCCCAATTCACCCCAGTGAAACAAATAGCAGAGAAGGATTTACCACAATGCCCTATATGTAAAGATGGCTCAATTCTAAGACCTGGTGTTGTTTGGTTCGGTGAACCTTTGCCTCTACATTCAATAAATACTATAGATAATTTCATCGAACAACAAGAAAAGGTAGACTTAGTGTTGGTAATCGGCACTAGCGGAACAGTTTACCCAGCAAATAGTTATGTGGAAAGAATAAGGTTCAAAGGCGGTAAAGTTGCGATTTTCAACACTGACATTGAACCAGAAGTTCTCAAGGGTGAAGTTGAAGAGACATGGGGGTTTTTAGGTGATGCGGCTGAGACATTACCTATTGCATTAAGTCCTCTCTTTGACGAAGAAGCTGGTCTCTAAGTCATGATATCTCCCTTGTACTATAAAAATGGGGGTACATAGAATTTATTATCATTCAATTTAATGTGGGTGTAACCTAAAAATACAAACAAGAAATAAAAATCTAGTTAAAGAAATGAATCACGGCTTTCAAAAAAGAAACCATCATTAAATTAGAATATTTGTCACAGACTTTGATAAGATATCAATAGCATTTTCATTAAGTAATCATTAATACACGACATTAGCATTATTCACTGATTAGTACCTGTATGGTGTAGATGACTCATCATGGTATAAGAGAGGATATTGGATTTATTGGACTCCTTCCTTTTAAGCTTTATATCACAATTTGATTTAAATGGGGTCGGTATCTTCTTTACTTTCTTCACCAATGGCTTATCCATATTTTTCATGTTGGGATAACTGTGTCGTCTTGAATAATGGCATATCGACTTCCCATATGTGTTTATACCGTAAGACTTAGGTAAATTAGAATGCTTGGTACGCGAGGTAGTCAATGTAGTTTGGTTTGAAACTTCTTCGAATATGTGTATAGTCTTGGGAACGGATGTGAACGAATTATGTGCTTCTTTTCTTTCATCAGTAAATGTGAAGGTAGAAAAACTTGGATCATCTAATAATGGGGAAGAAAGCGAAGAAGGCTGAGACTCATATTCGTCACTATGATTGAAGCTAGATGAGAAATCTGGATCATCTGAAGCGTCCAAATGCGAGGCTAAACATCCCAACGACTTGGATCTCTTACAAATACCACTAATAGCCAAATTGCATGATTCTATATAACGAGTGTCAAACTCTTCCAATGAATCTTCTAACGGACATTATTGTTACAGAAATCCATATTCACGATTACCACAAGCAAACTACTAGAGTTTCTAGCAAGAATTATGACAAATATGCAACAAATTGCACTGAGCCCTTTGTATGCTACTTAATAAGAAATAAAAAGTGAATATATTTCTTAAAAAAATGCTTGATCTCAAGTACACTTTATAATTGCAATGGTTTTATCTAGGATATCACTACGTTTTATGTTACAAATTGTGTGGACTAACCGTTCTAGTCGATGATATAATAGCATAGGCCGGTTGTAGTATACAATTACCACTACTTGCAGGGATGCATACTCAAAAGATGTACATAGTTTCTGTCTATAGTTTCCACTTTGAGTCAAATTAATTATCGCTTAACGCAGTTTGCACCGACGAAGACTAATTGTCGCGAAAACCGAATGTGTCCCGTCGGACGTAATCTCATAATCTCAATGAAACATAGCAGTGAAATGCCATTGTACAACCCTAAAAATAATGTACAAATAACCACAAATAAGCAGGGTCATCAGAAGAAATACCATATTGTAAAAAATCTCCTCAAGGTCATCGCAATTAGAGCCATATTTCTTAAACCCACAATAATAAGACACTTATTGTTGTGATAGTAATTTCAGGATAGCTCTGGTTTTTTTAAACATAGCGCACACCCTTGCCCTTTTCGTGGAAGACGCAAATTTAATTGTGGAATCGGTACTCGAATAATTTTTACGTTTGAATTCAGATGAAACAATAGCGCCCTCAGTGCTCATACATGTTCATTGAGAGAACGGTACCCAGGCAATTGTAATAAAGAGACAAGTGAAGATTGGAGAACGCACGGGATAACACAACAATACGACATCTATAGTTTAAAGGCTAACTTTAAAGTCGATGAAATATTGCGTAATTACATAAACTTGTAGATGAGCTCCAGTACTCTTGATCTGATAAAATAAGATAGGGGGAACTAGATGTGCATCTATAGCTCTGTTATTGCATAATATGTACTCACCCGTTTTTCAATTCATGCCATGAACAGCGTCATGGCCCTAGAAGTATGTAAGGTATATGCGAATGTTACGTAATATTCTCAGTAAGCACGCATGACAATTTCAGCGTAGGAACAAATGCACAGATAATTTAGTGGATTTGTGCTAACCGAAAGGTTTTATGCGCATCCTTACAATTTTGTCTCCTTAAAGAAACCACTAGAACTATGTCGTAAAACAGCTTGCAGAGAGGCGTTTATCCAGAAGAATGAATTGAAATAGCCCATGTAATGTTTCATGCCAATTGGGACACAGATGCCCGGTAACTCTTATTTATTCTAGGCAAACGTATTTTTCTGTTCAATTAGAGCAATGTAAGAAGTAGTAGTGGAATACTTTGTGCGCTAGATTCTGCATCTTCCCCAGTACAGAAAATTTTTCTTCTGAAAGTTAAACTGCCTTAAACTTCTACAGCATCGTAATGCAGGCAATGAACCAAAGTCTGGTGTAAGCCTACAGATATAAACTTTAAGGTGCTGTTTCTGACTAATCAACGACAACATTAAAATACAGAGAGTGGAAAATTATTCCTTAAATCAAAAAGTCGCACAGATCCCAATTGGGGCATTTTGCTGTTCCAGTCATAGCCAATGACTCTCCACTAAAAAATAACGGAGATACGAGTATAGATAAATGTGTGAAATTAAATATTAATAAAAATAGTAATGCCAGCGCAAATAGGATAAATACAATCAGAACCTTATTCTGTCACCGGAAAAGAATTTTGACATGAAATTCATTTTTCGTCGTAACAAGGGTCCTAGCAACGAGACAGCAAGTATGAATTGCCATGCAAGTATCGATATCATTGTATCTACAAGGATACCGGTTTTGGCATAATCTGGCAGTTATCTGAGTTGAACGGGATAAATTATCCCATATGGCTACAAAATGAAAAATTACACAAAGTCGTAGAGTTATCAGATATCAAATGATGCTAATGTCATATAGAATCTTTTACATAACATGCCAAGTACAAAAATAGACTTTTCTAGTGCAAGTAACTTATTAAATCATCAAGATTTAGAGGAAAACTTAATTTCCACACCTTATGGATTAGTAATTTTAGAAATACAGGGAGAGTTGAACTTACCAAAAACTCCACCTGACAATGAAGGTAATTATGACAGTGAATATTTGGAGAATTTCATTAAGATAGACACTATATATGATGCCGTGAAATTTGGAAAGCTTGTTTTCGATGAGAATGACACATCAAAAGTCACTCTTTTTATAGGAAAGTCACAAAGATTACTAGGGAAACTAGAAAAATTGGATATCCCTCTAGCAGTGCTAAGAATCCCAAATAACCAAAAAGACGCGTCATCTACCACAGATGGAGAGAATTTAGCTAAAGAATCAAAGGAAAATATAAAGATAATAGATATAATTAAGAAAAAGATGATTTTTAGACAAAGACCACTTCCTATTATGTGAAATATATAAGCTCACTATAAAATTTAAATTTTAGCGTTAACTCTTTGTTGGAGGTCATAGATTGGGTGCAGCAGAGAGGGATTATCTTCCAAGGTTATCAAATTTATGCATATATCCTTCAAACCTTGGTCATCGAACCCTAAATAATTTTTCATGTAATTAACAATACCTCCATACTTAGTATTCATTAATTCAATTGTAGAAAGCATCGCTTCATACCTAGAGCTTATTAAATTATTAAATCCATCTTCTTCAAAAGTCCATCCATTTCTACCTTGTGTGATAGCTTCCACCATTTCTTCACTCGTATTATCTTTAAGTCTATTCAAAATGTGTAAATATTTCTCTTTGATGATTGGATGGTCTGGCTTCAACCCAATTGTGGTTAATTCATATTCCTTGGCTATAGTATGCTTATCAACCCCAAGTAATGCCAATATCAACATCGCTAAAACTCCAGTACGGTCTTTTCCAGCAGTACAGTGGAACACAAACGGGGTGCCTTCATTTCTGATAAATTCAAAAATAGTTCTAAATGCGTCAATACCATTATCAAGAATGTCCTCGTATACATTAATATACGTAGACCAACATGACAATAAATTAGTATATCTGAAAGAAATGGCTTCTGGTGAATAATTGGCATCTTTGAAAACTGGAACATGTTTTCTAACAATTCCATACTTTTCAAGATTCTTTGGAATCCCGTCTTGTTTTAATTCAGTATCTGATCTTAAATCAAATATTGTTTTAATGTTCAATTTACACAATTCAGTCAAACCTGCATCAGTGATGTGGTTCATGTTTGCACAACGATACAAGATATCTGGCTTCACAAAAGATTTTCTTTCCTGATATTTCTTGAATGGAGAATTTAATACTTTCCATCCACCAAGGTCTCTAAAATTAGACACTCCTTCTACAAATTTCCATCTTGGATTTTCTCCAATGTTCAAATTAGCCTGTTTGAATCTTTCCAATTCCTTTTGTGGTTGAAGATAGTCTAAAATCTTGTCAACAACAACATAATTGTAGTTTACTAATTTTTTCGAATTAAGCGGTAAATCTTGTGGATTATACTCTTCAGCGTCCATTTCATTCTTTATTGGGTGTATACCAAAAAAGTTGTGATCTGCATCAGGAACTAATTCCAATTGATGCGAAAGATGTCCTCTATTCAACACATTAGCGTAAGACGCACAATCAGCAATATGGATAACTTTATCTTCTAATCCGTATATACTAAGAACAGAAGAGTGCGTTGGTAATTTGTGGAGAACTGAAAGATCTGGTTCTGACAAGGAAAATATTTCTGCTCTAGGACATGAAACTTGTTGATATTTACCATATCTCAAGGCATTCATAGGTAACTCCTCAACAGACTCATCAAATATTGGATATCTTTCACAAACACTAACCAGATCGTATCTTGAGGAACAGTTGATCAAATTCGGCACAATAAGATACTTCGAATTACCAGTCGATTCAGCCAAATCATGTTGCTTCATAGCCCACAAAAACATGGCAACACCACCTCTACTGTGCCCAATAATCGATGAAAGCGTGAAATTAATCCCCAACGGATTTAAATGCTTGTTAATAATGAACTCAACACAGTCTTCGATATCCACCACATCTTGTTTCAAAACTCGTCCCACCTTTGGGTCCTCACACTCTGCAGAATCCCCACATCCTCTAAAATCGATTCTCAATGAATAAACCCCCAAATCTGCTGCTAATCTGTGTGCTAACAATTTCTGGTAACAGTAGTCTCTGTGACCTGCTTGACCATGCAAAATCAACGCAGCCTTATTTGTAGCCGGTGCATAGTCGTTTCTATTTTCTTTAGACACAGAGTGTGGAATGGTGAATGTCCCCTTAATACCATTACCTATGGTTACTTCAATCTCCTTCGGTGCTATAGTCATATCTCTCTATGCTGAGTTCTAAAATTTAGTATAGATTCGTTTAGATTTCGCATTTCATACAAATAAATACCGTTTGATACCGAGGTACGATAAGAAATCATAATTATAAACAAGTATCAGACAAAAATGAATAATTTAATCCACGACAATCGAGATGCCTATTCTAAGCTTGGTAGATTGATAAGTGAAAGACAATCAACAGAATTATCGACTCAGTTGTCTGTGTTTCAATCGGCATTGATGAACTTCGCCAGTGAACATGGAGAAGAGATTAAACAGAATGCAGAGTTCAGAAATAAGTTCACTCAGATGTGCTTACTGGCTGATATAGACGTATTGGAGCTATTGATTATAACTAGCGAGAAGAATTCGAAGGCATCGACTGAAAATATGAATATAGGGTTAGCAGTGAAGATCGTTGAACTCTGTCAAGAGACTCGTGATTTGAATGGAGGATTAATATCAATAAAAGAGCTTTTACAGCTTCTTAAGCGTAAAGATAATGTACAAATCGATGTATCAGAAATAGATATCCATAAAGCATTATCCGTGCTAAATACGCTTGGCAAAGGATACGAGATTATGAACATTAATAATAAACTATGGCTCAAGTTTTCCTCAGCTACGAACAGCAACATATCTAACGATCAAAAGAGGATCTACGAAATGTGCGAGTTTATGGGTGGATATGTAACATTTAATCTATTGAAGGATAATTATGGATGGGATAAAGTAAGATGTAAATCTGTTATTGAAGAAATGATAATGAATGGTTTCTTATGGGTAGACTCACAAGGCCCTAGTGGTGAATGGCTTTATTGGGAGCCTTCTTGGATATCAAACTAGGAATGCAAAGTATGATTTTTTCCATATTAACTTTTATTTTCAGTTTTAAGCTTCTTTTTGGCTCTATGTCTTTCGTTAACACTTTCAAATGTTTCTCCAAGTTCTCTCTTGGCGATTGGAAGGTAGTTTCTGAAATTTCTTCCTCTTCCATCCCCAACATTGATGGTTCCTGCTCCTGGCAACGATGTCAATTTATCTTCATCCACCATAACCTGATTTTCAAATATTCCTGCCATATGCGATTTTAATTGCATATCGAGTACCAATTCTCTTACATATGAATAGTCATAAAGAACTTTGGAAGAATTTAATAAGAGATCCCTTGTTGGAGTGAGCCATTCAATTTCAGGATAAACACAATCATACAACACCAACGGAACATCATTAGCCATTTCATAAGCAGGTTTACTTGGAAATTTTTCAATATTCAATAAATCATCGACAATAGAAGGTGATTCCAATTTTTGCCCTACCAGGAAAAGTATAGCAACCATACAACGAACTTGATGCCATAAAAATGCAGTTCCTTTCAAGTCAAATACATAGAAGTCATCTTTTAGATGTAAAATTTTGGAACTAAGAACAATTCTAGAATAGTTGGTAATTTGCTTAGAACCATCAATTTTACAAAAGTTACGGAAATCATGTCCTCCTTCATATTTCTTAGCTGCTTCAGCCATTAAATCTAAGTCTAAATCAAACTTCCTGAATATATAACGGTAGTGTCTGTAAGAACAACTGAAACGGGCATCAAACTTTTCAGGTGGTCTAAGGCAGACAGCAGTGACTCTTATATCCGCTGGCAACAAAGAATTTAATACAGATATATATGGTATTTCTTTTGAATCATTTTCTTTAACAAACTGTTCTTCATTTGATAATCGGGATCTTACATCCAAGGAAATAACTTGGTTCATGGCACTGACACCCTTGTCGGTTCTTCCACAACGACTGAAGTTACAAGAAGCAGGATCTGCCTTTTTAATTAATTTTGCCTTTTCTAATGCTTGTAAAATCAACTCTTCAACTGTAGGTAATGGTGTAGGCTCGTATTGAAAGTTTAAACCATTATAGTTCCATCCCAAGTATGCAAACTTTAATGCTATGAATCTCTTATTATACTTAGAAAAATCAAATTCTTTGACAATCTTTTGCTTTTTTTTCTTACTTTTGCTAGAACTGGCACTAGTGCTAGCTGTACTCTGGGACTCAACTGATGTGGTTGAAATGACATCTTCAATCTTAGCACTTGATTCGTATTCTTTAATTTTTTCAATTAATTCTGCCTTTGACCATTTTTCATAATCAATGCCTTTAATGGCCTTGGGCTTCTCTGAATTGTAGACAAATCTAAATGCTCTTTTCAACATATTCTAGTATTAGAAACAGTTAAAGTCTTCTCATCTCGAATTTTTTTTTTTCTGCGTTATCAGAAAAAGTCTTTTATCATATAATATAAGAGAAACTTTTATTAAACCATTTAATACAATATCAGCAACATGGAGACTAGAAGTGGATCATTGTCCTGGGATAACCTTAATTATAAGCTTTATCCGTGGCTTGAAGAAGCTATAAAATCATTGGGGTTCCCTTATATGACCCCAGTTCAAGCATCAACTATTCCATTGTTGAGTGGGAACAAAGATGTTGTTGTGGAAGCAGTGACAGGTTCAGGAAAAACATTAGCGTATGTGATACCTATTTTACAGAAGATTTCAGAAAGATTATATAAAGTTAATGAAGACTCAGAAGGGCCAGAACCAGTGAAAAAAGGTCATATGCTAGGCATAGTTTTGGCACCTACTAGAGAGTTGGCAAATCAAATTCAGTCAGTCTTCACCTCCATAATTCAATACCTTCCAGAAGAATTGACGCAGATAAAAACTCAGTTGCTTATTGGATCATTGTCCTCAGTTAGAGAAGATGTGGAAAACTTTCTCAGTAATAAACCTCATATTTTAATTGCAACACCTGGTAGATTCTTAGATTTTTTATCTTCAAATTATGTTAAAACAAACTCTGTGGAAATTGCAGTATTAGATGAAGCCGATAAATTATTGGATGTTTCGTTTGAAAGAGATGTAATTAATATCCTCAAGAGATTACCAAAACAACGTCGTACAGGTTTATTCTCCGCCACAATATCATCAGCAGGTGACACAATCTTTAGAACAGGTATGTCAAATCCAGTGAAGATCGCTGTTAAGTCCAAATCTTCTGGTTTAACAGCACCAAAATCTTTATCTATTGATTATTCGGTCGTCAATCCAGAGAAAAAAATCACAGCTTTAATAAAGTTATTGAATGACTACCGTTACAAAAAATGTATTGTTTATTTCCCTACTTGTACATCTGTGAAATACTTTTATCTTATGTTCAGTAAACTATTCAAGAATGATGATATAAAATTCTTTTCATTACATGGTCAGCTTTCACTGAAACCTCGTCTTAAAACGTTAGAATTATTTGCAAATGGCGATTATGCATCTAGTAAGTTTGTTTTAATGACAACAGATGTTGCTGCAAGAGGTATTGATATTCCAGATGTAGACTTAGTTATACAATTAGATCCACCAACCGATCCAGACGTATTTTTACATAGATGTGGAAGAACTGGTAGAGCTAATAAAGTTGGAAAAGCTATTGTTATGCTTAATGATAACAGTACTGAAATAAACTATATTGACTTCATGGAAGTTAAAGGTGTACAAATGGCAGAAATGGTTCCTCCAGAGTTTGAGGGATCAAAAGCATTTTACAATGATTTAAGAGAATTTATACTTGAGGATAGATCGAGGCACGAATTAGCTATCAAATCATATGTGGGTTTTATAAAATATTACTCGAAACATTTGGCTTCTTCTATTTTCAGGTTATCTTCATTAGACTATCTTGGAATTGCAAGAATGTACGGATTGTTAAGATTGCCAAAAATGCCAGAATCTAGATTTATTTCTTCGGATCTTATGCCAGAAGATGGTTGGTTAGGAGAAGTTATTGACATGGACAAATATGCATATGCTGACACACAAAAGGAAACAGCAAGATTAAACACCCTTGAAGAAGACAAGGCTAGAAAGATTAATGATGCTAAAAAACGTAAAGAATTAAAGAAAAAGAATGAAGCATGGTCATCTAAGACAGATAATAAAGAAACCAAGCAAGAAAGAAGAGAAAAGATGAAACGTAAGAGGGAGGCGATTGAAAAGCAACTTATGGAAGAGTCCTCTGAAGATGAAGAAGCAGTTGAGGATTGGAAAGAAGTTGTAAAAGCAAATAAGAAGAAAAAGACTTCAGGAAATAGTATGCAAGGTCTGTTCGATGATTTATAAATATATAGGTATATAAATTTTCACACTTTCCATTTATCAGAAACAGATCTAATACCATCAAAAACAAATATATTATCAATAGGAATATACTGGCGTGTAAGTAACTTTAGAACTTCTTGACTTCCAATACCTCCCATAAAACTGAATATATTATGGTACGCATGCTTACCGTGAACAAGTAACTCTTTGAAGACAGGCAATATTGTTTCTGGAATTTTAGCCTTTACAACACCAAACTGGGAGCTAAATATTTGAAGAAGGGCCTCTAAATCTTTAAGCGTTGGGATCGTACCAAACGACTTTAAATACTCGTTGTAACAGAGAATACTGAAATAGATTGCTAATGTTTGTAAATTATCCAGAATCTCAGTGTTTACTTCTCCATGGACGAGGCTATGAAGCATTTGTGTATTGAATGTATCTTGGGAGCCATGAGCAACATGTAGAACCATTGCATTTTTACAGAAACTAGATATAGATTCTAAATCTAATCTTTCAGACGGAGCAGAAATAGATTGTAATACTTTAATAACTTCCAGAGTAAAGTTTTCTTTGTCTTTTAATGCTTTGTCTCTGTAAATATTTTGTAATGTGACATAGTTGACTGTATCAGAAGCCATATCAGGTAATCTTCCAGATAATGGCAATTGATTATCATTAACTTCAACAAATTGTTTCAAAGCTCTAATATATATCCAGAATATATTAGTAGTAGTTTTGAGAATTTCATCTTCGATATTAGGCAGAGAGAATAGTTCTAGAATCGAATCAGGAACTTTGGTGGTTTGAAGAGCTCTATGAAATGCAGTTGATGCTTCTCTAAAATTGACTTCTACGTTGATATTTCTCGATAAGGATTCAATTAACTGCTTGAAAAGTTTCTTTTCTGAATAGTTTTGTGGTGGCAAGTTATTATGTTCAGCTAACCACAATTGCAATGCTTTTATGAATATGACAATGTATGGAACATGTGCATGTTCCGTATCATCAATTGCTTTTAAATCAATTGAATCTGAGAATTTCTGAAGTTCAATCCAAGGTTTGTCGATTCGTAAATCAAATACTTGTGAAGGATAATGTGTTTCTATCACTGTTGTCTCAGGTACAATTAGATGAAGGGCTCCATAGAATCCTAAGGTATATATTGATATCAACGGAATATTTTTCTTCCACAATATATCCTTAATTTCATCAATTATTGGGCAAAACTCACTAACCACAACCACATGAAAGACATCCCAGAAGGTTGAGTCACCATGAATAATTTCAGACAAGGATTTCGTAACCGCATGTCCTGTTACATCTGAATTCAATTCGTTTAGATTTTTAATAATGGCACTCGCCTTATACATTCCAATGTTATCAATGTCATAAAAAAAGTTCCCGGCGATATCTTCTTCAGCAATCTTAGAATCATCAATGATGGTGTAATCTTTAATTCCAGGCAACACTAAGTTTTTCAACAATTCTGAACCAGTTGGAGTTGCATTAACTAAGCAAACATGTGCACTTTCTAAGCTTGCTTGACCTCTACTTTCCCATAATCTCAATTGTCTATCATATCTTTTAAGTTTGTCGTTTGACATTATCTTGGTGTATATATTTAGATTACATATTAATTATGTGCGAGTTTATATTCTGGTTCGCTATATAAAAAAATTTATATAATTATACACTTACTATTACCGACTAATTCTTGATATTTTTCTTTATCACGATCTTGAATTTTCTCTTTTATTTCTAATGGGAAGTATTTCTTCATCAATGCCAATGATTTTTCATCTAAATTTCCACTATCTGCTAATTCAACTGCTTTCTCATACCTGCAAATAGGACAGTTTGTATTGTTACGTTGTTTTAATTTAACCAAACAACTAACACAGAAAACATGTCCACAATTTAACTTAATAGGCTTAAAAGCAATTGTACAGCAAATTGGACATGTATAGTCATCCAATTGTGGAATTAATACTAACAAAGAATTTTGTATCACATAACAGATGGATCGAGCAAGAGACTCACCACTTGTAAAAATATGGTCATTAGATAATAACTGGGGGAATTTATTACTGATTCCCAATGAAGTTTGCTTGTCAAACTTTTTCAAAATCTTTCTGAAGGCTGTGGTATTGAGAGCTTGAAAATTTAAAACTTTTAATAAGTGATAATTCATCTCCACAAATTGCGAATAGGCTAAAATACTCTTTTTATTATTGAAAGATTCTAAAACGCCCGACTTTTGTACATTCTGTTTGAATAAATCAAAGTTCTTTTTGATTTGTTCTCCATTTTTCTCCAAAGTTGGATTCGTGGAATCATTATACCTGAAATAAACTTCAGAATCAAGATAAATTTTAAATAATTCTCTCCATTTGTATAAATCCGATCTTCTTACTGATTTTTTTGGGTCAGCTAGCGTTTTAACAACATCACTAATATTCTCTACTTCTTCCACTAATTTGTCTTCTTCTGCAATCCTTAATTTGTTGATATTTTCTACTTCATCTTTAAGCATCAGGAAGAATTTAGTATCAGAATTAAGCATAATATATATGTCAAACTTTTGTTTATCATTATTTTCTTCTGATGGGATTACTGGTGGCGGTGGGGTATCATTACGACTGGTTTGGGGAGATAACATCAATTTCCCATCATCTTCTTTGATTTCGATGATCTTGGTTTCCATTTCCACATCATCCACCGAACTTATGTATTCATCGATTTTTCTCTTTAGTTCTAATCCCAAAGTTTCAATATGGTCGTCACTCAAATTCTTTTCTCCTTTTTCTATCGTGATTCGTAACATCGGTACAATATGTGACCTGTCTCCATCCCTAGTCTTCATTAAAGTATATTCTGCTAACAAAGGATTACTAGGCTGTGTATCCTTTTCATCTAATTCTACAACTTTATTTTGGCTGGTATCATCCAAAATCAATTTTAAAGTATTTTTTTCCAATCCCAAAAAAGCTAGTTCATTAACAACTTTGTTGATACACTTTTTAAGTGCCTTATACTGGATAGCAGCTTCTATCCAGTCATCAGGAAGTACCTCTTCATTGAGGGTTTGCTCCATTTCTTTTCCAAATTTCATGTTTAATTCTTTATATGAGACTGAATTTTTGTTTTAATCGGCTATATATTATTTAACAATGTGAAGGACTTTGTCTTTGATAGTCATACCATTCTCTATCAACACTATTGATTTATAGCAATATTTTCTACTTCATGTATTCAATAGCATTTTTTTTTTTTTTTTT